>OZ017740.1:241988536-242246036 GCA_963969285.1 Odontomyia ornata | reverse complement strand
AACCAGCCTAAAAATCATGATTCAAAGAGAAGGTCTTCCAATTGTTCGTGAGGAACTTCGTCTTGTGTATTTCTCCTACCATGAAGAGCTTGGTATTCCCTTACATCAGGCAAAAAAAGATCTTGAAGTAATTGCATCCCATGTTTGCTCTAATCATATCTCGTCATTGCAGAGGGCTAGAGAACAACATCAGAAATTTTTTCGTCCCTAATAAACAGAAAAATTTTAAGTTATTTTACCATAACTGTGGTGGTATGCGCTGTAAGTTAAACGAACTTTTTTAGACGCAAAATCGTTCCATTTTAACAGCCTTACCCTCTCTGAAACATGATTAAACCATTCTCACATTAACGAAGAGATCCTTGATAGTAAGTGGAGTATTTACTGAGATTATTGGGACCCTCACAGTACCGGACAGTCACGAGAAGGTGGTGTATTGATTGCAGTACACAACTCCTTTATGAGTCAACTAGTAAGTTCCATGCAATACAAATTATTCCAGCATAAAGTGGTTAAAATAAAGATAGGAATATCTCGCGTATATATTAGCGTGTTCCATGTCCCCCCAAAATCGAACGACACTGTCTACGACGACGTTTGTCAAGTTATAGCTGAAATCACCGCAATTACTAATGAACAGAATAAAATTATCATGAATCGACCAAACTTAAAATTTGTGGTTGATGAAGAAGACGATCTCCTTCTTCCGATCAATCTCCTAGATAGTATTGATTTCAATCTTATAAGCACCTTTTATAGTAACGATTGACAGCAAAAAACTCTTATACCCAACCAAAATGGCAGATGGTTAGACCATATTTTTTCTAACGCATATGACGAATTAGTGATCAGTTTAACTGATGACAACGAGCATCTGTTTTCTAATTCAGTTCATCACTCAGCTTTTACTGTTGAATTGTCCACTCCTGATATTTTTAATTCTATATCGTACAATTCCACTATTGCATATGATTTTCGCAATGGGATTATGATAACATTAATAAACTTTTATCCCGAGTGAATTGGAATGGTACCCTGTCAACGTTAGGCTTGGATACGACTCTATCCACCTTTTGCCGCATAATCTTTGACGCCGTTGAATCATTCATACCTAAAATATAGAAAAGAGACAAGATTTTGGAACTATGGCTGGGGAGTGATCTCAGACATTTACGTAATCAAAGAAATAAACTTTACAAGCTCCTGAAAAGAAGGAATGATGCAAGCGTCGCGATAAAGAGTAAGTATAGTGACCTTGCTCTTGAATTTAAGCTTAAATCTCAAGAGGCATATCAATCGTATGTTAACGTCATAGCTCAAGAAACAACTTCCAATCCTAAAAAGTTATGCGTTATGCGTAAAACCAATGGCTTTTCTTCGGTAAAGGCATACAAAGACTCAATGTCATCATGTACAGAACAGATCTGTGAGTTTTTCGCCGACCATTTTCAGCATGTTTACTCCTGCTACTTTACCAAACCTCGAGTCATCGGAAATAAAGTCAAGGACTCTTATAAACAGTAAATCAATTTCTGAAGATGAAATTCTCCAAGCTATCGAAGACCTCGATTTGAATAAAGGGCCTGGTCTAGATCTTATTCCTCCTTGCTTTCTGGCCCTCTGCGAAAATGAACCGATTAGACCCCTTTTCATTATTTTCAATAAATCACTATCTAGTGGTATCTTTCCTAAGCTTTGGAAGCCATCCTTTGTAACACCAATCCATAAAAAAGTTGAAAAATGGCTTGTAGTGAACTATATGGGTATTGCTATCTTATCTACTACAACTAAATTGTTTGAGGAAATTATATGTAGCAAAATTTCTCCCCTAATTGAACCATTTCTTAATGAAGAGCAACATGGGTTCCGTAAAAATAGATCTACTACCGCAAATCTAATCAATTTGACGTCTGATATTCGTTGTAGCATGGAGCAAGGAAACCAAATGGATGGCATATACATAGATTTTAGCAAAGCGTTCATTAGAGTGAATTATGGAATATTGTTAAAAAAAACTCCGTAACTTGGGCATATCTGGTTCACTGCTCCACTGAGTTCAGTCCTATTTGAAAAACCGAACACAATTTGTTAAATTTCAAGGCCAGTTATCGTGTGAGATCAATGTCATCTCTGGGGTTCCTCAAGGCAGTCATCTCGGTCCACTTCTCTCCAATATCTGATATTTTGCATCTTTTTTACGCAGACGACCTCAAACTGTATCATAAAATTCAATCCTCGACCGATGTTTCTTTTCTCCAATCCAAATTAACTATCCTCCATCAATAGTGCGTTGAGAATCATCTTGAACTCAATTTGGAAAAATGTCAGGTAATAAGCTTTACAAGAAGAAGGAATGTCATCATATATAATTATGAAATCAATAACATACAACTGAGACGAGTTGAAAAAGTTGTAGACCTTGGCGTAGTCTTAGACTCGAAACTCAGATTCAACCTTCATTATGATCAAGTTCTGTGTAAAGCCAATAAGATGCTAGGTTTTATTAAACGGAGAGCAAAAGAATTTATGAGTATTTGGGCAACAAAATCACCGTACACTTCACTAGCCCGTCCTTTTCTCGAATACGGCTGCAAAGTCTGGGATCCTATATAAGATATCTATAGCCGTAGACTTGAGTCTGTACAAAAACAATTTCTACTCTTTGCATTAGGATTCCTGCATGACCCCACTTCTTTTTGTAAACTAACATCTTATGAGGATCGACTTCAAACATTAAACCTGACATCACCCGCCTCCAGGAGAATCGCTTTGGCTACATGCCAACCATATGAGGTCTTAAGGTGTGATATTCAAGTTCCTTTTCTGTCAGACAAGATACACTTGCGTGATCCTATAAGAGTCGCTAGACATAGTCCCATGTTAACCACGAATACGCATCACACCAATTATGCAGACAATGAGCCGGTTAACAGGTGCTGCAAAATATTCAAAAAGTTTAGTGATCATTACTCCCCAACCACTTCCAAGTCCTGTTTTAAGTTAAAAATATTAAAAGTCCTCAATTCATCCATAAGATAGACGTTATTCTTGTATGTTTGTATGAATTTGATATGCGTGTTACTTAATTTTGTGTATAAATATTTAATTGTGCCTAAATAAATAAATAAATAAATAAATATATATATATATATATATATATATATATATATATATATATATATATATATATATATATATATACACACACATATATATATATATATATATATATATATATATATATATATATATATATATATATATGTATATACATATATATATATATATATATATATATATATATATATAAATGTATATATATAGCCTTTTTTGTTTCAAGGATGGTGTATGTTATCATATATCGGGCAATACTAGTCAGATTCAGTCAAACTGACATGTGTTTGAAAGGTGACATTCCAGTCCATAATGTTCACATGGACAGTTTTGTATTTCGTCTTTTGTGTCGAAAGTTATATTCATTTAAAAATGAGCTAAATATCTGAAAAAATTCGTTACATTTTACAATATCACTACGATCAAGAAAGAATGCATCGCAGTCTCGTGAAAAAATTTGTGGTGTCTGCGGTCGAGATACTTTAGCGAAAGTCACAGCCAAGAGGGATCGCACGCTTGCGTTCTGGAAATGTTGATGTCAAAGATGCACCCTGCTCAGGTCGACCAATCAGTAAAAAAAACGATGAAATCTTACAAAAAACCATGACATTGCTAAGGAACTGAATATCCATCACCAAATAGTTTTGAACCATTTGCGAAAGGCTGTATACACAAAGTAGCTCGACGTTTGGGATCCGCATGTTTGAAGAATTAATATATGTATCCCCGCAGGGGGAATGCCGGTCAACAAGAGTACTCTTGGAGGCTAACATTCTTTGGGGATTTCCACCCCCACGGACCCGAGGAAATTCCCACAGGGGGAATGCCGGTTGACAAGAGCACTCTTGGAGGCTAGGATTCTTTGGGGAGCACCACCCCCACGGGCCCGAGGATATGGGGGGTACCGTGAGGTTCCCTCCTGGGATAACAGGTAACGACTCCGATTGGATCTGGACTAAGCTTTGGACAACGAACTGGAATTGATGCTTTGGGCTGGCGGATATGATGGTTTGGACCTAGTTGCTTTACACAGTAGCGCCGAGGTGAAACTCTTGTGTGAACGGCTCCAATTCAACTATTATACCGTCTCCGTCCCGGTGAAACCTTGGTAGGTCTCGGAGTGCGTTCGCAGTTCACACCATTGGGTTGGTGGTGTAGGTTCGGTTGAGATGGACTCCCGATTAGCACTGGCCTGGCTCTGAGCACTTGTCCCCATAAGGGCCTCCCTGCTATGCAAAGATAACCATGCGACCAAAAAGGCGACTACACACACGAACGGAGATAGCGGCTCCGAGGGGGGACCCAATAAAACAGGAGCAACCAAAAACATATAAAAAAGATCAGAAAAATCCAAAAAAAGAAAAAAAATAACAACGACGACGCAAACAGCGGTTGCAGCCACTATGTTAACAGCACATCGAGAGCGGTAATAACCATGACAAAAACGACGAATAATACAATGACAGTGAAGACGGACGAAAAACGGAGATAAGCAGACAGTCTGGTTCGTCCTATTAAGGAAAAGCGGGAACCTCTGCAGGACGCTGCTCGAGCGGTAAAAGATGATATAAAGACCATCGAAACCTCGATGGTCACTGCTGCGATCGTTACCGAAGTGACCGATGCAAGGGTCGCAAGTCCCGACATAGTAAAGAAGCATCCAACGAGGAGATTACGGCACGAAAAGCAACGAGCGATCAGACAAACAAAGCGACGTTTTGCGACCGCACCGCAACCGTCGAAAATGGGTGGAAGTACTGCATTCGGAAACGGAACACGATAGCCTTTCCCAAGGATGGTTGCGAAGTACGATTGTCACCCAGCGAGATGAAGATGAAAGGCTATTCTGAAAAGCGGGAGACGTTCCGAAAAGAATACAATCTGCATGCGACTCATCAAAAATCAGAAAAGCAGTAAAGGTTGGGCTCCTTGACCTAGAAGAGCTCCTAGATCGCATAGGGCACTATTGGAGGAGCAAGTTAAGGGCCGAAAACGAACAGAATGCTAAAGAGGCACATGGGGCGAAATCTAAAGGCGACATGCAGATAGCTCCACCATTAAAAGTCAATAAAAGAATGGCGTCTAGCCCAATCGAAGGAGATTGGGATAAAAGAAAGAAGGAAGGGGCACTTGATGGGCGTGGAGCACCAGATCACGGGTTCCCGACAGTGCTTACAAAAGGAGCGAAGAAACTCCTTCAAAAAGTGCCAGAAAGTAAAGTCCGCACGGACGCCCAATCAGAAAAAGGACCTGCTGCAAAACAGGAGAGGCAGAAGCCCCGAAGAAGATCCTGGCAGCAGGTACTGTTCGTAAAGCCCCAAGATGGCCGATCCTACACGGAGATGCTGCGGGATATCAAGGAAAACGTAAGGCCCGAAGACACCAACACTACCATTAAAGTAGTACGACCAACGCGGTCGGACCACATACTTGTCGAATTTGGAGCAGAGGCCGAGAATAGGAAAGCATTCTGCGACGTAGTAAAGAGAGTCTTCGGCAAAAGCGCAACTATAGCCCCGCTCAAGCCGATGCCAATGATCGAAACAAGAGACATTGACTGCGACACGGATCTGGCCGAGGTAGAAGGGGCCATCAAAAAGGAGTTCCCTGGTGTGGGAAGGATCAAAGCGTCAGTTGTCATAGAGGACAACGCATGGTCATAGTTGACTTGACCGAAAAGGACACCGAACAATTCCTGAACAAGGGTAAAGTACGAATAGGGTGGGTTGTCTGTAGGATACGGCATAGAGCAACCCCTATTCAATATTTCAAATGCTTTGGTCATGGTCACACCACACAAGTATGCAAAGGACCCAATAGGAGTTCTTTATGTTACAAATGCGGTGAAATGGGACATAAAAGAAAATAGTGTACGAAGGAGGCACACTGTATTTTTTGCAAGGATGCTGATCCAAGATCTTATTTTGAACACGTCTTGGGATCAGGAAAATGCCGGGTGTTCCAGGAAGCCCTAGCTAAGGCAAAATCAGAACTCTGATGACTCGCACCCTAAAGCTAAACCTACACCGCAGTTCAACCGCCCAAAATCTGCTTGAGCAGTTTGCGAGGGACATGAAAGCTGACTTCTTGCTGCTGAGTGAGCAACACCTCAATAAAAGTTCTGCATAATGGTATTCCGACGAAACTGGTACTGCCGCCATCTAGGGTTCCGAGCGACTTTCAAGCGGAGAGTTGGGGACGGGGGATGGTTTCGTGTGGGCTTGCTGCTCAGGGACCAACTTCTTTAGTGTGTATGCCTAATGAATCGATATCATCTTTCCAAGCCAAGCTTAATGCTCTGAAGGGCGCTGTCTCGAAGGCTGAGGGCAAAGTGGTGGTTTGGGGCGACTTCAGCGTGAAAGCAATTGAATGGGGCAGGCTTCAAACGGATTCGCGGGGAAAACGGATCCTGAAAATGACGGCCAGCATGGCCCTCGTCGTAGTAAATACCGGAAATACGCGGGAGGGAACCATACTGGACGTGTCATTCGCCTCGGAGTCCTTAGTACGGAGGATACACAATTGGAAAGAATTTGAGGACTACTCAGCCAGTGATCATCAGTGCATTCTGCTTGCGAGCAGTGATGTTGTCTCCTGACATCAGTGCTCTCGGCGTTCTCCATCTAGATGGAACATCAGAAGGATGGACGTTGAGAAGTTCGTTGAGGTGCTCACAGCAGGTGAGCCGCTGCAGGGGGACTTGGAGGGGACGGAAGAACTGGCAGCTAAAGACGTGATGAACTCTCCTATGAGCATCACTACGACCCCAGTGTGCTGGTGGTCAACTGAAATCGCTGAAAAGCGAAGGAAGTGTCACAAGCTTCAGCGTGAGGTTCAACGGGCGCAGAACCGTGAAAGGGCATGCAACTGGGTGGCAGCATATAAGTCGGCCAGGAAATGCCTTCGCAAATTGATCAACAACAGCAAGGCTCACTGCTGGGAAGACCTAGTGGACAATGTGAACAAGGACCCGTGGGGCCTTGGCTACAAGCTAGTCATGCGGAAGCTTGGTGCCCTACGGAAGCCTTGTATACTTGACGCGGAAAAGATGGACGTGATTGTGCGGGGACTCTTCCCCGCCCATCCGGTCTATGTTGACGCTGTCCATGGTGAAACAGTAGTCGAGTGTCCACTCTTCACACAGCTGGAACTGAAGAGGCAGTCCTCTCATTGAAAGCGAGGAAGGCTCCAGGTCCAGATTGTGCTCCGGCTGAGGTGTTGCGGCTCGTTTATCACCATTGTCCTGACTTGCTGCTCAGTATATTCAACGCTTGCCTACGGGACGGGGTTTTTCCGGTATGACGAAGCTGGCAAGGCTCGTGATAATCAGCAAGGGGAAGGGAAATCCCGAATTGCCGTCTGCATACCGCCCGTTATGCATGCTAGACACGGCTGGGAAAGCGCTAGAGAAACTCATCAAGGGAAGACTCACCGACGCGATCCGTGCGGCTGGGGACCTATCTCCTCGGCAGTACGGCTTTAGAGCAGGACATTCTACCATTGATGCGATTGCAGAGGTGGTGAAGGTGGTCCAAAAGGCAGATGTATATAACCGCACCAAGCGACGGATCTATCCTGTTGGTGACACTCGACGTCAGGAACGCCTTCAACTCCGCTAGACGGGTGGATATTCTGGATACGCTGGAAACTCCTTTCAAGTTCCAGAATATCTAATGCGGCTTTTGAGGAACTACCTAAAGGGCTGAAGCTTGCTCCATGACACGACGCAGGGCCAACGAAGGATAGAAATTACATCGGGCGTTGCCCAGGAATCTAACCTTGCTCCGGACCTGTGGAACGTGTCTTACGACGGGCTACTGAGACTGGAGATGCCAGATGAGTCGCACTTGGTCGGCTATGCGGATGATGTTGCGGCTCTGGTCACTGGACGGACCGTTGAACAGGCACAACTAAGGCTAGGTATGCTAGTGCGCCGAGTGAGGGACTGGATGACTGCTAGCAGGCTCAGCTTAGCACTGGAGAATCCGTTGAGTAAGGATAATGACTATTGGAGATATACAAATTGAATCGAAGCTAGCGGTGAAGTACCTGGGGCTACTGATCGACTCGAAGATGAGTTTCTCTGAGCAAATCAGGGCAACAGCTGAGAAGGCTTCTTTGAGAATATCGGCTTTGAGTCGAATTATGGTCAACGTAGGGGGACCCAGCCCGTCAAGAAGACGCTTCTTGATAAGTGCTGCAGGGTCAGTGCTACTGTACGGAGCAGAGCTATGGGGTGACGCTCTCAGCAAGGAGGTATACCGAAAACTTTTGGCACAGGTACAGAGAAGAGGAGCACTGAGAATTGCATCTTCGTATCCAACAGTCTCTGACTCGGCGTTGAGAGTTATTGCAGGCGTGATACCTGTCGCCCTCCTTGCTAGAGAGCGCCGTGCTATTTACCTGCGCCGAAACGAGGATGCGAGGGAGTCAGTTGTCCGCGAGGGAGACAGTTGTCCGCGAGGAGAGACAGCGCTCTCTCAACGATTGGCAGCAGTCTTGTGTGAATAGCATGAAGGGAAGGTGGACTGCGCGCTTCATCCCGGATGTGAGACCGTGGCTAAATTGAAGGCATTGTGAGACTGACTTTTATCTGACCCAGCTTTTGAGGGGGCATGGGTGTTTTCAGTCTTACCTGCACAAAATTGAGAAGTCGCGGTCCCCCGATTGTCGGTTTTGCCCAGGAGAGGAGGACATTGCCTGCCCCACATTTTTTGCGTATACAGGGGAGGTGTTTAGTGGGTAGCCCAGTCGCCTTTTTGTGAGCAGTGGAGTCCAACACTCTGTGCATAAGGGGCATTCACCTCCCTACCACAAGAAAAAATAAAAATATATATATACACACACCTATGCATATATAAATATACATATATATATATATATATATATATATATATATATATATATATATATTATATATATATATATATATTTATATATATATATATATGCATATATATATATACATATATATATATATATATAGATATATATATATATATATAAATATATATATATATATATATATATATATATATATATATATATATATATATATATATATATGTATATATATTTATATATATATATATGTACCTGCTCGGCTATGATATGATCTGATTAAATCAGTACCTATCACCACTGCGTGAACACTCATAGTCTGTCCGAAACATCCCCTGAACGAAATCATATATATATATATATATATATATATATATATATATATATATATATATATATATATATATATATATATATATATATATATATATATATATGTTTATATATTATATATATATATATATATATGTATATATATATATATATATATATATATATATATATATATATATATATTATATATATATATATATATATATATATATATATATATCTATATATATATATATATATATATATATATAGATATATATATGAAGAGATATATATATATATATGTACATATATATATATGTATATATATATATATATATATATATATATATATATATATATATATATACATATATTATATATATATATAAAGATATATATATATATATATATATATATATATATATATATATATATATATATATATATCTATAAAGATATATATATTTATAAAGATATATATATATATATTTATATATATATATATATATATATATATATATATATATATATATATATATATATATTTATATATATATATATATATATATATATATATATATATACATATATAGACATATATATATATATATATATATATATATATATATATATATATGTACACATATATATTGTGTGTATAGATATCCATGTATATATATATATATATATATATATATATATATATATATATATATATATATATATATCCATGTATATGTATATATATACATATGTATATATGTATATAGATATATATATATATATATATATATATATATATATATATATATATATATATATATATATATATATATATATATATTTATATTTATATATGTATATAAAGGTATATATATATACATACATATACATATGTATATATGTATATATATATATATATATATATATATATATATATATATATATATATATATATATATATATATATATATATTGTTACATGTACAAATAATTACATGTACAAATAATTCTGCGAGCTGCTGTCGCAATTGTTTTCATAATCAACGTCAACAAATGAATTTACTCGAACCCACGAGAACCCAACAAGCATGATCAACATCTGCAAGTGACGTCACTCCATTCATTAATTTGCTCGAATCTACCAGGTACCTCTCGGTAGAACATTCGATAATGTACGAGAAATGGGTGAATAGGTAGAGACCCTATATAAAGGCGAGCTGAATGAATGGGGGGATTCATTCATTACAACCGCGATAGAAAACTGCGACATAGTGGAACGCGAAGTAAAGACGATTGATTGTTTGAGTGCGAAGTGATTTAGAAGACAATTGCGATAAGAAATTTATGGACAAGTGTTAGATTTTTTTCATAGTGAAAATTAAAATTAGTGAAAGTGTTAAATTGTTAAATTGTTTATTGTGCATTTTTGTAATTAAATAAATTCTTTTAACTTAAATTAAAAGACATTGCGTTTTCACTTTCCCGGAACATTAAAATTATTGGCCGCGAACCGGAAAACACGAGAGAAGTGCGAAAGAAAAATTTTGAAAGTGAATATTTGAACATTTTTATAGTGCACAATAGGAAAATTTAAAGAAATATTAAAAATGCCACGAAGCTTAAACTTAAAAATTAATGAATTGACCATGTCGGAGCTTAAGGAAGAGTTGGAACAGCGAAACCTGGCTACGCAAGGTACAAAGGCCACACTGATTGCACGCTTGCGTGACGCAATTGAATCGGAAGGCGCGTATCTGGATTCCGGTGAGCCCTCAGATGCAGAAAAAGGCGCAGAAGGTGGTGAAGCAGAAACAAAAACAACAAAGGAACCAGAAAATGCGCTGATGCAAATGTTAATGCTGATGCAGCAAGAGCAGCGACAACAGTCATCCAATTTAACCACGAAGCTAGATGAGCAATCAGCGAAGTTAAATGAACAAACAACGAAGCTAAATGAACAATCAACGAAGCTAGACCAACAAGAAATCGAAATCAAAGCAGACATCAAGGCAGACATCACACAGAAGCTGGAGAAACAGTCAACCGAAATAAAAGCGGAGCTCGGTAGTCTCAACAAACAAATTAAAGGCGTCGAGGAAAAGGTTGACCAGGTCGAGGAAAAGGTTTACCAGGTCGAGGAAAAGGTCAGCCAGGTCGAGGAGAGAATCAACAATGAGATGGAAAATATGAAAAAGGAATTCGAAGCAGCAAAGGCAGTAGTAACCACCTCACCAGCCCCAATTATAACCGCAACGCAAAGCTCATCTAGAAATGTGCAAGCACCAATATTCGATGGGCAAACGGTCTGGACTATTTACAAAACCCAATTCGAAGCAGCCGCTCGCATAAATCACTGGAATGAGCAGGAACGAGCAACTGCATTGATTCTTGCTCTGAGGCTCAGCTGCCGAGCTTTTGCAGACCATCCCCGTTGAATTGCACTCAAACCCGAATGCTATAATGAATGCGCTCGACATGCGTTATGGAGACGATCATCTAAAGCAGATTTATCGGTCACAGCTAAGGCATCGAATGCAGAAGTCTGGTGAAACCCTACAGCAGCTAGCCCAAGACATTGAGCGACTGGCACTTTTGGCTTATCCAGCCTACGACCCAGAACATCGAGATGATGCAGCGACAGAAGCATTCATCAGCGCACTAAAGGACCCGGAATTGCAACAAGCCGTGCGTTTAGCTCAAAAGCAAACGGTTAAGGACGCACTGGCTTATAGTCTGAACTTTGAGGCAGTGAAAAATGTGACTCGTACCACTGCCCGGGTTCGTGAGGTAGTGACAGACGAGTGCAGGTGTGAGCGCGTGGAAATTGAGCGAGATCCGCATGTAAATGGTGCGCCTAGATGCTGGAATTGCGGAGAGAAGGGGCACCTGCAAAGAGACTGCAAGAAGCGAAGAAAACTGAGCTATTGTCCAGGGTGTGCAGCTAGGAGGAGATCCAGACCGAGTCAGGAGCCCAGAATGGAAGCCCTTCAAACAGAGGGGTCGGGAAACATGTAAGAGCCAACTTCGTGGGGCAGAGGTTGGCTAGGAGGATCGACGTCCCCAGCACCACCATCATCGTGTCAAGACTACATCGTGGAGAAGCGGACTTATGCCTTCCGGGTCAAGTTGACGGAGAACACTGCACCATAACAATCGACACTGGTGCAACCCGATCGATTATCCGACCAGACCTAGTTAGACAGCAACAACTTCACAAGGGCAGAATTTTCTTACTACGAACAGCTACGGGAGAAACTGCACCTGTTCATGGAGAGGTCAACCTCCAGATACAGTTGGGAGACCTTGTGTTCCGACATAATTTTCTGGTCGCGAACATTATGGATGACTGCATTCTCGGAATGGATTTTCTGCGACCACACGGAATCACGTTGGACTTGGGCAAACGTGTATTGAAATGACAGAATGTAGAAGTACTGATGGACGATCTCAGCGTCCAAATTCCCAAGATGAATGTAGTGGTATGTACTGACACTGATGTACCGAATTCTTCCGAAAGCATTGTATGGGCCAAGCTTGATGGTGATTCTGGAGACCACCGATCTTATCTGATAGAGCCAACGAAGACGTCCGCATTACTCAGTTTGATTGTAGGACGATGCCTTGTAAGATCTTTAAGGAACGGATATGTGCCGGTTAGAGTCCTTAACACCGCAGACTCAACTACGAGCATCAAAGCGGGAGAAGTCATCGGCAGCTGCCAGCCTGTTTCCACCATCACCTCTTTGGAAGCTACTCACGACCATCATTGGAAAAGGAGGCAAGACACAGACAAAGCCCGGAAATCCACGTCTGCAATATTGAAGCAGGTCAAATTGCCAGTGCAGCTATTCAAACGAGCCTCTGATCTGGTCACCAAGTACAGTGACATCTTCTCAACAAGCCCGGATGACCAAGGCCGAACGAGTATGGTAACTCACGTCATAGATACACAGGGAGCCAAGCCGATTCGACAAGCACCGAGACGTCTCCCTATAGCCAAACAAGGAGAAGTGAGCGCGCTGATCTCGGACATGGAAAAACAAGGCGTTATTGAACCTTCTGTCAGTCCATGGGCCGCGCCTGTAGTTCTAGTGAAGAAAAAGGATGGTAGCACTCGCTTTTGTGTCGACTATAGGCAGCTTAACGACGTCACTAAGAAAGATAGTTACCCACTCCCACGCATCGATGACATCATGGACACTTTAGCCGACGCAAAATGGTTTTCTACACTCGACCTCAAGAGTGGCTACTGGCAGGTAGAAATTGACAAGAAGGACCGAGAGAAGACCGCATTTTCAGTTGGGACCGGATTGTGGCAATTTGTGGTGATGCCGTTTGGGCTTTGCAATGCTCCAGCCACTTTCGAACGCTTGATGGAATATGTGCTACGTGGTCTAACCTGGAAAACCTGCTTGGTATACCTAGATGACATCATTGTTATTGGGAGAACGTTCGAAGAGCATGTGCGGAAGTTAGAAGAGGTTTTCTCCCGATTACGACTGGCAAATTTGAAACTTAGTCCCGAGAAGTGTACTCTTTTCGCAGATGAAGTAAAATACCTGGGACACATCGTATCAGCAGAAGGGGTCAAAACAGACCCTGAGAAAATTGAAGCCGTGAAAAGTTGGCCAACACCAAACAACAAGCGCCAACTACGAAGTTTTCTGGGTCTGGCAACCTACTATCGAAGATTCGTCAAAGACTTTGCCAAAATAGCTAAGTGTCTCCATCAGCTAACTGAGAAAAATCGTCCGTATGTCTGGAATGAACAATGCCAGACAGCCTTTGAGACCCTGAAGGAAAAGCTGTGTGAATCGCCCGTGCTGGCGTATCCGAAACCCGGAAAAATGTTTGTAGTTGACACCGATGCAAACAACGGCGGTATTGGAGCTGTACTCTCCCAGCAGATCAATGGCGAAGAAAGAGTCCTCTCTTATTACAGTCGAGTTCTCTCAAAAAGTGAGAGGAATTACTGTGTGACCAAGAAGGAGCTATTGGCTATAATAGAGGCCACCAAGCAGTTCCACAAGTATCTATATGGCCAGAAATTTGTTCTTCGAACGGACCATGCATCACTGAGATGGTTGCTCAACTTCAAAAATCCCGAGGGACAAGTTGCGAGATGGATCGAAAGATTGCAGTCATACGACTACGAAATTGTTCATCGGAAGGGCGGAGTTGATGGAAATGCTGACGCCCTATCCCGCCGTCCATGTCCAGCTAACTGCAAGCATTGCCGACGGATTGAGGAAAAGGAACCGCTCGTTGATCTGCGATTGATAACGGCGGAATTCGATGAAGGTTGGTCATCGGAGGAGATTCGAACCGCCCAGTTAGCCGATGAAGACATCGGACCATTGCTCGTATGGAAGGAGACGACTGGGCGACCTGAGTGGAAAGACGTTTCAATGCATGGCGCAACCCTGAAAAGCTATTGGGCACAATGGTGGAGGGTGGCCTACTCAAGCGAAAATGGGAAACGGCGGATGGTAGCTCCTATAGGATGCAAACTATACTTCCCAAAAGCCGAATCCACGATGTGGTTAAGGAAATGCATGAAGGATCCTCGGGAGGCCACCTTGGTGTTAACAAGAGCTTAGCGAAATCACGGGAAAGGTTCTACTGGCTCCACGCTCGAGAAGACGTAGAGGACTGGTGTCGCAGATGCACAATTTGCGCTTCCGTCAAAGGCCCAAAGCGACGACTGAGAGGACAAATGCAAACCTATAACGTAGGCGTGCCATTCGAAAGGATTGCTGTTGACATCGCAGGACCCTTTCCTGAATCCGATTGGGGAAATCGATATACGCTGGTTGTAGCCGATTATTTCAGCAAGTGGCCCGAGGTCTACCCCATTCCCAACCAGGAAGCAACTACCGTAGCTGAACAGCTAGTGTTAAATTGGGTCAGTAGGTACGGCGTACCTTGCGAATTACATTCAGATCAAGGCCGAAACTTTGAGTCACTAGTTTTTGGCGAAATGTGTGAACTACTGGGAATACGGAAAACGAGGACAACACCGCTGCATCCCCAATCCGATGGAATGGTCGAACGGTTCAACGGCACGCTCAATAAACATCTGGCCAAGATGGTTGACGAGAACCAAAGGGACTGGGACCGACATATCCCACTATTTTTGATGGCGTACAGAGCTGCCGAACATGCATCGACGGGCCAAGCCCCAGCCAAAGTCATTTCTGGAAAGACTATTCGTTTGCCAGCCGATATAAAGTTCGGAACACCCCCTGAGAAACCCCAAACGGTCTCGGAGTACGCAAGTGATCTAAGACAACGGTTGAACCAGATACATCGGACAGTGCGAAAACACCTCGAATCGGCTACTGACCGCATGAAGACCAGGTATGATCTAAAGGCTAATTCTACTGGCTTCCAGCAAGATGACTTGGTGTGGCTTTATAACCCGCAACGGCGAAAGGGTAGGTCTCCAAAGTTGCAACATAATTGGGAGGGACCATACCGAGTTACAAAGCGAATCAACGACGTCGTATACCGAATACAGGAACATCGTAAGCCGAGAGCTAAAATGAAAATCGTGCATCTGGACCGTCTTGCCCCATATTACACCCAGGGAGAATTGACTACAAATAGCGACACATCTTTTCGGGGCGAAAAGAACTGAGGTGGGGGCAGTGTTACATGCACAAATAATTACATGTACAAATAATTCTGCGAGCTGCTGTCGCAATTGTTTTCATAATCAACGTCAACAAATGAATTTACTCGAACCCACGAGAACCCAACAAGCATGATCAACATCTGCAAGTGACGTCACTCCATTCATTAATTTGCTCGAATCTACCAGGTACCTCTCGGTAGAACATTCGATAATGTACGAGAAATGGGTGAATAGGTAGAGACCCTATATAAAGGCGAGCTGAATGAATGGGGGGATTCATTCATTACAACCGCGATAGAAAACTGCGACATAGTGGAACGCGAAGTAAAGACGATTGATTGTTTGAGTGCGAAGTGATTTAGAAGACAATTGCGATAAGAAATTTATGGACAAGTGTTAGATTTTTTTCATAGTGAAAATTAAAATTAGTGAAAGTGTTAAATTGTTAAATTGTTTATTGTGCATTTTTGTAATTAAATAAATTCTTTTAACTTAAATTAAAAGACATTGCGTTTTCACTTTCCCGGAACATTAAAATTATTGGCCGCGAACCGGAAAACACGAGAGAAGTGCGAAAGAAAAATTTTGAAAGTGAATATTTGAACATTTTTATAGTGCACAATAGGAAAATTTAAAGAAATATTAAAAATGCCACGAAGCTTAAACTTAAAAATTAATGAATTGACCATGTCGGAGCTTAAGGAAGAGTTGGAACAGCGAAACCTGGCTACGCAAGGTACAAAGGCCACACTGATTGCACGCTTGCGTGACGCAATTGAATCGGAAGGCGCGTATCTGGATTCCGGTGAGCCCTCAGATGCAGAAAAAGGCGCAGAAGGTGGTGAAGCAGAAACAAAAACAACAAAGGAACCAGAAAATGCGCTGATGCAAATGTTAATGCTGATGCAGCAAGAGCAGCGACAACAGTCATCCAATTTAACCACGAAGCTAGATGAGCAATCAGCGAAGTTAAATGAACAAACAACGAAGCTAAATGAACAATCAGCGAAGCTAGACCAACAAGCAATCGAAATCAAAGCAGACATCAAGGCAGACATCACACAGAAGCTGGAGAAACAGTCAACCGAAATAAAAGCGGAGCTCGGTAGTCTCAACAAACAAATTAAAGGCGTCGAGGAAAAGGTTGACCAGGTCGAGGAAAAGGTTTACCAGGTCGAGGAAAAGGTCAGCCAGGTCGAGGAAAATATGAAAAAGGAATTCGAAGCAGCAAAGGCAGTAGTAACCACCTCACCAGCCCCAATTATAACCGCAACGCAAAGCTCATCTAGAAATGTGCAAGCACCAATATTCGATGGGCAAACGGTCTGGACTATTTACAAAACCCAATTCGAAGCAGCCGCTCGCATAAATCACTGGAATGAGCAGGAACGAGCAACTGCATTGATTCTTGCTCTGAGGCTCAGCTGCCGAGCTTTTGCAGACCATCCCCGTTGAATTGCACTCAAACCCGAATGCTATAATGAATGCGCTCGACATGCGTTATGGAGACGATCATCTAAAGCAGATTTATCGGTCACAGCTAAGGCATCGAATGCAGAAGTCTGGTGAAACCCTACAGCAGCTAGCCCAAGACATTGAGCGACTGGCACTTTTGGCTTATCCAGCCTACGACCCAGAACATCGAGATGATGCAGCGACAGAAGCATTCATCAGCGCACTAAAGGACCCGGAATTGCAACAAGCCATGCGTTTAGCTCAAAAGCAAACGGTTAAGGACGCACTGGCTTATAGTCTGAACTTTGAGGCAGCGAAAAATGTGACTCGTACCACTGCCCGGGTTCGTGAGGTAGTGACAGACGAGTGCAGGTGTGAGCGCGTGGAAATTGAGCGAGATCCGCATGTAAATGGTGCGCCTAGATGCTGGAATTGCGGAGAGAAGGAGCACCTGCAAAGAGACTGCAAGAAGCGAAGAAAACCGAGCTATTGTCCAGGGTGTGCAGCTAGGAGGAGATCCAGACCGAGTCAGGAGCCCAGAATGGAAGCCCTTCAAACAGAGGGGTCGGGAAACATGTAAGAGCCAACTTCGTGGGGCAGAGGTTGGCTAGGAGGATCGGCGTCCCCAGCACCACCATCATCGTGTCAAGACTACATCGTGGAGAAGCGGACTTATGCCTTCCGGGTCAAGTTGACGGAGAACACTGCACCATAACAATCGACACTGGTGCAACCCGATCGATTATCCGACCAGACCTAGTTAGACAGCAACAACTTCACAAGGGCAGAATTTTCTTACTACGGACAGCTACGGGAGAAACTGCACCTGTTCATGGAGAGGTCAACCTCCAGATACAGTTGGGAGACCTTGTGTTCCGACATAATTTTCTGGTCGCGAACATTATGGATGACTGCATTCTCGGAATGGATTTTCTGCGACCACACGGAATCACGTTGGACTTGGGCAAACGTGTATTGAAATGACAGAATGTAGAAGTACTGATGGACGATCCCAGCGTCCAAATTCCCAAGATGAATGTAGTGGTATGTACTGACACTGATGTACCGAATTCTTCCGAAAGCATTGTATGGGCCAAGCTTGATGGTGATTCTGGAGACCACCGATCTTATCTGATAGAGCCAACGAAGACGTCCGCATTACGCAGTTTGATTGTAGGACGATGCCTTGTAAGATCTTTAAGGAACGGATATGTGCCGGTTAGAGTCCTTAACATCGCAGACTCAACTACGAGCATCAAAGCGGGAGAAGTCATCGGCAGCTGCCAGCCTGTTTCCACCATCACCTCTTTGGAAGCTACTCACGACCATCATTGGAAAAGGAGGCAAGACACAGACAAAGCCCGGGAATCCACGTCTGCAATATTGAAGCAGGTCAAATTGCCAGTGCAGCTATTCAAACGAGCCTCTGATCTGGTCACCAAGTACAGTGACATCTTCTCAACAAGCCCGGATGACCAAGGCCGAACGAGTATGGTAACTCACGTCATAGATACACAGGGAGCCAAGCCGATTCGACAAGCACCGAGACGTCTCCCTATAGCCAAACAAGGAGAAGTGAGCGCGCTGATCTCGGACATGGAAAAACAAGGCGTTATGTAACGATTTCCTACTTCGTCTCGTTCGATCGCAAGCAGAACCGACCTCTCATCGGTTCGAGACGTGCAGTCTTGGAAATGACAACGGACTGTACCCTTCAGGTCAACAAGTCCGGTCACACTTAGTCTACTCCGTGGTGGCTGCTTGTGGGCTAGCTAGTTCGGAGAGGAGTTTCGGTCGCGGGTCTTACGCGAGCAGACTAAGTCCGAGTTACTTAACTCAGCCACCGGTTCACATGCCCGATTTCCAAACGCGTCAACAACTACTCATCCAGAACGAGAAACCTACGTTACGTTAATTCTGGATGTGTTCTCTCCACAGATCTCAAATCAAAAACGCTACAAAATCCCATAGGCGCGTTACCGAATCACCGACGCGGTACCAGAAAATAAGCTAACCTACCTCAAGTCCAAAATAACCTACTCTAAGAAAAAAACGAGCGGAAACAAGGGTACCGCGGACCGTACCCGAATAGAAATCAATCATCCGCAGATTATTAAAACCTAACCCTCTTCAAGACATACTTACCCTCGGTCATCACTTCCGCTGCAAAAGAAAGAGCATGCGGAACGGAAAAGCTTATGGCTACTTTAGTAATTCATCTTTACTTTTCAGACATTTCATTTACAATAGTCTTTTTCAGAATCCGAAACGTAAATTCAAAACGAACTGACAATATTCTCTTACGTTAATCCTTTTTTCTTATTTATACAATTTTCATTTGAAGCCTGATCTTTCAACATGAAAAAAGCATTGATTGCAAAATTAACTTTAAATGTACTTGACTTTAGGTTCATTCATTAATCAATTTAGCAATTAAACAATGTTACCAATCGATAAATTTAAAAGGAAAAAAAAAATAACCATCCGCTATTCAATAAAGATCATTTCTATTCCTCTGAACATTTTTAACATAATTGGCTTTTATACAAACATATGGTTGAACCCAATTTTCACTCTATACGAAAACGTTATTATGGAACTTATATGTCAAAACTAGGGAAGTGAGTTAAAGGGATGCAATTTTAATGTTTAACAGCGATTATTTCTTATTAGAACTTGTAATGCTCAGCAAGTTATGCATATTATTAAAGAATGCTTCATTTATTGCAATAAATGGCGTAGGGTATTATAGAGAAAGTTGCCACATTTTCGCATAAATTTCATGATCTAGTTCCACCTTTCCGATTTTAAAATTATCATACAAATGTATGTGTTTATTGAAAAAGTTAAGTGCTATATCTATTTTTAATTACAAAATTTTAATGCAATTCCTTGACTTTATAAATTTCGAAAAATATTAATTGCATGAAGTGGAGTTCCTATATTGTACATATTAAGGATAATCGCATTTTCTTCATTCATATGTTACATTGTTAAATTCGATGCACGAGTGTGCACAACATTTCCTTAGATATATCTGTAAAAGTTAAATATTAATTCATAGCTTTGGATGGAACTATACCTCTTTAGTACGTTTAAATTTTTTTTTATATAGAAATATATTTACATATAATTTGTTAGTTTATGCTATTTAAGTGCTAAATGTTATTTTTTTCTTGTTTCACACAATTTTTTTAAAGAATATATAAGTTAACACAAGCGAAACTCACGGTTTTTTTTTCGATAAGCTCTTAGAATAAAAGAAAAAATAATAGTTTAGCAAAGGTAAGATTACAAATTGATTAAGGTAAGGAATTACGTAACGTTTTTTTATCATTCTCTAAATATTACAATTTAACAATCAGTTGTTATTTTAAATTCTAGCAATATTTCTTACTTTCATCCTTCCGTTAACTCTTAGCAACGAATTGAAAGTAAAAATTGATTAGGTGTTAATAGTTTGCAACAAAAAGGATACAAAATTAAAAGCCAATGTTTGATGCTTAGTATAAACATTATTCTAGCAAAATTTCGCCAATGAAAGATTTATTAAAAATAAATTATTTAAAAAATATATATAGCATCAAGTTTTGATATTTATTTTCATGTGTGTTTCTTTACCCCATTGTTTTCATTTTAATTTTATAATTAAAATGATCTCTGGATAAGTCTCATCGTATTAAAACAATATTTTAAATCGGCACATTTAAAAACACCTTATTTCAAAGGGTACGTACAATATTGAAGTGGAATACTTTGAAATCTATTGAGCAATATCTACGAGTATCTGTAGCCTTTGCAATTATCGTTTCTTTAAACCAGAAATAAAACTTCAAATAATTATCCACACAAAAAATCAATTATGGAATCGTCACACGCCGAAACAAATATGTAAAAAAACTAATTTTAAAAATAAAATTAAACACAAAACAGAGCGCTTTTATATTATTTTTTGTATAAATATATATATTTCGCTATTATCTTCAGTCAAGACTTTTTTAAATGAAAATCACCCAAAAGTTAAATTACTGAATTTTGACTTAATTTCAATCTGAAGCTGAATAGAAAGAATAGAAAGTTGAGTAAAGCATTTCATGAAAAATGCCAATGCGGAAAAATTACTTGTTGAAATTTTCGAAGTTAATTTTAGGATTCTGTAAGGAGTTGATATTCAGTTGCGTGTTATTTTCATCTTATAGTTTCCCCGATATTGCATAGTCACCGGGGAAGAGGAGGCCGTGAATGTTACAATCTAAATAGATCGATCCTGCACTGTTTGCTAGTTGCTTCCATCTTTTGATTATATTTGACATTTAGGAATTTATACTATTTGTTTTGAAAATGTTTTTTTTTTCCTACTGTAAGACGTTCTATTTGTTTTTTGTTTTGTTTTAAATATTTTCGCTAAACTATTTTTTTTATCCATATTTTTTTCCTACATCTACTCTAACCTGGAATTAAGTCGCCTGCCTCTTTCACTCTGCTGTATCCGTCCCTTGCAACATCTGATGATACACAATTTCGTACATTCTTAGAACATCGCATTCGTTGGCGCTTTCCTCTTCTATACAGATAGGCAGCTAACTGAAGTTGCGCTTTCTCTGCCAAATCCCTTTGTAGTTGACGATTTTTCTCAGTATCCTTAAGAGCGAAATCCGAATTAACTCGTCGATCCCAAGATGAATTCCAACCTTGAAAATGAATTTTATATGGAATTAGTTTCTTGCCTCGCTTGTCTTTTGTTTCCACGAACCTAAGAACCTTAGAATCGTCCAATACTTTTGCCTTTGTTGGATCCGGTTCATAGCACAACACCCGCTCTCCTTCCGTAAATTATACCGTACGCCACGAGTTGATACCATCCGGCTATTTCGATCCTCGTCTGACATTTGGATGGCAACTGGGGGAGGCGTTGCCAGATAGATATGTTTCGAAATGGATCAGTGTTTTATTACAGCGGATCACATTGACAGAAAATATTTCTCCACAAATATAAATATTTGAAGAAAAATATTTTCGGCGCAATGATGGTTGCACGAAAGATAAAGTCTGCTTGCATTTTGAAGTCATACATATCTGGCCGGGTGCCAGGGTTCGGGATCGGAATCACTCCGATTCCCGAGCGTAGGCGTCACATTACAGTTATTGAACCTTCTGTCAGTCCATGGGCCGCGCCTGTAGTTCTAGTGAAGAAAAAGGATGGTAGCACTCGCTTTTGTGTCGAGTATAGGCAGCTTAACGACGTCACTAAGAAAGATAGTTACCCACTCCCACGCATCGATGACATCATGGACACTTTAGCCGACGCAAAATGGTTTTCTACACTCGATCTCAAGAGTGGCTACTGGCAGGTAGAAATTGACAAGAAGGACCGAGAGAAGACCGCATTTTCAGTTGGGACCGGATTGTGGCAATTTGTGGTGATGCCGTTTGGGCTTTGCAATGCTCCAGCCACTTTCGAACGCTTGATGGAATATGTGCTACGTGGTCTAACCTGGAAAACCTGCTTGGTATACCTAGATGACATCATCGTCATCGGTAGAACGTTCGAAGAGCATGTGCGGAACTTAGAAGAGGTTTTCTCCCGATTACGACTGGCAAATTCGAAACTTAGTCCCGAGAAGTGTACTCTTTTCGCAGATGAAGTAAAATACCTGGGACACATCGTATCAGCAGAAGGGGTCAAAACAGACCCTGAGAAAATTGAAGCCGTGAAAAGTTGGCCAACACCAAACAACAAGCGCCAACTACGAAGTTTTCTGGGTCTGGTGACCTACTATCGAAGATTCGTCAAAGACTTTGCCAAAATAGCTAAGTGTCTCCATCAGCTAACCGAGAAAAATCGTCCGTATGTCTGGAATGAACAATGCTAGACAGCCTTTGAGACCCTGAAGGAAAAGCTGTGTGAATCACCCGTGCTGGCATATCCGAAACCCGGAAAAATGTTTGTAGTTGACACCGATGCAAGCAACGGCGGTATTGGAGCTGTACTCTCCCAGCAGATCAATGGCGAAGAAAGAGTCCTCTCTTATTACAGTCAAGTTCTCTCAAAAAGTGAGAGGAATTACTGTGTGACCAGGAAGGAGCTATTGGCTATAATAGAGGCCACCAAGCAGTTCCACAAGTATCTATATGGCCAGAAATTTGTTCTTCGAACGGACCATGCATCACTGAGATGGTTGCTCAACTTCAAAAATCCCGAGGACAAGTTGCGAGATGGATCGAAAGATTGCAGTCATACGACTACGAAATTGTTCATCGGAAGGGCGGAGTTCATGGAAATGCTGACACCCTGTCCCGCCGTCCATGTCCAGCTAACTGCAAGCATTGCCGACGGATTGAGGAAAAGGAACCGCTCGTTGATCTGCGATTGATAACGGCGGAATTCGATGAAGGTTGGTCATCGGAGGAGATTCGAAACGCCCAGTTAGCCGATGAAGACATCGGACCATTGCTCGTATGGAAGGAGACGACTGGGTGACCTGAGTGGAAAGACGTTTCAATGCATGGCGCAACCCTGAAAAGCTATTGGGCACAATGGTGGAGGGTGGCGTACTCAAGCGAAAATGGGAAACGGCGGATGGTAGCTCCTATAGGATGCAAACTATACTTCCCAAAAGCCGAATCCACGATGTGGTTAAGGAAATGCATGAAGGATCCTCGGGAGGCCACCTTGGTGTTAACAAGAGCTTAGCGAAATCACGGGAAAGGTTCTACTGGCTCCACGCTCGAGAAGACGTAGAGGACTGGTGTCGCAGATGCACAATTTGCGCTTCCGTCAAAGGCCCAAAGCGACGACTGAGAGGACAAATGCAAACCTATAACGTAGGCGTGCCATTCGAAAGGATTGCTGTTGACATCGCAGGACCCTTTCCTGAATCCGATTGGGGAAATCGATATACGCTGGTTGTAGCCGATTATTTCAGCAAGTGGCCCGAGGTCTACCCCATTCCCAACCAGGAAGCAACTACCGTAGCTGAACAGCTAGTGTTAAATTGGGTCAGTAGGTACGGCGTACCTTGCGAATTACATTCAGATCAAGGCCGAAACTTTGAGTCACTAGTTTTTGGCGAAATGTGTGAACTACTGGGAATACGGAAAACGAGGACAACACCGCTGCATCCCCAATCCGATGGAATGGTCGAACGGTTCAACGGCACGCTCAATAAACATCTGGCCAAGATGGTTGACGAGAACCAAAGGGACTGGGACCGACATATCCCACTATTTTTGATGGCGTACAGAGCTGCCGAACATGCATCGACGGGCCAAGCCCCAGCCAAAGTCATTTTTGGAAAGACTATTCGTTTGCCAGCCGATATAAAGTTCGGAACACCCCCTGAGAAACCCCAAACGGTCTCGGAGTACGCAAGTGATCTAAGACAACGGTTGAACCAGATACATCGGACAGTGCGAAAACACCTCGAATCGGCTACTGACCGCATGAAGACCAGGTATGATCTAAAGGCTAATTCTACTGGCTTCCAGCAAGATGACTTGGTGTGGCTTTATAACCCGCAACGGCGAAAGGGTAGGTCTCCAAAGTTGCAACATAATTGGGAGGGACCATACCGAGTTACAAAGCGAATCAACGACGTCGTATACCGAATACAGGAACATCGTAAGCCGAGAGCTAAAATGAAAATCGTGCATCTGGACCGTCTTGCCCCATATTACACCCAGGGAGAATTGACTACAAATAGCGACACATCTTTTCGGGGCGAAAAGAACTGAGGTGGGGGCAGTGTTACATGTACAAATAATTACATGTACAAATAATTCTGCGAGCTGCTGTCGCAATTGTTTTCATAATCAACGTCAACAAATGAATTTACTCGAACCCACGAGAACCCAACAAGCATGAACAACATCTGCAAGTGACGTCACTCGATGCATTAATTTGCTCGAATCTACCAGGTACCTCTCGGTAGAACATTCGATAATGTACGAGAAATGGGTGAATAGGTAGAGACCCTATATAAAGGCGAGCTGAATGAATGGGGGGATTCATTCATTACAACCGCGATAGAAAACTGCGACATAGTGGAACGCGAAGTAAAGACGATTGATTGTTTGAGTGCGAAGTGATTTAGAAGACAATTGCGATAAGAAATTTATGGACAAGTGTTAGATTTTTTTCATAGTGAAAATTAAAATTAGTGAAAGTGTTAAATTGTTAAATTGTTTATTGTGCATTTTTGTAATTAAATAAATTCTTTTAACTTAAATTAAAAGACATTGCGTTTTCACTTTCCCGGAACATTTAAATTATTGGCCGCGAACCGGAAAACACGCGACAGTGGTGTCAAGAAGTGCGAAAGAAAAATTTTGAAAGTGAATATTTGAACATTTTTATAGTGCACAATAGGAAAATTTAAAGAAACATTAAAAATGCCACGAAGCTTAAACTTAAAAATTAATGACTTGACCATGTCGGAGCTTAAAGAAGAGTTGGAACAGCGAAACCTGGCTACGCAAGGTACAAAGGCCACACTGATTGCACGCTTGCGTGACGCAATTGAATCGGAAGGCGCGTATCTGGATTCCGGTGAGCCCTCAGATGCAGAAAAAGGCGCAGAAGGTGGTGAAGCAGAAACAAAAACAACAAAGGAACCAGAAAATGCGCTGATGCAAATGTTAATGCTGATGCAGCAAGAGCAGCGACAACAGTCATCCAATTTAACCACGAAGCTAGATGAGCAATCAGCGAAGTTAAATGAACAAACAACGAAGCTAAATGAACAATCAACGAAGCTAGACCAACAAGCAATCGAAATCAAAGCAGACATCAAGGCAGACATCACACAGAAGCTGGAGAAACAGTCAACCGAAATAAAAGCGGAGCTCGGTAGTCTCAACAAACAAATTAAAGGCGTCAAGGAAAAGGTTGACCAGGTCGAGGAAAAGGTTTACCAGGTCGAGGAAAAGGTCAGCCAGGTCGAGGAGAGAATCAACAATGAGATGGAAAATATAAAAAAGGAGTTCGAAGCAGCAAAGGCAGTAGTAACCACCTCACCAGCCCCAATTATAACCGCAACGCAAAGCTCATCTAGAAATGTGCAAGCACCAATATTCGATGGGCAAACGGTCTGGACTATTTACAAAACCCAATTCGAAGCAGCCGCTCACATAAATCACTGGAATGAGCAGGAACGAGCAACTGCATTGATTCTTGCTCTAAGAGGCTCAGCTGCCGAGCTTTTGCAGACCATCCCCGTTGAATTGCACTCAAACCCGAATGCTATAATGAATGCGCTCGACATGCGTTATGGAGACGATCATCTAAAGCAGATTTATCGGTCACAGCTAAGGCATCGAATGCAGAAGTCTGGTGAAACCCTACAGCAGCTAGCCCAAGACATTGAGCGACTGGCACTTTTGGCTTATCCAGCCTACGACCCAAAACATCGAGATGATGCAGCGACAGAAGTATTCATCAGCGCACTAAAGGACCCGGAATTGCAACAAGCTGTGCATTTAGCTCAAAAGCAAACGGTTAAGGACGCACTGGCTTATAGTCTGAACTTTGAGGCAGCGAAAAATGTGACTCGTACCACTGCCCGGGTTCGTGAGGTAGTGACAGACGAGTGCAGGTGTGAGCGCGTGGAAATTGAGCGAGATCCGCATGTAAATGGTGCGCCTAGATGCTGGAATTGCGGAGAGAAGGGGCACCTGCAAAGAGACTGCAAGAAGCGAAGAAAACCGAGCTATTGTCCAGGGTGTGCAGCTAGGAGGAGATCCAGACCGAGTCAGGAGCCCAGAATGGAAGCCCTTCAAACAGAGGGGTCGGGAAACATGTAAGAGCCAACTTCGTGGGGCAGAGGTTGGCTAGGAGGATCGACGTCCCCAGCACCACCATCATCGTGTCAAGACTACATCGTGGAGAGGCGGACTTATGCCTTCCGGGTCAAGTTGACGGAGAACACTGCACCATAACAATCGACACTGGTGCAATCCGATCGATTATCCGACCAGACCTAGTTAGACAGCAACAACTTCACAAGGGCAGAATTTTCTTACTACGGACAGCTACGGGAGAAACTGCACCTGTTCATGGAGAGGTCAACCTCCAGATACAGTTGGGAGACCTTGTGTTCCGACATAATTTTCTGGTCGCGAACATTATGGATGACTGCATTCTCGGAATGGATTTTCTGCGACCACATGGAATCACGTTGGACTTGGGCAAACGTGTATTGAAATGACAGAATGTAGAAGTACTGATGGACGATCCCAGCGTCCAAATTCCCAAGATGAATGTAGTGGTATGTACTGACACTGATGTACCGAATTCTTCCGAAAGCATTGTATGGGCCAAGCTTGATGGTGATTCTGGAGACCACCGATCTTATCTGATAGAGCCAACGAAGACGTCCGCATTACGCAGTTTGATTGTAGGACGATGCCTTGTAAGATCTTTAAGGAACGGATATGTGCCGGTTAGAGTCCTTAACATCGCAGACTCAACTACGAGCATCAAAGCGGGAGAAGTCATCGGCAGCTGCCAGCCTGTTTCCACCATCACCTCTTTGGAAGCTACTCACGACCATCATTGGAAAAGGAGGCAAGACACAGACAAAGCCCGGGAATCCACGTCTGCAATATTGAAGCAGGTCAAATTGCCAGTGCAGCTATTCAAACGAGCCTCTGATCTGGTCACCAAGTACAGTGACATCTTCTCAACAAGCCCGGATGACCAAGGCCGAACAAGTATGGTAACTCACGTCATAGATACACAGGGAGCCAAGCCGATTCGACAAGCACCGAGACGTCTCCCTATAGCCAAACAAGGAGAAGTGAGCGCGCTGATCTCGGACATGGAAAAACGAGGCGTTATGTAACGATTTCCTACTTCGTCTCGTTCGATCGCAAGCAGAACCGACCTCTCATCGGTTCGAGACGTGCAGTCTTGGAAATGACAACGGACTGTACCCTTCAGGTCAACAAGTCCGGTCACACTTAGTCTACTCCGTGGTGGCTGCTTGTGGGCTAGCTAGTTCGGAGAGGAGTTTCGGTCGCGGGTCTTACGCGAGCAGACTAAGTCCGAGTTACTTAACTCAGCCACCGGTTCACATGCCCGATTTCCAAACGCGTCAACAACTACTCATCCAGAACGAGAAACCTACGTTACGTTAATTCTGGATGTGATCTCTCCACAGATCTCAAATCAAAAACGCTACAAAATCCCATAGGCGCGTTACCGAATCACCGACGCGGTACCAGAAAATAAGCTAACCTACCTCAAGTCCAAAATAACCTACTCTAAGAAAAAAACGAGTGGAAACAAGGGTACCGCGGACCGTACCCGAATAGAAATCAATCATCCGCAGATTATTAAAACCTAACCCTCTTCAAGACATACTTACCCTCGGTCATCACTTCCGCTGCAAAAGAAAGAGCATGCGGAACGGAAAGGCTTATGGCTACTTTAGTAATTCATCTTTACTTTTCAGACATTTCATTTACAATAGTCTTTTTCAGAATCCGAAACGTAAATTCAAAACGAACTGACAATATTCTCTTACGTTAATCCTTTTTTCTTATTTATACAATTTTCATTTGAAGCCTGATCTTTCAACATGAAAAAAGCATTGATTGCAAAATTAACTTTAAATGTACTTGACTTTAGGTTCATTCATTAATCAATTTAGCAATTAAACAATGTTACCAATCGATAAATTTAAAAAGAAAAAAAAAATAACCATCCGCTATTCAATAAAGATCATTTCTATTCCTCTGAACATTTTTAACATAATTGGCTTTTATACAAACATATGGTTGAACCCAATTTTCACTCTATACGAAAACGTTATTATGGAACTTATATGTCAAAACTAGGGAAGTGAGTTAAAGGGATGCAATTTTAATGTTTAACAGCGATTATTTCCTATTAGAACTTGTAATGCTCAGCAAGTTATGCATATTATTAAAGAATGCTTCATTTATTGCAATAAATGGCGTAGGGTATTATAGAGAAAGTTGCCACATTTTCGCATAAATTTCATGATCTAGTTCCACCTTTCCGATTTTAAAATTATCATACAAATGTATGTGTTTATTGAAAAAGTTAAGTGCTATATCTATTTTTAATTACAAAATTTTAATGCAATTCCTTGACTTTATAAATTTCGAAAAATATTAATTGCATGAAGTGGAGTTCCTATATTGTACATATTAAGGATAATCGCATTTTCTTCATTCATATGTTACATTGTTAAATTCGATGCACGAGTGTGCACAACATTTCCTTAGATATATCTGTAAAAGTTAAATATTAATTCATAGCTTTGGATGGAACTATACCTCTTTAGTACGTTTAAATTTTTTTTATATAGAAATATATTTACATATAATTTGTTAGTTTATGCTATTTAAGTGCTAAATGTTATTTTTTTCTTGTTTCACACAATTTTTTTAAAGAATATATAAGTTAACACAAGCGAAACTCACGGTTTTTTTTTCGATAAGCTCTTAGAATAAAAGAAAAAATAATAGTTTAGCAAAGGTAAGATTACAAATTGATTAAGGTAAGGAATTACGTAACGTTTTTTTATCATTCTCTAAATATTACAATTTAACAATCAGTTGTTATTTTAAATTCTAGCAATATTTCTTACTTTCATCCTTCCGTTAACTCTTAGCAACGAATTGAAAGTAAAAATTGATTAGGTGTTAATAGTTTGCAACAAAAAGGATACAAAATTAAAAGCCAATGTTTGATGCTTAGTATAAACATTATTCTAGCAAAATTTCGCCAATGAAAGATTTATTAAAAATAAATTATTTAAAAAATATATATAGCATCAAGTTTTGATATTTATTTTCATGTGTGTTTCTTTACCCCATTGTTTTCATTTTAATTTTATAATTAAAATGATCTCTGGATAAGTCTCATCGTATTAAAACAATATTTTAAATCGGCACATTTAAAAACACCTTATTTCAAAGGGTACGTACAATATTGAAGTGGAATACTTTGAAATCTATTGAGCAATATCTACGAGTATCTGTAGCCTTTGCAATTATCGTTTCTTTAAACCAGAAATAAAACTTCAAATAATTATCCACACAAAAAATCAATTATGGAATCGTCACACGCCGAAACAAATATGTAAAAAAACTAATTTTAAAAATAAAATTAAACACAAAACAGAGCGCTTTTATATTATTTTTTGTATTAATATATATATTTCGCTATTATCTTCAGTCAAGACTTTTTTAAATGAAAATTACCCAAAAGTTAAATTACTGAATTTTGACTTAATTTCAATCTGAAGCTGAATAGAAAGAATAGAAAGTTGAGTAAAGCATTTCATGAAAAATGCCAATGCGGAAAAATTACTTGTTGAAATTTTCGAAGTTAATTTTAGGATTCTGTAAGGAGTTGATATTCAGTTGCGTGTTATTTTCATCTTATAGTTTCCCCGATATTGCATAGTCACCGGGGAAGAGGAGGCCGTGAATGTTACAATCTAAATAGATCGATCCTGCACTGTTTGCTAGTTGCTTCCATCTTTTGATTATATTTGACATTTAGGAATTTATACTATTTGTTTTGAAAATGTTTTTTTTTTCCTACTGTAAGACGTTCTATTTGTTTTTTGTTTTGTTTTAAATATTTTCGCTAAACTATTTTTTTTATCCATATTTTTTTCCTACATCTACTCTAACCTGGAATTAAGTCGCCTGCCTCTTTCACTCTGCTGTATCCGTCCCTTGCAACATCTGATGATACACGATTTCGTACATTCTTAGAACATCGCATTCGTTGGCGCTTTCCTCTTCTATACAGATAGGCAGCTAACTGAAGTTGCGCTTTCTCTGCCAAATCCCTTTGTAGTTGACGATTTTCCTCAGTATCCTTAAGAGCGAAATCCGAATTAACTCGTCGATCCCAAGATGAATTCCAACCTTGAAAATGAATTTTATATGGAATTAGTTTCTTGCCTCGCTTGTCTTTTGTTTCCACGAACCTAAGAACCTTAGAATCGTCCAATACTTTTGCCTTTGTTGGATCCGGTTCATAGCACAACACCCGCTCTCCTTCCGTAAATTATACCGTACGCCACGAGTTGATACCATCCGGCTATTTCGATCCTCGTCTGACATTTGGATGGCAACTGGGGGAGGCGTTGCCAGATAGATATGTTTCGAAATGGATCAGTGTTTTATTACAGCGGATCACATTGACAGAAAATATTTCTCCACAAATATAAATATTTGAAGAAAAATATTTTCGGCGCAATGATGGTTGCACGAAAGATAAAGTCTGCTTGCATTTTGAAGTCATACATATCTGGCCGGGTGCCAGGGTTCGGGATCGGAATCACTCCAATTCCCGAGCGTAGGCGTCACATTACAGTTATTGAACCTTCTGTCAGTCCATGGGCCGCGCCTGTAGTTCTAGTGAAGAAAAAGGATGGTAGCACTCGCTTTTGTGTCGACTATAGGCAGCTTAACGACGTCACTAAGAAAGATAGTTACCCACTCCCACGCATCGATGACATCATGGACACTTTAGCCGACGCAAAATGGTTTTCTACACTCGATCTCAAGAGTGGCTACTGGCAGGTAGAAATTGACAAGAAGGACCGAGAGAAGACCGCATTTTCAGTTGGGACCGGATTGTGGCAATTTGTGGTGATGCCGTTTGGGCTTTGCAATGCTCCAGCCACTTTCGAACGCTTGATGGAATATGTGCTACGTGGTCTAACCTGGAAAACCTGCTTGGTATACCTAGATGACATCATCGTCATCGGTAGAACGTTCGAAGAGCATGTGCGGAACTTAGAAGAGGTTTTCTCCCGATTACGACTGGCAAATTCGAAACTTAGTCCCGAGAAGTGTACTCTTTTCGCAGATGAAGTAAAATACCTGGGACACATCATATCAGCAGAAGGGGTCAAAACAGACCCTGAGAAAATTGAAGCCGTGAAAAGTTGGCCAACACCAAACAACAAGCGCCAACTACGAAGTTTTCTGGGTCTGGCGACCTACTATCGAAGATTCGTCAAAGACTTTGCCAAAATAGCTAAGTGTCTCCATCAGCTAACCGAGAAAAATCGTCAGTATGTCTGGAATGAACAATGCCAGACAGCCTTTGAGACCCTGAAGGAAAAGCTGTGTGAATCACCCGTGCTGGCATATCCGAAACCCGGAAAAATGTTTGTAGTTGACACCGATGCAAGCAACGGCGGTATTGGAGCTGTACTCTCCCAGCAGATCAATGGCGAAGAAAGAGTCCTCTCTTATTACAGTCAAGTTCTCTCAAAAAGTGAGAGGAATTACTGTGTGACCAGGAAGGAGCTATTGGCTATAATAGAGGCCACCAAGCAGTTCCACAAGTATCTATATGGCCAGAAATTTGTTCTTCGAACGGACCATGCATCACTGAGATGGTTGCTCAACTTCAAAAATCCCGAGGACAAGTTGCGAGATGGATCGAAAGATTGCAGTCATACGACTACGAAATTGTTCATCGGAAGGGCGGAGTTCATGGAAATGCTGACACCCTGTCCCGCCGTCCATGTCCAGCTAACTGCAAGCATTGCCGACGGATTGAGGAAAAGGAACCGCTCGTTGATCTGCGATTGATAACGGCGGAATTCGATGAAGGTTGGTCATCGGAGGAGATTCGAAACGCCCAGTTAGCCGATGAAGACATCGGACCATTGCTCGTATGGAAGGAGACGACTGGGTGACCTGAGTGGAAAGACGTTTCAATGCATAGCGCAACCCTGAAAAGCTATTGGGCACAATGGTGGAGGGTGGCGTACTCAAGCGAAAATGGGAAACGGCGGATGGTAGCTCCTATAGGATGCAAACTATACTTCCCAAAAGCCGAATCCACGATGTGGTTAAGGAAATGCATGAAGGACCCTCGGGAGGCCACCTTGGTGTTAACAAGAGCTTAGCGAAATCGCGGGAAAGGTTCTACTGGCTCCACGCTCGAGAAGACGTAGAGGACTGGTGTCGCAGATGCACAATTTGCGCTTCCGTCAAAGGCCCAAAGTGACGACTGAGAGGACAAATGCAAACCTATAACGTAGGCGTGCCATTCGAAAGGATTGCTGTTGACATCGCAGGACCCTTTCCTGAATCCGATTGGGGAAATCGATATACGCTGGTTGTAGCCGATTATTTCAGCAAGTGGCCCGAGGTCTACCCCATTCCCAACCAGGAAGCAACTACCGTAGCTGAACAGCTAGTGTTAAATTGGGTCAGTAGGTACGGCGTACCTTGCGAATTACATTCAGATCAAGGCCGAAACTTTGAGTCACTAGTTTTTGGCGAAATGTGTGAACTACTGGGAATACGGAAAACGAGGACAACACCGCTGCATCCCCAATCCGATGGAATGGTCGAACGGTTCAACGGCACGCTCAATAAACATCTGGCCAAGATGGTTGACGAGAACCAAAGGGACTGGGACCGACATATCCCACTATTTTTGATGGCGTACAGAGCTGCCGAACATGCATCGACGGGCCAAGCCCCAGCCAAAGTCATTTTTGGAAAGACTATTCGTTTGCCAGCCGATATAAAGTTCGGAACACCCCCTGAGAAACCCCAAACGGTCTCGGAGTACGCAAGTGATCTAAGACAACGGTTGAACCAGATACATCGGACAGTGCGAAAACACCTCGAATCGGCTACTGACCGCATGAAGACCAGGTATGATCTAAAGGCTAATTCTACTGGCTTCCAGCAAGATGGCTTGGTGTGGCTTTATAACCCGCAACGGCGAAAGGGTAGGTCTCCAAAGTTGCAACATAATTGGGAGGGACCATACCGAGTTACAAAGCGAATCAACGACGTCGTATACCGAATACAGGAACATCGTAAGCCGAGAGCTAAAATGAAAATCGTGCATCTGGACCGTCTTGCCCCATATTACACCCAGGGAGAATTGACTACAAATAGCGACACATCTTTTCGGGGCGAAAAGAACTGAGGTGGGGGCAGTGTTACATGTACAAATAATTACATGTACAAATAATTCTGCGAGCTGCTGTCGCAATTGTTTTCATAATCAACGTCAACAAATGAATTTACTCGAACCCACGAGAACCCAACAAGCATGAACAACATCTGCAAGTGACGTCACTCGATGCATTAATTTGCTCGAATCTACCAGGTACCTCTCGGTAGAACATTCGATAATGTACGAGAAATGGGTGAATAGGTAGAGACCCTATATAAAGGCGAGCTGAATGAATGGGGGGATTCATTCATTACAACCGCGATAGAAAACTGCGACATAGTGGAACGCGAAGTAAAGACGATTGATTGTTTGAGTGCGAAGTGATTTAGAAGACAATTGCGATAAGAAATTTATGGACAAGTGTTAGATTTTTTTCATAGTGAAAATTAAAATTAGTGAAAGTGTTAAATTGTTAAATTGTTTATTGTGCATTTTTGTAATTAAATAAATTCTTTTAACTTAAATTAAAAGACATTGCGTTTTCACTTTCCCGGAACATTAAAATTATTGGCCGCGAACCGGAAAACACGCGACAGTGGTGTCAAGAAGTGCGAAAGAAAAATTTTGAAAGTGAATATTTGAACATTTTTATAGTGCACAATAGGAAAATTTAAAGAAACATTAAAAATGCCACGAAGCTTAAACTTAAAAATTAATGACTTGACCATGTCGGAGCTTAAGGAAGAGCTGGAACAGCGAAACCTGGCTACGCAAGGTACAAAGGCCACACTGATTGCACGCTTGCGTGACGCAATTGAATCGGAAGGCGCGTATCTGGATTCCGGTGAGCCCTCAGATGCAGAAAAAGGCGCAGAAGGTGGTGAAGCAGAAACAAAAACAACAAAGGAACCAGAAAATGCGCTGATGCAAATGTTAATGCTGATGCAGCAAGAGCAGCGACAACAGTCATCCAATTTAACCACGAAGCTAGATGAGCAATCAGCGAAGTTAAATTAACAAACAACGAAGCTAAATGAACAATCAACGAAGCTAGACCAACAAGCAATCGAAATCAAAGCAGACATCAAGGCAGACATCACACAGAAGCTGGAGAAACAGTCAACCGAAATAAAAGCGGAGCTCGGTAGTCTCAACAAACAAATTAAAGGCGTCGAGGAAAAGGTTGACCAGGTCGAGGAAAAGGTTTACCAGGTCGAGGAAAAGGTCAGCCAGGTCGAGGAGAGAATCAACAATGAGATGGAAAATATGAAAAAGGAATTCGAAGCAGCAAAGGCAGTAGTAACCACCTCACCAGCCCCAATTATAACCGCAACGCAAAGCTCATCTAGAAATGTGCAAGCACAAATATTCGATGGGCAAACGGTCTGGACTATTTACAAAACCCAATTCGAAGCAGCCGCTCGCATAAATCACTGGAATGAGCAGGAACGAGCAACTGCATTGTTTCTTGCTCTAAGAGGCTCAGCTGCCGAGCTTTTGCAGACCATCCCCGTTGAATTGCACTCAAACCCGAATGCTATAATGAATGCGCTCGACATGCGTTATGGAGACGATCATCTAAAGCAGATTTATCGGTCACAGCTAAGGCATCGAATGCAGAAGTCTGGTGAAACCCTACAGCAGCTAGCCCAAGACATTGAGCGACTGGCACTTTTGGCTTATCCAGCCTACGACCCAGAACATCGAGATGATGCAGCGACAGAAGCATTCATCAGCGCACTAAAGGACCCGGAATTGCAACAAGCCGAGCATTTAGCTCAAAAGCAAACGGTTAAGGACGCACTGGCTTATAGTCTGAACTTTGAGGCAGCGAAAAATGTGACTCGTACCACTGCCCGGGTTCGTGAGGTAGTGACAGACGAGTGCAGGTGTGAGCGCGTGGAAATTGAGCGAGATCCGCATGTAAATGGTGCGCCTAGATGCTGGAATTGCGGAGAGAAGGGGCACCTGCAAAGAGACTGCAAGAAGCGAAGAAAACCGAGCTATTGTCCAGGGTGTGCAGCTAGGAGGAGATCCAGACCGAGTCAGGAGCCCAGAATGGAAGCCCTTCAAACAGAGGGGTCGGGAAACATGTAAGAGCCAACTTCGTGGGGCAGAGGTTGGCTAGGAGGATCGACGTCCCCAGCACCACCATCATCGTGTCAAGACTACATCGTGGAGAAGCGGACTTATGCCTTCCGGGTCAAGTTGACGGAGAACACTGCACCATAACAATCGACACTGGTGCAACCCGATCGATTATCCGACCAGACCTAGTTAGACAGCAACAACTTCACAAGGGCAGAATTTTCTCACTACGGAGAGCTACGGGAGAAACTGCACCTGTTCATGGAGAGGTCAACCTCCAGATACAGTTGGGAGACCTTGTGTTCCGACATAATTTTCTGGTCGCGAACATTATGGATGACTGCATTCTCGGAATGGATTTTCTGCGACCACACGGAATCACGTTGGACTTGGGCAAACGTGTATTGAAATGACAGAATGTAGAAGTACTGATGGACGATCCCAGCGTCCAAATTCCCAAGATGAATGTAGTGGTATGTACTGACACTGATGTACCGAATTCTTCCGAAAGCATTGTATGGGCCAAGCTTGATGGTGATTCTGGAGACCACCGATCTTATCTGATAGAGCCAACGAAGACGTCCGCATTACGCAGTTTGATTGTAGGACGATGCCTTGTAAGATCTTTAAGGAACGGATATGTGCCGGTTAGAGTCCTTAACATCGCAGACTCAACTACGAGCATCAAAGCGGGAGAAGTCATCGGCAGCTGCCAGCCTGTTTCCACCATCACCTCTTTGGAAGCTACTCACGACCATCATTGGAAAAGGAGGCAAGACACAGACAAAGCCCGGGAATCCACGTCTGCAATATTGAAGCAGGTCAAATTGCCAGTGCAGCTATTCAAACGAGCCTCTGATCTGGTCACCAAGTACAGTGACATCTTCTCAACAAGCCCGGATGACCAAGGCCGAACGAGTATGGTAACTCACGTCATAGATACACAGGGAGCCAAGCCGATTCGACAAGCACCGAGACGTCTCCCTATAGCCAAACAAGGAGAAGTGAGCGCGCTGATCTCGGACATGGAAAAACAAGGCGTTATTGAACCTTCTGTCAGTCCATGGGCCGCGCCTGTAGTTCTAGTGAAGAAAAAGGATGGTAGCACTCGCTTTTGTGTCGACTATAGGCAGCTTAACGACGTCACTAAGAAAGATAGTTACCCACTCCCACGCATCGATGACATCATGGACACTTTAGCCGACGCAAAATGGTTTTCTACACTTGATCTCAAGAGTGGCTACTGGCAGGTAGAAATTGACAAGAAGGACCGAGAGAAGACCGCATTTTCAGTTGGGACCGGATTGTGGCAATTTGTGGTGATGCCGTTTGGGCTTTGCAATGCTCCAGCCACTTTCGAACGCTTGATGGAATATGTGCTACGTGGTCTAACCTGGAAAACCTGCTTGGTATACCTAGATGACATCATCGTCATCGGTAGAACGTTCGAAGAGCATGTGCGGAACTTAGAAGAGGTTTTCTCCCGATTATGACTGGCAAATTTGAAACTTAGTCCCGAGAAGTGTACTCTTTTCGCAGATGAAGTAAAATACCTGGGACACATCGTATCAGCAGAAGGGGTCAAAACAGACCCTGAGAAAATTGAAGCCGTGAAAAGTTGGCCAACACCAAACAACAAGCGCCAACTACGAAGTTTTCTGGGTCTGGCGACCTACTATCGAAGATTCGTCAAAGACTTTGCCAAAATAGCTAAGTGTCTCCATCAGCTAACTGAGAAAAATCATCCGTATGTCTGGAATGAACAATGCCAGACAGCCTTTGAGACCCTGAAGGAAAAGCTGTGTGAATCACCCGTGCTGGCGTATCCGAAACCCGGAAAAATGTTTGTAGTTGACACCGATGCAAGCAACGGCGGTATTAGAGCTGTACTCTCCCAGCAGATCAATGGCGAAGAAAGAGTCCTCTCTTATTACAGTCAAGTTCTCTCAAAAAGTGAGAGGAATTACTGTGTGACCAGGAAGGAGCTATTGGCTATAATAGAGGCCACCAAGCAGTTCCACAAGTATCTATATGGCCAGAAATTTGTTCTTCGAACGGACCATGCATCACTGAGATGGTTGCTCAACTTCAAAAATCCCGAGGGACAAGTTGCGAGATTGATCGAAAGATTGCAGTCATACGACTACGAAATTGTTCATCGGAAGGGCGGAGTTGATGGAAATGCTGACGCCCTATCCCGCCGTCCATGTCCAGCTAACTGCAAGCATTGCCGACGGATTGAGGAAAAGGAACCGCTCGTTGATCTGCGATTGATAACGGCGGAATTCGATGAAGGTTGGTCATCGGAGGAGATTCGAACCGCCCAGTTAGCCGATGAAGACATCGGACCATTGCTCGTATGGAAGGAGACGACTGGGCGACCTGAGTGGAAAGACGTTTCAATGCATGGCGCAACCCTGAAAAGCTATTGGGCACAATGGTGGAGGGTGGCGTACTCAAGCGAAAATGGGAAACGGCGGATGGTAGCTCCTATAGGATGCAAACTATACTTCCCAAAAGCCGAATCCACGATGTGGTTAAGGAAATGCATGAAGGACCCTCGGGAGGCCACCTTGGTGTTAACAAGAGCTTAGCGAAATCGCGGGAAAGGTTCTACTGGCTCCACGCTCGAGAAGACGTAGAGGACTGGTGTCGCAGATGCACAATTTGCGCTTCCGTCAAAGGCCCAAAGTGACGACTGAGAGGACAAATGCAAACCTATAACGTAGGCGTGCCATTCGAAAGGATTGCTGTTGACATCGCAGGACCCTTTCCTGAATCCGATTGGGGAAATCGATATATGCTGGTTGTAGCCGATTATTTCAGCAAGTGGCCCGAGGTCTACCCCATTCCCAACCAGGAAGCAACTACCGTAGCTGAACAGCTAGTGTTAAATTGGGTCAGTAGGTACGGCGTACCTTGCGAATTGCATTCAGATCAAGGCCGAAACTTTGAGTCACTAGTTTTTGGCGAAATGTGTGAACTACTGGGAATACGGAAAACGAGGACAACACCGCTGCATCCCCAATCCGATGGAATGGTCGAACGGTTCAACGGCACGCTCAATAAACATCTGGCCAAGATGGTTGACGAGAACCAAAGGGACTGGGACCGACATATCCCACTATATTTGATGGCGTACAGAGCTGCCGAACATGCATCGACGGGCCAAGCCCCAGCCAAAGTCATTTTTGGAAAGACTATTCGTTTGCCAGCCGATATAAAGTTCGGAACACCCCCTGAGAAACCCCAAACGGTCTCGGAGTACGCAGGTGATCTAAGACAACGGTTGAACCAGATACATCGGACAGTGCGAAAACACCTCGAATCGGCTACTGACCGCATGAAGACCAGGTATGATCTAAAGGCTAATTCTACTGGCTTCCAGCAAGATGACTTGGTGTGGCTTTATAACCCGCAACGGCGAAAGGGTAGGTCTCCAAAGTTGCAACATAATTGGGAGGGACCATACCGAGTTTCAAAGCGAATCAACGACGTCGTATACCGAATACAGGAACATCGTAAGCCGAGAGCTTAAATGAAAATCGTGCATCTGGACCGTCTTGCCCCATATTACACCCAGGGAGAATTGACTACAAATAGCGACACATCTTTTCGGGGTGAAAAGAACTGAGGTGGGGGCAGTGTTACATGTACAAATAATTACATGCACAAATAATTCTGCGAGCTGCTGTCGCAATTGTTTTCATAATCAACGTCAACAAATGAATTTACTCGAACCCACGAGAACCCAACAAGCATGATCAGCATCTGCAAGTGACGTCACTCCATTCATTAATTTGTTCGAATCTACCAGGTACCTCTCGGTAGAACATTCGATAATGTACGAGAAATGGGTGAATAGGTAGAGACCCTATATAAAGGCGAGCTGAATGAATGGGGGGATTCATTCATTACAACCGCGATAGAAAACTGCGACATAGTGGAACGCGAAGTAAAGACGATTGATTGTTTGAGTGCGAAGTGATTTAGAAGACAATTGCGATAAGAAATTTATGGACAAGTGTTAGATTTTTTTCATAGTGAAAATTAAAATTAGTGAAAGTGTTAAATTGTTAAATTGTTTATTGTGCATTTTTGTAATTAAATAAATTCTTTTAACTTAAATTAAAAGACAATGCGTTTTCACTTTCCCGGAACATTAAAATTATTGGCCGCGAACCAGAAAACACGCGACAATATATATATATATATATATATATACATATATATATATATATATATATATATATATATATATATATATATATATATATATATATGAATATATATATATATGTGTATACAGTCTTCCACAAAAGTCAAGGTACAGAGAATCGGTAACTGAAAATTGTATTACTGAATCAATATTTTTATTTGAAAACCAAAAGTTATGAAATGGTTATAATACGAGTTCTGTTGAATTTAAGTTTTCATAAATTTAAAGGGATTCGGCAATAATGATCATTGAAGACAATAATTTTTTGTTGGCAATGTCTCTTTTCTACTCCACAAAAGTCTTGGTACAGTTGCAGAAAATGCTCTGTTATTTGTAAAAAGGGGAATCCCCCAAGTTCATATTATCAGAGTGAGTTAACAACCGTAGGCCGCTGTCTTTAATATCGCGTCCGTATTCGTGGTGTATCTTTTATTTAATAAAATTTTTAAAAAATGAGTCGAAAGGAGTTGAGTATTAAGGAGCGTGAAATAATTATTAATCTGCATTCAAATCAGAGCAAATCATATTCTGAAATAGCTGAACTAGTGTTGCGAAGTCGGTCAACCATTCAAAAAGTGATAAATCGATTTAAGAAGGAAAATAGAGTGGAAAATGTGCCCCGAACAGGTCGTCCATCTAAACTAAGTGCAAAGGACAAGAGAAAAATTTCGCGAATGGTAAAACAAGATCCATTTCTAAGCTGTAGAAAAATCTGCGATGTTCTTGGAATTAATGATAAGAAGGAGGTTAGCGCAGAAACTGTGCGTAAAGCTGTCGTAGAAGCTGGATTTTCATCTCGTACGCCTAGAAGAAAACCTCTTGTAAGTTCCATAAACAAACAAAAAAGAATAACATTTGCAAAAGCATATATTGACAAACCAATAACGTTTTGGGATAATGTTTTATTTTCGGATGAGTCTAAATTTTGTATATTTGGTGCAAATGGGCATAAGAGGGTCTGGCGAAAAGTAGGAGAAGCATTTAATCCCAAGAACACTATTAAAACAGTAAAACATGGAGGCGGTGGTGTTATGGTTCGGGGTTGCATGGCTGCTGCTGGAGTTGGAAATCTGACATTCATCGAAAATACTATGGATCAGAACTCTTATTTAGAGATTCTACGAAACAACATGAAACAAAGTGCAGCCAAATTAGGTATGCGAGAAGATTTCTTGTTTCAACAGGACAATGACCCTAAGCACACTGCGCATAAAGTTCGAATGTGGCTATTGTACAATACTCGCATGCTTGCTACACCGCCTCAAAGCCCTGATTTGAACCCTATAGAGCATCTTTGGAATGAGCTTGAGACAAAAATCCGAAAAAGAGTGATATCAAGCAAGGCGCAGCTTAAGGATGTTATATTGGAGGAGTGGGCCAGAATCAGCAGCGAATTTACTAAAAAATTGGTATATTCTATGCCTAAAAGACTGAAGTCAGTCATTCAGATGAAAGGATATCCGACAAAATATTAAGAAAAGTATAATTCAAATAGCTATGCAAGACTATAATTACAATTTGTATCATTTTTCTTTAGGTGTACCATGACTTTTGTGGACTTCATTCACTGACTTTCCAACACATCATATGTAATAATATATCAATACGACAGAATTTTCGTTTTGTTTTACATGAATTTAAAGTGTAATGATTAGAGTTGAAGTAATACCAAAAAAATTTTATCACTATAGGTTTTTTAAATAAAAATATCAAACAATTTTCATGATATTTATCACTGTACCTTGACTTTTGTGGAAGACTGTATATATATATATATATATATATATATATATATATATATATATATATATATATATATATATATATATGTTTATATTTGTGTATATATATAGATATATATATATATATATATATATATATATATATATATATATATATATATATATATATATATATATATATATATATATATATATATATATATATATATATATATATATATATATATATATATATATATATATTTATTTATATATATATATATATAAACATACGTATACATATGTATATATATATATATATATATATATATATATATATATATAAACATACGTATACATATGTATATATATATATATATATATATATATATATATATATATATATATATATATATATATATACATACATATACATATGTTAATATGTATATACATATATATATATATATATATATATATATATATATATATATATATATATATATATATATACATTTATATGTATATATATATATATATACATATATATATGTATATATATATATATATATATATATATATATATATATATATATATATATATATATATATTGTTGGATTCTAAGTTTACCTGCCTTGCATATTTTACTGCAACAATATTTGCTGCGCGTCACAAGTTGCCATGAAACCGATACGAGCATTTCATTGCCCGTATCGACTTCATGGCCACCCATCATGTATGCAACGTCCACATGTGCATACATTGCACGGTATCATTTGGATTGTGGGAACATGGCAAATTGCAAATGATGCTATGATCGTATAGCGCTGTGGCTGCATGCGATGAGTGCACATGTACGCACGGTCAGCTCAAATCGTGGGAGCGTCTGTGCTTGCGTGTGCGCTTTTGCATGAATAGATGTTGTGATATGCGGCAATTTTGTTGCATATGGTTCGAAGCTATTTAATTTGGCGCGGCAGTCTTGTGTTAGTAGTTTTGCGCTTGAGGGTTAAACAACATTGAAGGCCTTTAGCGTGGTCAGAAAAATGGTTGATTTTGTTTAAGACAATTTGAAATTAATGTGCATTACAGCGAGTGTGTTCAACTTTGAATTTTTATGAGTTTGGCCGTTGTTAAATTATTATTATAAATTAGTATTTGATCCGAGTTTTGTGAATACAGACTTCTAAAATTATGTTGAACGTGATTTTATCAGAAATGCCTTTGTAAAAATTCTTCATTGAATTATAATTGAATATATGGTGAAAATCCCGGGATAAAAGAGTCCCGACACAAAACATTGGAGGCCCCGGCGAGATTCAATTCCTGAGACCTCGATTGGCGAGTCCAGGGCATTTCGTCTAACCTTAATTTTTTGGATTTGTGGTGAATTTTCAATTCCTGACATCGACTGGCGATACCAGGATATTTCGCCCAACGTTTTTGCTGGATTTGGTGTTGGTGGTGTGTCTGATTGGTGTCCGCTCGTTGGTGAAGAGAGCAGTGCGTGTGCTCTGGTGGTGTGCCCGTGATAGTTTTCGTCCGACCCAGGGAATTTCCAACGATGGAGGAACTGGCGGAATGGCAAAGGTCGCTTTCCCAAGAATTGGACAAAATAATCCTGAATCACAAAGAGGATACGATTGCGCGAAAACAAGGGGCAGAATACTATCTGGAGCGACTTTGACGGCTCGAGTCCATATGGGGCGAATTTGAAAAGATGGACAGTCAAATACGGGTACTACCAAATGTGCCGCTGTCGCATAGCTACTTCACCAGTCAGATGTATGAGACAATGCAGGCCAATTTCATCGACTTTCAGTGACACTTTTTGGAGAGAATGTCGCCATTGAGATACCCCAAGGATGATACTGGAGGGCCGTCCGAGCAGATAAGCTTGCGCTCCACAGAGGATGTACAAGGTACAAGGCCAAGATTATGTCGATCCAACGAAGCTGGGCTCAATTGGAGGAGCAATATTACAGCTTTGCGAGCTCAGCGATGATCCTGAAGAAGTGGGCTTCAACCATGAACAGCATACCAGTTTAGAGGAAGTTGCTCAGGACTGGCTGGTCCAGCTGGAGACCGGATTGGATGCCTGCGACTCCACTCCCGGAACACCTACGCTCAATTTGACGAGCCCCAAGCTATGTCTACCCAAAATTACAATACCGAAATTCGATGGAGAATACTTACGGTGGCGACCCTTTCAGGACTTGTTTGAACAAATGGTGCATAATCAGCCCATATTCAACGGCCAAAAATTATGGTATCTCAAGGCCAACCTCACTGGGGAAGCTGAGCGGTTGATAATGAATTTCGCTCTTTCGGAAGAGAATTACGAAGCAGCATGGACGACCTTAAAGGAGCGTTATGACAATCGACGGTTCTTGGTCACTGCACTCCTCGATAGATTGTTGGGCCAGTCCTCCGATTGTGGCGAAAGGCCGTCAGCCGCTGCTGTGAAATGTTTACTCGACACAACCCGAGAATGCTTCCGAGGACTGGAAAATCTAAATGTTGCTACTGATGAGTGGGATCCATTGCTTTTGCATGTGTTGACTAGGAAGCTTCACTCGACCACTCATGCGATTTATGAGCAGACCTTGTCTAGTCTTCGAGAAGTGCCCTCGCTCAAGGCTTTTTGCAATTTTTGGAGACTCGCTTCCAGGCCCTCGAAACAATCGGACACCAATCAAAGGCACCTGACAACGGGAAGAAAGTAATCAAAACCACGGTAGTTGCCATGGCGGCTTCTTCATGCCTCATGTGCCAGCAGACGCATCCGCTCTTCTACTGTCTGGAGTTTTTGAAGCTCAATGCCACACTTGTGTCAACTGTCTTCGAGAAGGACATAAAGCCGCCAACTACTCCGCCAGAGGATGCAAAGACTGCGCCAGGAAACACAACGGCCTGCTGCATTTAGGTGGAGAGACCAATTCTAAACCGGCTAAGGTGAATCCTCCGAACAAGGCCGCACACCAACAGGAAAGCAAGCACCAAGTGGAGACACCGGCACTCTCTCTGACTACATTGTTGAATCCGCATTCAAAGGGATATGTACTCCTGAGCATAGCTGTGGTAAGGCTGATTGGCAGCAATGGAAGAGCAACGAAATGTCGAGCTGTGCTGGATCCAGGCTCCCAGATAAATTTGATAACAACGCATACAGTTCGAAGACTTGGGCTAAATTCCATACGCAATTCAACGCTCATTGAAGGGGTCAGCAGTACAACAGAGAGAGCGCAAGGAACAGTGAAGTTTAGGCTGCAGTCTCGAATCACTGGATATGCCAGGGAAGTGGCAGCGCAGGTGCTCGACAAAATAATCTCACCACAACCAGCTCAACAGCTGAACGTGTCCAATTGGCCGCTTCCAAAGAATATTAGGCTGGCAGATCCCAGCTTTCATATGACCGACAAAATCGACATATTATTGAGTGCTGAGCATTTTTTTGGGATCTTGTCCATCGGGCAAATAAAGTTGGGACCCGAACTTCCAGTGCTTTAGAATACACTACTCGGTTGGATTGTAGCAGGAAAGGTCGGCAACACTGAAACTTCATCAGTTACCTGTGGAATCCTGGCAGAAGACTCCGATTTGTGCGAGACCATTAAACGTTTCTGGGAGGTGGAGGAAGTGCCAGACTCAACACACAAATTAACAACCACCGAAAGTGCTTGCGAAGAACACTTTGTACAGATAACGCAACGGGAGCCGGATGGTCGTTTCATGGTTCGCCTTCCTTTCAATAAGGACTCTGAAATGCTGGGCGAGTCACAGAACGTTGCCATACGCAGATTCATTGCAATCGAGTACAGACTGGAAGGGAATCCCGAGCTGAAGTTACAGTACGCAGAATTTATGAACGTGACGTACGGTACAACATCTGCCCCGTAGCTCACAACCAAGTGCCTTCAAGTCCTGGCATCAACGGCATCAAGCTCCTTTGGGCAGCCAAGCATTGCAGAATGACTTCTACCTGGAGAACGTCATGACCGGGGCTGACACATTGACTGAGGCAATTCAGAAGCAGAGTGAGTTGCGCAAAATACTTGCGAGCGCCGGCATGTATTTGCGCAAGTGGTGCGCGAATCATCCTAGCCTTCTGCAACCAATCCAGGCTGAGGACCAGCAGGTCTAACTAGACTTCAGTAGTCTATCGGAAGACTACATCAAAACTTTGGGAGTAATTTGGTTGCCGAAGGTGAACAAATACCAAATTCACATCAATCTAAACCTCGCTGAGGTAAAATTCACCAAAAGGACGATCGCTTCCGACATCGCCAGGATGTTCAATCCATAGGGCATCCTGCCACCAGTTATTGTGACCGCCAAGTTGTTCCTGCAGGCATTGTGGCGTCTGGAACTGGACTGTCACGCAGCCTTGCCAGTCAGAATCCACACGCAGTGGGCCCAGTTTCTCAGTGAGCTACCATCATTGCAGAAGATTCGTTTTCCCCGACACATTAGCACCTGCGAGAAGCCAGGCCAATTGCAGTTACAAACCTTCTGTGATGCCTCCGAGAAGGCATATGGTGCCGCTATATACGTCCGCTCAACATCAATGGGTGGGCAAGTTAGTGTCCGGCTGCTGTGTGTGAAATCAAAGGTAGCCCCAATCAAATTGCTAACGGTTCCCCGCCTGGGACTGCGTGCTGCAAAGCTGGGAGCATAACTGACAAAGCGAGTCAAAACGGCACTCAACTTAACAGATGTCTTCCATGTCTTGTGGTCGGATGCTGAAATTGCATTAGCGGGGATCAACTCTACTGCCTCGACATACAACATCTTCCTTGCGAATCGTGTCTCGACCATTCAATTGTTGTCGAGATCAAACCAATGGCGTCACGTTACTTCAAGAGACAATCCTGCCGACATCCTATCCGGTGGTTTAGCACCAGCTGAACTAGGTGGTTGCGAGCTATGGTTACATGGGCCATCTTTCCTGAACAGACCCGAGGCGGAGTGGCCGCCCGAGTACAAGCATAAAGGATCCTGTGAGTTGGAGAAAAAGCGAATCAAGGCAACCACACTAACGGCAGCCAAGGCGAACATTCATTTCATGCACGAGGTTCAACACGGCAACTCATTCCGAAGACTGCAACGGGTAGTAGCCTACGTGCTGCATTTGTGGAGCATTGCAAACCAAACTCTCAGCTTCCCCAAGTGCGCAATCCAGCAGTCACAAGTCAAGAACTTTCTAGAGCCCTGGTAGTCATAGTGAGATGCATTCAACGAGACGACTTCCACGAGGACTTACGGGATATTCAACTCAAGAGGCAGGTCAACAAAAATAGCCCACTGGCAGGGCTGGCTCCTTTTTTGGATACGGATGGAATCCTGCGCGTTGGCGGAAGGCTGGAGGCTTCGCAGCTCCCTTTTGAGACCAAGCATCCGATGCTGCTGCCGTACACGAATTCGTTTACAAGGTTGCTGATGGAAGAAATCCATCGTGACAACTGCCACCTTGGAGCTCAGGTGCCGCTTGCCATGACAAGACAACGCTTGTGGCCTATCAAACGGAAGCAGCTGGCAAGATCTATTGTGCGACGATGCGTGCGATGTGTTCGAGCGAGGCCACAGCTTTTCGACCAAATTATGGGAAGTCTTCCTGGTCCTCGTGTACGACCTGCCCGCCCTTTCATTACCGTAGGAGTTGACATTTGGGGGCCCCTGTTAATACACTACCGTGGCAGAGGTGTGTGGCCGCAGAAAGGTTACATCACTATCTTTTGTTGCTTCGCCACCAAGGCCGTTCATTACGAATTGGTGAGCGATCCCAGCACTGACGCTTTCATCGGTGCCTTGTGGCGTCTCATCGGGAGACGAGGACACTGCAAGGACCTGTACTGTGACAATGCTACCAACTTTGTGAGTGCGCACAATTGTCTTCATCGCTCTACTCGACAGAGGCTCAGCACCAGGTGATCAGCTCATGCAGTACCCAAGGAATAGATTTTCACTTCATCCCACCTCGTGCACCTCACTTTGGTGGATTATGGGAAGCCGCGGTCAAGTCGGCTAAGAACTTGCTCCGCCGAGGCGCTTCATCGGCTACTCTCACTTATGAGGAGCTACATACCCTGGTGGTTGGAGTGGAGGCCATCCTCAATTCGAGACCCTTAATTCCGATGTTAGATGACCCTAACGACCTGGCAGCGCTTACTCCGGGACACTTCTTCATCGGAGAACCACTCACAGCTATAGTGGATGTTGAAGCGGAGCCAGTTACCAGTAGTCTCCGTGCTCGATGAAGGCATGTAAATCAACTCAGAAACGAATTCTGGCATCGATGGTCACGTGAGTACCTGTCACAGCTCCAACATTGGGTCAAGTGGCGACAGATCCAACCAAACGTGGTTCCCGGAACAATAGTTATCGTGAAGGAAGACAACACATCCACTACGAGGTGGCCAATGGGGCGTATCGTACAAACTCACGAAGGAGCAGACGGCTACATTAGAGTGGCTGACATAAATACCGCTACAGGAATGGTGAGACGGCCCATTCATCGGCAGGCTCCATTGCCAGTGCTGGAGAACACACCATCCGAAGAAGTAGAACTCAAACCGGAGGCACAACCGTCTTCTGGCGTGGAATCTCAAACAGTCGCCCTCATCAATCACCAACCAATTAATCATCCGAGAAGAAAGAGGTCTTCAATTTTGTCACTGCTATTGACTTGTCTGCTGATTCCTCTAGTGATGACCAACCCTATCAAGGTGACGTCAACTGGCCCCCAACCCGGCCTGCACTTCCAGTCACTGGGCCATGCCTTTTTGTCATCAAGCGAGTGGAAGATTTTAGTTTATTATGATCTAGCACCATATTAGACGAAGCTAGACATGCTGCTAAATGGTACGACTTTGTTGCAACAGCTATGTGAACGGGAGTCCCACCAGACTGACTGCTCGTACTTGATTGAACATTTCCATCACTGAAGAGATCAGCTTTCCAACGTAAACCAGATGTTGAAGATCAGAACCAAGAAAGGAGCGATAAATGCCGTGGGTGGCCTCGCTAGATCCTTATTTGGCATCCTAGATGACGACTACCCCAACCAGATGTCCCAAATCACCAAAGCTGTGCAAAGGGATCAAAATAGGCTGCACTCCCTGCTGAAGAACCAAACTTCGATTATCGACTCAACGCTGAATATCCTCGGAAAAACCGAAAATATGACCCAGGAAAGATTCATAGCGATAAAGCAGGGGCTGGCTAAACTCTCCAATGAGGCCAGAGCTCCTCAACCAGCGGGAAGTGAGGGAGGAGTCACAAACTTGATCACTACATTGTCATTTCACCTGAGCCCAACCACTCTCGAACTGCAGCGAATTCAGTCATCCATCATGGACATAATAACGGATACCCAACATGGGAACTTCAATCCGCTGCTGCTATCACAACTACAGCTAGTTATGTATTTTCACTTCACGCGTGATAAAAAAAAAACACACAAGATTCTAAGTTCAAAATGTTTTATTGGAACATAAAATACTTATTCGTACTTTAATTTAATTTTGGAACTAAACACGTCTTATCGCCACGGGAACTTGTAACAACCACGGAAGTCACCGCAGTTGCAGACATTAAGAATTAGCAGAGGGGTGTGTAGCCCGGGGTGGCATACTGAGGCCGGCTAGCGCTCAGTCGTGTCGTGGGTCTTCCGGGACACCCTCTGCTCGTGCTGAGCCACCTTATATCAAATAACTAGCACAAAGGGAAAAGGATGGGAAAGGGGGAGGTCATTTTAAGAAATGAAATATGATGAGCTTAAACTGACATGGCCGTTTTATTTATCCAACAATTATATTCACAACCAAAAAAAACCTTACGAGTAAAAGGCCCTTTCGAGATTTAAACAAAAGAATATATACCAAAATACAACACAACAAATCAATTCAATTTAATATAAAAATTATTGTAAAATATTGAAACAAAATATGATTGATACTTACTACTTCCCTTGCAAACCTCCGAGCGCCCGGTGAAGTACAAAAAAAAGAAGCGTGGGGCCACTGAAAATCAGATTTTAAGTTAAAATAACAAAAAAACTAAAAACACAACGGCCACTTTCAACTTTCTGATCCCTACTTGCAGAAAACTTCACTCAAGGCTCCTGGTCCTCTCTACAAACCGACAAAATTAGTTTTTTTTTGTTTTTTTTCGCTGCATTTCAAATCAAAACTTTGAATTTTCGTCTTCCCGCACTTCAAATCAATAAATTTTTTTTCTTTTTCACACCGCACAAAATCAACTCCCTTCTCTTCCAAAATCCAATATTCACCTCACTTTCTCAATTCTTTCACTCTCCTCTTTCGCCATTACAACGTCAAAAAAAATCTTTTTAATTTACCATCACATTCTCAATCCAAAACTTTTTTTTCCAATCTTAAAACACCCAAAAATCACTTTTATCCCGCACAGCAAAACTCTTTTATCTATTTTCCAAATACTAACTCCCTTTTTTTCCCAATTTTAAACCCCCCAAAAATCAATTTTACTGAGCACATAAAACACCCTTATCTTTTCCAAATCAAAATCTGACTCACCACTTAGTTTTCACATTTCACCTTCATCCAATTCGATCCCGCAATCCCTTTTCCCAATTACCGCTGCCGCATCTGGGTAACGTAATTGAAGTTCATTACGCTTCGATTCCGCTACCCACACATCTTTTGTTCCATATCGACAAACCCAATAGTATCCATTGTTTTACATATGGCGCTTTGCCCAATCCAAGAAGCGCTTGGTTGAATTCAAAGTGTCACATATACACATTTCGGAAGCTATTGGTTTTGCCGATACCCCAAAAGAGTGCTTCCGAGCGCTCGCGAGAACTTGAATTCAGGGTTCCAGCAGACCCTCGATCGAGGACTCACGACGCAGCTAATGGTGTCATGGATTGTCGATCTCCCATTCATCTCATAAGAACTTGAACGTTGCATTTGGGCATGGGATTGAATTTTGTTAGTAGGGGAACGTGAATTAATTTTTGTTAGTATAAAAAAAAAAATTTGTTAGTGGGACTAGAATTAGTTAGTATGAAGGAAAGGAATTATGTTTTGTTGGGAAAAAGGTATTGAATATAATTTTGTTAGTGGGAATTAATGAATGAAATGTTGTTAGTGGGAAAATTGAAATTATTAGTATGTATTATTTTTTTTTTGTAGTTGGAAATAAGGGAAAGGGTAGGATTGTGATTATGGGGAAATAAAAATTAAAGGGAAAATGGAAAAATGTTAATAAAATAAATAAATTTACAGAGGCAAAGGTAGAAGTGCCCAAAGGAAGGTGGAAATATTACGGCGGCAGTTGAAGTTGCGAATGGGAGAAAGTCGGTAGGCCGGAACTCGCAACAATCGTGGGGACGACCCAGACCCTGGGTGTCTCATTCAGCCGGGCAAACAAAGAATGTCGGCAGGGGTATGAATCGGGTCGAATGTATTTAGCGTGAAAGGTCCCAAGCAGCTTACCGGATTCATCCTCAAGTTCATAAGTAACTTGCCCAGTACGGCGGCGAACCACTGCAGGAACAAATCGTGAAGCGAATTTAGCCGCAAAACGATCGGCTGCATTGCTCACGGCGAAGTTCCGCACGTAAACTTTCTGACCTTGAAGTAGCTCACGGGGGCGAGCCCGAAGGTTGTAACTTTGAGCTCCCTTCTGATAGGCTTCTGTCAGCTTAGCTTGGACACGGCCTTTTACAGCTCGCAGACGGTCACTGTTTGCACTTAGCTGTACTTCTCCATCCTCAAAAGCGTTCAAGCTTCTAAGGAGGGCGTACTCAGTGCCATGCTGGATAGGGTGGTATCCGAACATGAGGAAGTAGGGCGGATATCCTGTGGATTCATGAATCACCTTGCGGAAGGCAAAACACGATTCCGGAAGATTCTCGTCCCACCTGCTATGATCGGACCCTATGTAGGCTCTGATGGCGTTCAATGCCGACTGGTTTGACCTCTCCGAGGCATTCGCTTGCGGTGAATGGTATGGAGTGAAGCAGTGCTGCACCCCATAGTCGCTCATAAGCTTAGCGAATACCTTGGAGACGAACTGCATACCATTGTCCGAGTGAAGCCATTCGGGAACTCCGAAGGTCAAAAGATTTCGCGCTCCAAGTATCGCACGACTGATTCCACAGTGGCTTTAGCCATGGGCTTGAGCCATATGAACTTGCTGTAATGGTCCAGGACCACAAACAATTGAGTGTTCCCGGATTTTGAACGAGGGTATGGACCCATTAAGTCCACAAACAGGCGCTGCATAGGTCTCGTCGAGTCTCGTGGTGTGCCCATAGGAGGTCTCAAAGTGGAATTTGAAGGCTTGACCTGTTTGCATGTTGAACAGCCCTGGATGTGCTGAATAACATCTTGACGCAAACGAGGCCAATAATAATATCTTTGTGAAACTTCGGTGGTCTTACGAATTCCACAATGAGAGCCCCTGGGATCATCATGAGCTCGCACTATAAGAGCCTGTTGGTAGCCCTCAGGAAACCATAATTTTGTTCGGGGGATATCTGAAGTCAGCGTTACAGGGGAACCAGTACCGATGTACACTCGGCCATCAGCAAGGTGCAAATTCTGAAACTTATCAGGTTGCTTCAGGATTTGCTCCTAGAGATGTTCGTACTCGGGCTCCTGAAACGCAGACTGAGGTATCAAACCATCAATATGTTTGTGCTCTGGGAGGCAAGCAATGAGCGAGGCCACCTGCTCGTCCTGCGAGCAAGATCTCGATAACGCATCCGGTACAACGTTAAGAGCACCTTTCCGGTGTTCAATTTGGAAATTGAACCCTTGTAATTTTAGAATCCAGCGAGCCAATCGACCAGAAAGGTCCGACTGCTGCATCAGCCATTTAAGACTGGCATGGTCGGTTATGATGGTGAAGGGCAACCCTTCGATATATGCCCTGAATCTCCTTACACTCTGCACCGCAGCTAAGCATTCCAACTCAGTAATGCTATAGTTACGTTGTGCAGCGTTGAACTTCATCAACATATATGCAATTGGATGCTCTCCACCTTCATCGTCCTTCTGGAACAAAACACTTCCAATACCCACTGTACTTGCGTCACATTGAATAAAGAAGTGCTTCGTAAAATCAGGGTTAGCCAGCACTGGAGCAGAAATCATCAATTGCTTCACTTTATTGAAGGCACTATTGGCGGAAGCCGACCACTTGAAGGCACGTTTGCCCTTTAGCAAATCCGTTAGAGGGGCCGTAACCGAGGCGAAGTTTGGAATAAAACGCCTGTACCATCCTGCCATGCCCATGAACCGTCTCACGTCTTTGGCCGTTCGGGATTCAGGATAGGAGACTATACCTGAAACCTGCGCAGGATACCATCACTCACTACAAAGCCAAGGTATTTGATCTCCTTCTTGACGAACTCGCTTTTTTCAACGTTGATGGTCAAGTTGGCGTCCCTGAGCAGTTTCAGGAGCTCCAAGTGCTCATCAAATGTTGAACTTGTAACAAGCAGGTCATCTAGGTAAACAAATACCTTGTCCTGCAGCTCACGCGGTATTACTTTATGCATCAACCGACACATCGTTTCGGGAGCATTACATAGACCGAACGGCATGACCTTGAAATGGTACAAGGGCCTGCCAGGGACAGTAAAAGCCGTTTTCTCCTTACTTGCCTCATCCAATCGTATTTGCCAAAAAGCATCCTTCAGGTCCAAGCTGATGATGAATCTGGTACTCTGCAACCGTGCCAAAAGACCTTCAATCAGTGGCAACGGATAGGCATCCTTAACAGTCACCTCGTTGAGGCATCGAGCGTCAAGACACAAACGCACCTTGCCGGGTTTTCTGACAATGGTCACAGGCGAACTCCACGAACTCTGACTTTCCTCTATTGCCCCCAAAGACAACATACGATCGAGTTCGTCATACAACAGTTTCTGTATAACAAGTGAGACAGCATAATGCCGCTGCTTAATGGGTCGAGCAGATCCAGTGTCGGTGTGATGAGACACGAGACTGGTCCTACCCAAGCCTTTCTCATTATACGACGGAAACTGTTGTTTGACGAAGTCCAGTCGTTGCTGATCTTTTGGAGACAAAAGACGGAATTCAGGGCTCTGAAGCTCCGACGCTGCTTCGATAGCGTTGACCTGGATTGGTGCTATTTTGAAGAGATCTCAGAAGTCAATTCCAAGATACACTGCCTGCGTCAAGGAAGGAACAACTAGGAATCTCATCAATTTGGTGGTTTTATTAAATTGCACTAATGTATGACGTATCCCAGAACTGGATCCTTGTGCCCTGATGCATTCTGAACATGAGCATGCATCAGGTCCAAGGCTCCGGCTCCGAGAATACTAACACTGGCTCCGCTATCAAGCAAGCCCGTCAATTTGCGACCCTTGACGGAAATCTCTGCGTAGGGCCTATTGTCGCCGGGAGTTGCAACAATTGACTCCACGCAGGCACGCTTCAAGAGACGCCTGGAGAAGAAATATCTGCAGGATCTCCGAAAGCGATCCCGAAAAGGTCGTGCTCTAAAACTAGTGAGTGACTCACGATCATCGCCCGCCTTTCCATTACATTCGACAAAGTTCGGTAACCTGCTTGAGGTATTAGCACTGCTAAATGGTACTTGGGACTCACGGTGATGCATGTCGGTATTATTATGACAAAAATCTCTCGTTCCACTAGGATGGAGGTTCATTGGCACACAAGATTCCAAACCAGCCAGTAACCGATCAGGTGGTCTCATCGAGTTAAGCTCATAAGGCTGAACTGGAGGTCAATCATACTTGATCTCCAGCTCACGCCAAGTGTCCTCAATTCGACGACACCTCCAGACAAGCTCACGGGTGGTCGAGAACTCATGCCCAGCTAAGTGATCCTGCAACCTGAAACTCATATTTTTGAAAACTAGGTCTCCCAGATCCGTGTCCCTAATTGGAGTCCTGAGTTGAAGAGCCATGGCCTCAAGGGATTCATACAATTTGATGAATGGTTCATTGGATTCTTGCCTGTGGGCGAACATATTTTCCCAAATATGAGCGTCATCAAGCCGAGATCCAAATCGTTCCATGAACTCCACTTTAAGCTGCGTCCAATTCAAGTCTCTATGCAGGTCACGTATCTGCCAGTACCAGTTTTTGGCATATCCCTGCAGCAGCACATGAAAGTCTCGGACGAGTTCACGCTCTGTGAGACCATAATCCCTAGCCATGATGCTAGCGCGAAACAAAAATTGTCGTGCATCCAAACCATTTGAGCCACCATCGAACTGAAAACCCCATTTGGTAATTGGGATAATCGTTTGATGAGTCTCAACTGTCTGATCACCATCCTGGAACGAGAGCTCCGACTGAGGATTTGACAAATCTTGGGAAGAGCGTAATGAAAAGCGAGTGAAATTATCGTGTTCATATCGTGTGTGCGGAAACATGATGACTATCAAAAACAATAAAAATCTACAGACCATCTAAATAATTTAAGTATATTAAAATCAATGAACAGACGGACAGCACCGACAATTTGAATAAAAGAAATAATTTAATAAATTACAGATGGACAAACAAACGATTCTTTAAAAATAAACTAATATTTGAATGCCAGACAGACAAACAGACAAGTAAATAAATATATGAAATTTTAGCACCTAACCTAAACTAAAATTGAAATTAATTTGCCAGTCTCAAAATATACTTTAACCTAACCCAAACCAAAACCTAACTCACTAACCTGAACTATAATCAATTAACCAAACTCAACCTTACAATTATTTAAACCAAAAAAAAAATTAAACTAAACGCAATCTCCAATCATCAAAACTTAAACTAATAAAAATTACTCAAAACTAACAAATACCGTAAACCCAATTATCTAAAACTAATCTAAATCATAAACCCTAATTAACTCTAATAATCTATAACTAAACTAGACCTACATTCCCCAATAAAATAACAAAAATACCTAACTGTAAAGATCAATTCCATAAACCAAAGTTCAAGCTACCTAAATAAAAAAAAATTAACGCAAATTATAGATAATACGAAATAAAAATGATTCCACAGACTGACAAACAGACTATGGCAATAATAACAATTAATGGTTGTGGTTATTATTGCGATTTATTAGCAGTGAAGAGGAATAGTGTTGGAAACGATCGAAAATATTGATTTTTGTAATAGCAATTGAAATGGAGATACAATTCATAAAAAAAATTTCACTTCTCAAAATGATCCTCCCCATTAATGGAAAGGGAAAAGAAAAGGTTATTGAATGGGATGGTGATTAAAATTTAGACAAAACACGAAACAGACAAACCACAACAGTGCCTAGTATAACAATGGAATTCGTAGGCGGACACCGTTCTGATAATCACCACAAAGGGCTGACTACGAGACCATTATGAAACGCTACGGACTTCATAATGGCTCGGACAAGAGCCGCACTCATCCCAAAGCTACCACCAGATAGATGATGGAAGGGCCGAAAGCGTTGGCTAATTCCAAGAGTTGGATCTAAGTCCAACTATCCCGTGCAGGGAGATATAACCAACGACTTGAAATTCGGTTGATCCCAACGAACATCCACACTGCTACAGCATGACCACTATCATAGCCGGTGGAGACTATCGAACACAAAACAGCACGGAAGGTGCCACTGCAACTGCGGCGAACCCCGTGATCGAAATTCTATCATTAAATAATCAATAAAAACCGAAACTATATCTTTTTAACAATTTATCAAAATTCTTAACAAAACAAAACAAAAAAAAAATATTCCTTGAAGTGCACAGACCACTATTCAAGTCAGGCAAAATTGTAAAATTTAAACTATAATAAAAGCAAGCAATCAAAATCAATTAAACATATTAGAAAAACTAATTTTGGGCGCCATTTGTAACAACCACGGAAGTCACCGCAGTTGCAGACATTAAGAATTAGCAGAGGGGTGTGTAGCCCGGGGTGGCATACTGAGGCCGGCTAGCGCTCAGTCGTGTCGTGGGTCTTCCGGGACACCCTCTGCTCGTGCTGAGCCACCTTACATCAAATAACTAGCACATAGGGAAAAGGATGGGAAAGGGGGAGGTCATTTTAAGAAATGAAATATGATGAGCTTAAACTGACATGGCCGTTTTATTTATCCAACAATTATATTCACAACCAAAAAAAACCTTACGAGTAAAAGGCCCTTTCGAGATTTAAACAAAAGAATATATACCAAAATACAACACAACAAATCAATTCAATTTAATATAAATATTATTGTAAAATATTGAAACAAAATATGATTGACACTTACTTCTTCCCTTGCAAAACTCCAAGCGCCCGGTGAAGTACAAAAAAAGAAGCGTGGGGCCACTGAAAATCAGATTTTAAGGTTAAAATAACAAAAAAACTAAAAACACAACGGCCACTTTCAACTTTCTGATCCCTACTCGCAGAAAACTTCACTCAAGGCCCCTGGTCCTCTCCACAAACCGACAAAATTATTTTTTTTTTGTTTTTTTTTCGCTGAATTTCAAATCAAAACTTTGAATTTTCGTTTTCCCGCACTTCAAATCAATAAATTTTTTTTCTTTTTCACACCGCACAAAATCAACTCCCTTCTCTTCCAAAATCCAATATTCACCTCACTTTCTCAATTCTTTCACTCTCCTCCTTCGCCATTACAACGTCAAAAAAAATCTATTTAATTTACCATCGCACTCTCAATCCAAAACTTTTTTTTCCAATCTTAAAACACCCAAAAATCACTTTTATCCCGCACAGCAAAACTCTTTTATCTATTTTCCAAATACTAACTCCCTTTTTTCCCAATTTTAAACCCCCCAAAAATCAATTTTACTGAGCACATAAAACACCCTTATCTTTTCCAAATCAAAATCTGACTCCTAATTCCAACCACTTAGTTTTCACATTTCACCTTCATCCAATTCGATCCCGCAATCCCTTTTCCCAATTACCGCTGCCGCATCTGGGTAACGTAATCGAAGTTCATTACACTTCGATTCCGCTACCCACACATCTTTTGTTCCATATCGACAAACCCAATAGTATCCATTGTTTTACATATGGCGCTTTGCCCAATCCAAGAAGCGCTTGGTTGAATTCAAAGTGTCACATACACACATTTCGGAAGCTATTGGTTTTGCCGATACCCCAAAAAGAGTGCTTCCGAGCGCTCGCGAGAACTTGAATTCAGGGTTCCAGCAGACCCTTGATCGAGGACTCACGACGCAGCTAATGGTGCCATGGATTGTCGATCTCCCATTCATCTCATAAGAACTTGAACGTTGCATTTGGGCATGGGATTGAATTTTGTTAGTAGGGGAACGTGAATTAATTTTTGTTAGTATAAAAAAAATAAATTTGTTAGTGGGAATAGAATTAGTTAGTATGAAGGAAAGGAATTATGTTTTGTTAGGAAAAAGGTATTGAATATAATTTTGTTAGTGGGAATTAATGAATGAAATGTTGTTAGTGGGAAAATTGAAATTATTAGTATGTATTATTTTTTTTGTAGTTGGAAATAAGGGAAATGGTAGGATTGTGATTATGGGGAAATAAAAATTAAAGGGAAAATGGAAAAATGTTAATAAAATAAATAAATTTACAGAGGAAAAGGTAGAAGTGCCCAAAGGAAGGTGGAAATATTACGGCGGCAGTTGAAGTTGCGAATGGGAGAAAGTCGGTAGGCCGGAACTCGCAACAAACTTAATTAAGACTCCACGAGCCACGTATACCGGCCTCTCACGGTAGCAGAATCGAATTTTTGCATTTTCGGAAACCATGGTGTAAATTGCTGACGTTATGTCTACAACATGGTGTAAAAAATAAAAGTTTCTTGTTACATCTCATTCTTGAGGTGTTTTCTTACGTTTTCCATTATATTTTTATAGGCGTTTAAGGTTCGGTAAACGTGACTTCCCCTCCTCTAGATTAGAGATCTCCTGAATTCGATTTATGTTAAATTTTACATTATTTTTCTTAATATACAATATAAAGATTACAATGAGGAGAGATATGATAATGAAAATTGTTACATTTAGGTCATAGCCAATATTTTTATGATATTTCAGTTCTTCGATATGTTTTATATTTTCTATGTTTTTGATAGCAATTTCCTCAAAGGTAAGTTTTTCCGAAAACTTGGCAAATTTTACGTTTACAGGATAAAAAAATCTCTCTTGAACTTTGGTAAATACGTTTGAAAAATATTTCTTTAGTATTTGAATTGTACAATTGTTAGAATGGATGAGAATATTCTTATTCACGACAATGTTTCGATCATCACAATCTTGCGTGACATTTAATTCGTATACATTTTTGATTACAATTGTTTGTTCATCCAATTCTATGAGCTCTGTTCTTGTGTTCTTTATTAATTTACAATCTCTTTTGAATGTACAATGATTCGTAAGGCTTAATTCGTTGATTGTTTTGAATGGTTCGTATTTGTAGGTTTTATTGTTTAGTGTAAAGATTATTTCCTTATCGGAATCTATTTCTTTCATTTCGTAATTTGGGATTGGTAGTATTACTTTTAATTGAACATTTGTAAAATTTTTGGGGACTTTAATGGCAAAAATCAATAGATTGTTTGTTCTTTTAGCTAATCCTAACTTAATATACTGCATACGATTTACATCAGTTTGGTATTTATTAATTTCTTCGTCCGTAAGTAAATTCGGGTGAATAATTCCATGTTTTGCTGATGAAATGTTATCTTGGAGATGCTCAATTTTGCTTTTAAGAAGTAGAATTTTGAACAATTGGTCATAATAAATGTTAGATAATTGGAAATCATTTGAAATGCTGTTAACCTTATTCAAGACCAGATTTCGATCTTTCTCGATTATATTTTTCAGGTGGGTAAATGTTTCGTTAAATTGTTTGTTTATATTTACTTGTTTATTAAGATTTTTTATTGCCTCATGATTATTTGTTTCCAAAGTTTTTATGTGTTCGTCTAATTCCCGTCTGTCTTCGTCGTCCATGGTACCAAAAAGCCACTTATGTGCGTTTCCTACGAGATTTATCAGTCCTCGTCGAGTCCTGTTACTTTGTGGTATAAGCGTCTTTACTTTGACCGTCGTGTTGCAGTTCAACAGAATTTCTTTGTTTTCTAAGTTACTTTTAGGTTAAGTATGCTCTAAGGTATACAGTCTTCATGTCAGTAGTTGTCCTTGTATGATTTCAAGGATCATTCTTTTTCTCAAATATTGAATATTTTCTTGCGTGAATGTTGTTTTCAAGTCACAAGATATATATTCGGCAACCGTACAACTGAATACTCCACAATCATAACTATTGTTTTGAAATGGTGAATCGTGGACATTTTCGATTATAAAATCTGATGTATTCAGGTTGATACTTAGTTTATCTAAGGACTCCTGTTTTAGGTACTCTATCAGGGCATTTAATAGGGACGGATTTGGTTTTCTTAAAGAGTCAAATTATTTTATAGTTTTTTGTCTGAAATCTATAATACTCATGCACCAATGACACTGATTAACGTGGACAGGTACGATAACGATATCACAACCAAAAATATTTACATTTTTTGTCCATCTTTTAACAGAGTCATATCCTGATTTCAGGTATACAGGTACAAAAAACGTGTTCATTGTATGAACTCTTGGTAACTTCTCTGGTTTTTTTAAACTTCTTTCTGCTATAAGTGCCATATAAAAATTGATAATATTATCGTTGAGCCAAGAATTGCCAACTAAAGTTTGGAGATCATTATTTTTGATCGTCAAATGAAATTTAGAGATAACAATATTATTTTGTTGATTTTGTTTAGTAGCTTCGTCAATAAGTGAAATTTGGCTTGGAGTAAACTCCGGGAATTCGTCCTCGGATTCGAGTTCTTTGTTAGGGAGTTCGTTGTATTTACGAGGTCTTTTGATATTTTCTAGATGCACATTCTGTAACTTGCCTAACTTAAATTTGGGTTCATTTTTGAGCCAAATTGCTTTATAATTTTTCACATGTCCTAGTTTCTTCATAACTTTCTCTATTCTCATTTGTTTTTTCAATCCATTTCTCTTTACTTTTGATAAGATTTTCCCTAATTTTGTCCAGATCTGTTTTATGAAATTGTACGGAACTTGGTATACTTTTTATCGTCGAATAGTAACGTTCATTATAAGTTCTTGCCGCTTTTTGCAAAAGTTGTTTAATCGAAAATTTGTTTTGTTCATTGATCAAAATTCTAAATTTCTCTGCTAACGTTTGATGGAATCGTTCGATATCTGCTAGACCTGTGTGACTATGTGGTTTTGTAAAATGAAGCTCAACATTTTCGTTATCAAGGAATTCTTTTAATTGGACACCGTTGAACTCATTTCCTGCAATAATCTTCTTAGGTTTCCCAGCTTTTGCAAAGTGTTCTTCAAAGGTTTCCATCATTGTGATATGACTACGATCTGGAAGGTAATAGGCTGTAGCAAATTTTGAAAATCGATCGATTATTGTAAGGAACTGTCTCTTCATCATTGTGTAGATATCGATCTGAATAATTTGGTTAATATCAGATGGAGTTTCGGTTAATTGAAACTTAGGTTTGATTGGTTTGCGATCATATTTAACTCGTTGACAAATATCGCATTGGTTGATGACCAGATTAATAAGATCAAATAATTTTGGGTAGTAAATTTTGTTCTTGATCGCATTGAATGTTTCCAAAATACCCGAGTGCAAACTTTCTCTTACATGATACTTTGATATTTGCTTAACTGCCTCGACTTCTGTAGGAATATCTTGAGCTCTGTACGAGCACCTGATAAATTTTATTTTTGAATCATTTGAATACAATTCACGAGCTTTATTTTGTACTATATTATATTGGCTATCTGTTAACTCGGTGAAAATTCCTATTGTCCCTTTTTTAATGTATCTTCATAATATATCGTGCAAATTTTCAAAGTCGTACTCTGCTATGTAGATAATTCTTTTATTATGAATTTTTTCTTATTCCTTAATTTTAATGTTGGTAAGAATTAGCTGAGTTTTATAGATGTTTACAATCCCTTCTCTGATTGGAATGTGATCTAGGAGTTCTTCCTGAGCAGAATGGATTGTAGCCATTGTTTCATCATTGTCCTCTTCCACATTATGTAAGAGTCTAAGGTCAGAAAATGAACGGGTTTTAATAGCTGATGCTTCGGAAATTTCATCAAATTGTTTAGGGTGTTCAATTCTACTCAGAAAGTCTGCAACTTTATTGTCTTTGCCTTTTTGATACTCTATTTCAAACTGATACTCCCCCAGTTTAATCAGCCATCTTTGATGCCTTGGAGACATGTCCTTTCCTTTATACTTCGCTTGTAAGTACTTTATTGGCTGATGATCAGTTATAACTTTGAATTTGTTACCATACAAGTATGGTCTGAAATAGTTCACAGACCATAAGATGGCAAGAAATTCCTTGTCTGTAGCTGAATCGTTTTTTTCATGAGAATTCAACGTCCGCGATGCAAAGCAAATAGGGTGTCCTTCTTGTGATAGAACGGCACCTATTGCGTAATTTGAAGCATCTGTCGTTAACGTAAACTGCTTGTTATAATCTGGGAATTTCAGTATTGGTGGAGAACTAATTAGAGATTTTAATTTTTCAAAGGAGTCTATATAGTTGGGGTCATTCACATTGATTTTTGTACCTTTTTGGAGATATTTTATCATGGGGTGATCAGCACGTCGTCTAAATAAACTACACAATTTTTATTTATGAAATCACGCAGGATATCATTCATGAGCCGTTGGAATGTCGCTGGCGCATTTTTAAGGCCAAACGGCATTCTGAAAAACTCGTATAAGCCATGAGGAGTAACAAAAGCAGTTTTATGACGATCCTCTTCTTTGATAAGGATTTGATGGTATCCCTTCGCCAGATCGATCGTCGAGAAGTACTGGGCTTTGCCTAATTTATCGAGCAAAGTATCAATGCTGGGCATAGGGAATTTATCATCTACCGTGTTTTCATTTAACCTTCGATAGTCGATGACAATACGGAATTTTTTAACTCCTGAATTGTCTCTCTTTTTCGGAATGACTCTTAGCGGACTTGAAAACCTAGAATTACTTTTTCTGATTATTCTCTGTTGTTCCATTTCGGCCACTTGTCTTCTCACTTCTTCTTCGTGCTTTGGTGGGTATCGATATAGTTTGGAATTTATTTGATTATCCGTTGTCGTCTTTATATCATGAACGACTTTGGTAGTGCTTGTTAATTTATCTCCCTCTTTAAAAAATATTCCGTCGAAACTTTTCACCAATTTCACAACTTCCTTATATTCTTCGGAATTCAAATGTTCAAGTTTCAACCGATTTAAATAATCGTTTCCTACATTTTCAAGAACACATATTTCGTGTACGTGATAAGGGTTAATCAAGAATTTTATTTCATTCCCGTTTAATATAACTGTTTTAGCTTCCATATTAATTATTGCACCCAAGTTATTTAGTAAGTCCATTCCTATAATGAACTGATATTTCCTATTATTTAATTTCGCTACTTTCCAGCGTATCATGGCACCTAATTTTGTGTGAAATTCACTTGGGGCAGGGGTATAGATTTCGTGTTTGATTTTGTCTTTTCCTGTAATGGTTGTAAAGAATAAGGGCTTAATGCCATGTTTTTGAAAGTGGTTGACTTTTTCGTCAACAAGGCTAAATGAGGACCCCGAGTCAACCAAAGCCAGGTAAGAGACATTCTCGATTGTAATTAAAATTATTGGTAGTTCTTCCGAGGCTAATTTAAAAAAAAACTCACTGCTACCAATATGATTGTTCTCATTAACACTTTGATCATGAATGCTTCGATTAGCGTTTTCAATGTTATCAATTTCCATGGGCCCATAGGGAGATTGATTATTATATTCTGCACGATATTGTCCAGAATTTTTCCGATATTGCCCGGAGAATTTTTGAATTATTTGATGGGTGGTGTATACTATCGTCTTTTTTTTTGTTACCAAAATGTTCATAGGGTTGTTTATTAAATGAATTATTATGAGTTATTTGGTTATTATTATTGTGTCTTGTATTATATTGAGAGTTTTGCACATAAGTTTCCTCAACTTTATTTCCGTTATTATTTACACGATTGTTACTGTTAAAATTTGGATTATTTTTAAATTTCTTGTATTTATCCAGTTTTTTATCAGGTTTTTTGAATTCTTTACGAATGCACAAATCTTCGAAACGTCTTTTCTGCATTATACAAATAATTTCGTCGATATTCGAGACATCGTAAATTTTATCAAGAAGGATGCCTTGGGTCATCTCCTTGACTACATTCACCAGCACAGCTTCCAGATTACTTAAATCTAAATGGCACTCGTTTTTATAAAACACCGTTAATTCGTCTAACAATTGCTTAATATTTAAAATTTCTTCAACTAATTCACTCACGGAATTTGCCCTTATGTTGTTGATTTTACGATACAAATCCATCGGTTCCATGTCGGGTTTGTATTTCAATCTCAGCTTCTTTTTAATTTCGTCCCATTCCTGTATCCTTGCCATGTTGATAATTGCTGCTTTGGCCTCTCCTTGAATTTTTTCGTAGTATATTGCCTTGATCGCTTCGTCTCGAACTTCCGCATCAGTAATCCCTCCGAGAAAGTTTTCGACGCTTCTGATGAAACTGTTGATTGATGTTTCGTTTGTTCCCGTGAATGTTGCCATAAACCGTACTTCCTTCAACTTCCGCTCGTCCTTAGCTCTTGCCGAATTGACTGTTTGTATTTGCCATAACGCTTCCAAAGCTTCCGCCGATTGCGCTTCCCTTTGATGGAGCCGTGCTTATAGTTCTTGGAGCTCACTCATTTCGATTCTTCGATGACGATCGTAGTTGTTGATCCTGCTGGTCCTTCTGGAGCCCACTTTCTCGATGTTTTCTTTAAATGTTTGTAATGTGACGCCTACGCCCGGGAATCGAAGTGATTCCGATCCCGAACCCTGGCAACCGGCCAGATATGTATGACTTCGAAGTGCAAGCAGACTTCATCTTTCGTGCGGATATCATTGCGCAGAAAATGTTTTTTTTTAAATATTTATATCTGTGGATATAAATATTTGAAAAATAATATTAATTAACCATCCGATACATTTCGAAGCATATCTATCTGGCAATGCCCCCCACATCAAAACATCGCATAGATAGAAACGTGGAAACTGGGTGGAAGTGTCATTCGTCACATAACCTTCAACGAGTGTCAGGCTAACACGGAGACGGGAGCCGGTAAATTTTTGTAATCAGTGGAAATCTGAATTAATTATTTTTTTGCTTTAAGGGCGGGAGCGACCTTCCTTCGTGGGCCGACGGAATTGTTATTGGAGTCATTCGCTCACTGCTGGAAATTCGACGGAAGAGTCAACAGAGCACTTACTAGCACTATCGTGCCTACCCACAGTCGGAAGTGCAAACGCAACAGTTGTTTGGCGTGCAGGTTTTCTTCAAGTGGTGCAGTTATTCAACGTTTTATCGGTAACTACATTTTACCGTATTAGTTTGAGTCCTAAGACAAAATTTAGTTCCAAGCAATAGGGAAACTTTTTCGTCCGTTCCATTTGAGGTTATGAATATTGTGCAACCCCTACATACAATCTAAGACCACATTAAATAAGCTAGGTAATCTCCCACCAGACTCACCAATTGTTCATATAATAAGTGCAACATGTGCCGGTTTTGCAGCATCGACAGCAACAAATCCAATATGGTTCGTGAAAACGCGCCTGCAATTGGATTATAAATCAAAAAATCAAATGACCGTGCGTGAATGTATAAAACGAATTTATGCAACGTCGGGCTTTCGTGGTTTTTATAAAGGAATAACGGCCAGCTATTTTGATATATCCGAAACTGTTATACATTTTGTGATTTATGAAGCTCTTAAAGCGAAACTTATCGAGCTACGACATAGTCATCCTTTGGATGATAAGACGTCGAGAGATTTTCTTGAGTTTATGCTGGCCGGCGCTATATCGAGGACTGTTGCTTCATGTATTGCGTACCCGCACGAAGTTGCACGAACGCGATTACGTGTAGAAGGAAGCAAATATCGAACGTTTTGGCACACGTTATATACAGTCTGGAAAGAAGAGGGCGAGGCTGGAATCTATAGGGGATTAGCAACACAACTAGTCCGTCAAATACCAAACACTGCTATCATGATGGCAACATACGAGGCCGTTGTCTATATGTTAACACGACACTTTAATAGCGACTTTTATATTGTATCCTAAGGAGAGAAATGTGATTCTCATGCACGTTCATGCCGTCGTTTTAGTGTGGCAGTGCAACAACGCTTAATAAAACTAGAGTCGTATATACATAACATTATGAATACATGGTAGATAAAAGTAACAACCGATAAAAATCAGCGGCAAATAAAAACAAAACAAATCAAACACACAAAATAGTACCGCGTAAGAAAAAAAAAATTCAATAATATCATAGGCAATGAATGATTTACCATTTAGCTACAGATTAACCGTGAATATTAATACTTAGTTTTTGTTCGTGACAATGAATTAAAATAGAATAAAGTTTATTTGGTTGTAATTCGAGAACGGGAAACGGGTAATTTAAACTCGAAGAGCAACTAAAAGATTGCGAGCCAGTATCGTTGATGATAAGAGCATTTCTTCGGTTATTTGTACAAACGTTTCAAGTCTGTCCGCGCAGAGATTTTCAAAATTATTTTAGTCATTCGAAACGTAGCGATAGACGTCGGAGTTTATGGTTCTATTGGAAAACGTGTCGTGACATATCTAGTAGAGAAAAAAAAAAAAACACAACTCATAGAAATGCGTGTTCAACTCGAAATAAAACATTCAAGTCATTCAGAACATTCAGAATAAGTAAAAGGACAATTGACAAGCCATATGTTGAATCCAAGGAGAGCTAATTTCCCTTCCATTCTTTCCGATCGCACGGAGAAAGCAAGTCCTCGTCTAAATTTGTGCATCCTACCAACCTATCGAGAGTATAAAGTTTTTCACCGATAAATATCGTGCAAACTTAACATAACTTAACACCAATCAAAACATTTTGCAAAGAGACTATTGTGATCATTTTTTCTTCATATCCTTATAAAACAATGAAACGTGAGAAATACTTTGGGACAATGAATTGAGATTTACTAAAAAGGCAAGAAAGAGCAATTAAATAAGTTAGGTATGCAACACTCGCGTTGAAAATTTGGAAAAAAAAAGAACATTGATGGTATTTATAAATATAGCATTGATTTCAATGCTTGAAACATAAGACATGAAATGATAAAAGGCCTCTTATATAGAAATTCCTAAAATAATATCCCGCCTGAGTCCTTCTAGTTTAGCTGATCCAGCGGATTAACATGATCAATGCCCTCCTTTTAGTGTACTTGTTAAGTTTTTGATTTAGAATTGATGATAAAAATACTTCGTGCAGAGAGGCATATTGAAACTAATACAATGATTAGGGAAGAATCGCTTCTTAAATACTGGCAACTAAGTCGTTCACATAAGTTACATATACACTAGATTTCAGTAAATTAATTATACATAAATTATTAAGTACAAAACGATAGTTCACTACCGGAGCGTTAAGGAGAAGTCACCTACAAATTAATTCGAAAATAGAGGTGCTCGTATATTTTCAACGAAAGTTGCTTTATACACTAGTATATATATTTGTGTAACCCGATTGGAAATAGAAAAATAACGTACAGTAGTATTTTAAAGCCAAGCAAAAAAAAAAAAAAAAGAAAAATAACACAATATCGATATAAATTTTTAAATAACGGAGTGTTACTAAAAGAATACTGCGCAAAAATAGAAAAACCAAGGCATGAAATAAAAAAGAAAAATTATAAGGCAAAGCCATTACAAGCATCTCTGCAAATAGCGAAAGACATAGCACGTAAATACTAGAAAAATTGTAAAATTTAAAATTTGATGCTCTTACAAACGTGCTGAATTGTTGCAACCATCCATCACCAACTTGTAAGAATTTATTGTAAGTTCAGAATTCTCGATTGATGTGGCGAAGTAGCTTTGATACTAATTAAGGTGCCTATGTTTACTTTCTTTTCCATTTTAGTTAAGTTGTTAAATGTTATACATTTTATTTTTCGTTTGTGAAATTTTCATGTCAATTATTTTGACTATATTCCCGGATAATTAGTTTATATTTTTGTATGAATTAAAGGAATGCTTTTGATTAAAATGAATTGCTAAATTTAACCACGACTTTCCTTTTCAGTGGTTCTTCTTTTTTCAGCGGGAAAGGAAGTGCAGGGTAGGTATGCCGTCGCGAGGGTAGGGTTTCGACAAATCCGCTGAGGTCGGTTTCGCGTCGTGCGCGGTACGCGGTACCTTTGTTGTTTTGTTATTTTATTTAGAGTAGTCTTCGTCGGGTTGAGTTCGAGTAGCATATTTTTCGGTACCGCGTCGAAACTTCGGGAACGCGAAATAGAGATTAGATTTTGGTATTCTTGACTGGTGATAAGAAGAAATACGGAGTAACGTAAAGTAGGTTCCTTCTCCGTATGTTTTGTTTGATAACGCGTTTGGAAAACGGGCATGTTCAGGTGGCTGAAAATATTGTAATTGAGCGTAACCCATTCGGAGACCCGCGACCGAAATCCTCTCCGAACTAGCTGGCCGACAAGCAGCCACCGCGTGAATGGGTTACGGTGCACGGATTGGTTGACCGGTTGGTACCATCCGTTGGCACTACTCAGACTTAACGTCTAGAACCGATGAGAGGTCGGTTCAACGTTGGACTTGAAAGGTAGAAAATCATTACAAATGGCGCCCAACGTGGGGCCTAAAACATCCTAAGGGGGAAAGAAATTCGCGTCTTCTGACGAGTTGGTCCTTTACGGAGGATGTAAGGTACTCTGGTACTCGAGTCCCACTATCAGGAGCAGTGGAGTTGTGTGATACACACTAGAAGTCGCTTCACGTGAGTTGTAGCTTCCGCTCTCCTTTGTTTGATTTTTTTTTTCGCGACAGAATCCTTCCGATGTGTTGTCCCAGGTTAACCCCTGTAAGGACCTTCTATTTTCTTGATGGAACTGCCAGCCTGATGGGTTAACCTATCAGCATGGACTCTCAAGAAAATAGAAGGCTACCTTGCCTTTATGTCGCGGAAGGATTCTACTTATTTCGTATGCGTGATAGACGAGTGGTATCGGTTCAACGTTCGGTGGCGTACGCTGGAGTTGCGAAGCCCGGAATGCTTCCACGCGTCGGGAGTTTTGACCGCGTACTAAGCTGTTACGGTAGCTATACCACTTGTCTCGTCGAGTCCTTTAACGTAGATTAGAAACGGTTTGTAATGTATGTGGGTAGGGGTTTAAATTTAGTAAATCGACCGAAAGCACCCTTTCTTCGGCAGATTACCACGCACTCTCCTTTCCCGTTGAAGGAGTCGACCACTGAAAAGGAAAGTATACATTAAATACATTTTTTTCCCCACTGTTATTAGCTCGCCACTATCGGCCACTGATTTAGTCTTAAGTTTTAGTCATATTTAAAGATTTAAAAATTTAATTTAAGCTCGATTTCTATTGCTTTATCATTAATGTAATTAAATACGAATGTCGATATTTTGAAATAATTGTTAGGAATGATAAATTGGAATCAATACCACAAAGATTAAAATGGAAGAGAACGTTAATTTTGTGAAGATGATTGGTATGCAAGGAGCCGTAGGCGGTGAAGTTCCGGCCGCTAGTGTCGCGTCCGAGGTGACCCCCATGCCTTCCGCCCACTCCATTGACACCCTCGTGGCGTTGATGAGAGATATGTCGGAGAGGATTGGCAACCTGGAGGGAAAGCTCCAGAATCTCCCTATGAGCCAACCACCCAGCCGCGTGAGAACTCCGCTTGGCTGGGAGCCCAATCCCAGTGTGGCTATGCCCCACTCTCGACCATCCGAGCAATGGGCCCCACCTCCAAGGAACTCGGGAATGGATCCCAGAGCTCCCGAATATAGACCACGACACAGTACCGGACCTCCGTTGGTACCTCTAGCCCCCGAGGCAGTTCAGTTCAACAGGTCAATCGAGGATGTGATTCCCCCCGGGAACGCATTGACACCTTTTCGAGACCCGACGCCTCGTATCATGGAGAGTTGGCACCTGAACTTTACAGGGTTCAACGATATGATATCGGCGGACCGGTTCCTTTTCCGGATTCAGGCGTTGGTATCCAGCACCCTGGGAGGTGATTCCTCGGCCTTCCTCCGGCATGCACATCTTTTGTTCAGCGGCGACGCTGCCGACTGGTACTGGAGCTTTAAAGAATCAACGCCACGTCCCACTTGGCACTCTTTCAGTGCAGCCTTCCGCAATCGATTTGAGGATGGCTTCACTGAGAGAGAGCTAAGGGAGCAAATAAAGAAACGGAAACAAGGCGCTCACGAACCGTTCGACCAGTACTACACAAGTATAGTGAGATTGAGCACTCGCTTGCGAAATACCATGCCCGAGGACGAACTGGTAGAAATTATCAGAGAGAACATGCGCTGGGATCTCCAGAACAGCCTTCTACATTTTCCCATCAACACCATACAGGGATTGCGCCTCCATGCCCGTAGACAAGAACACTTGGATGAGCGGCGAGGTACCTTCCGTCCACAACCTCGCATAACGGGACCAACTCCCCGAAATCATCACACCGCGGAGTTGATGGCAGCGGACCACCTGCTTGCTGATTCAGTACCAGTACCGAGGAGCGGAGCACCACAGGAGCTTGAGGACCCAGCATTGATTGACCGACCCTCCCTGGAAGCAATTACAAGCCCGACGGTCTGTTGGAACTGCCGACAACCGGGACATCGGTTCTATGCATGTCCAGCGGAGCCGACGCTTTTCTGCTACCGCTGCGGGAAGGCCGACACATACGCACCTGACTGTGCAAATTGCAAAGTGCGAAAAACTTGTCACCGAGTGCCGCGACCACCCGTCGGCACTCCTAAACCCCGGACGAACCAATCCTGACCCCATCACTAGCTATGACCCAGCTCCAGACATGACCCCAATTCTGCTGACTCGCACCGCTAAACACAGTTCTCCCGAAGTTCCACAACCGACGCCATCCTTCGCCGAGGCCAACGCGCAGGGAAATGATAGCGAGGCGAAAGTTCCTTGGCATGTAAAACCTTTTCATGTCAGGCTGCGGAATTATTTGGCTACTCGACAGCGCATCTTCCATGAGGAGTTGGCCACAAATGTCCCACCGCGAAGCAAGCGAGCCACGCGTCGGATGCGGAGCTTCTGGAGAAAAGTCAGGCAGTCGAGGAAGGTGCTGAAGGACATACACTTAGACGAATTATTGAGGGATGATGTTCGGCCATATGCGTCAGTACACCTCCTGCAAAAACGAGTGTCAGGCTTAGTCGATACGGGAGCCAGTGTGAATTGCATATCTGCCGATTTTGCAGGGGAGGTACTGGCAATGCACGCGGACCAAATCCGTCATTTCACCTCCTGGTTAAGCACGGCGGACGGAACTCGTCACTCTGTAGTAGGAAAAATTATGACGGATGTCACCTTTAAAGGAGTAACTAAACCTATGGAATTTTTCATCATACCTCAGTTAACCCAGAATCTTTATCTAGGAGTGGATTTCGTTCGAAAATTTAACTTGGCCCCGGCACTATTTTCCGGTACGACCCTGGAGTCCGTCACCACCGTTCCTGACCAATCTCAACCCACTAACTTATTACGGCATACACTGGATGTAAAGCAGCAACTGCGTCTTGACTCGGCTATATCGGCTTTTCCATCGCATGAGAAGGAAGGTCTCGGGCGGACTGCCCTGGTGTTCCACACTATAGATGTGGGGGATGCTAAACCCATAAAACAGAGACATTTTGCCATATCTCCAGCGAAGGAAAAATCGTTATATGCCGAAGTGGATCGAATGCTAGCATTAGGCGTAATCGAAGAATCACAGAGCGCGTGGGCTTCCCCAGTCACCTTAGTTGTCAAGCCGAACAAGGTCCGGTTATGCTTAGATGCCAGACGCTTGAACGCCGTCACGGTTGCCTAAAGCCCACTTCATCACGAGCTTAGATCTCAAGGATGCCTTCTGGCAAATTCCTTTAGACCCCGGTTCAAAGGAGAAAACAGCCTTCACAGTCCCAGGTCGGCCCCTATATCAATTCGTGACCATGCCATTCGGATTGTGCAATGCCCCCCAAACAATGACGCGCCTTATGGATAAGGTGATACCACCTCATTTGCGGCACCAAGTTTTTGTTTACTTGGACGACCTGTTGCTTATAACCGAGACCTTTGACCTGCTTCAGGAGGTGGCTCTACACATCCGGAGGGCAAGATTAACCATCAACATACGGAAGAGTCAGTTCGTGATGACGGAGGTGAAGTATTTAGGTCACATCATTGGGCATGGCCATATCAAGACCGATCCGGACAAGACTCAAGCAATTGACGTTTTTCCATTACCCAAGACCACCAAACAATTACGCCGATTCTTAGGCTTATGCGGATGGTACCAGCGTTTTGTACGTGACTATGCCACCATAACCACTCCTTTGACCGACATGCTGCGTAAGGGACGTAAATTCGTCTGGGAGGAGCCCAGCTTGCGAGCCTTTGAAGAGCTAAAGAAGAGTCTGACTACAGCCCCCATACTGCACAGCCCGGACTTTGACAAACCGTTCTCAATCCATTGTGACGCGAGTCAACATGGGGTGGGAGCAGTCTTAGTCCAGGTTGCACAAGACGGCGAGGAGAGACCTATAGCCTTCATGTCTCACAAGTTGAACCCAGCCCAGCGAAATTACACGGTCTCCGAGCAGGAATGTCTAGCTGCGGTGTTGGCAGTGAAACGCTTCCGAGCCTATGTGGAGGGACACACCTTTGAAATCGTTACGGACCACGCGTCTCTGAAATGGCTAATGAGCCAGACTGATCTCAACGGCAGATTGGCCAGGTGGGCACTGAAACTACAGGCATTTGACTTCACAATTCGCCACCGAAAAGGAAGCCAGCATGTAGTCCCCGACACCCTATCCAGAATGTTCGCCCCTGAAGGAGCCGAGTTGGTCCAGGAGGACGACAGCCCCCAATTGATCGATCTGGACCATCCTGCCTTCAAGTCAGCCAGCTACACCCAACTGATTCACACTATCCAGAATCAACTGCCCCAGCTTCCTGAACTGCGGTTGACGGATGGATTTATTTATAAGCGGATGGGACACGCATCCGGAGACCCCATACAAGAAGAAGAACAGTGGAAGTTGTGGGTGCCCGAAGAATTAACCACTGATCTTATCAGACGGGCCCATGACCACCCATCAAGTGCGCACGGCGGTTACGGTCGTACACTTAGGCGGTTGAAAACCTGCTTCTTTTGGCCTAAGATGGCACAACAGATAAAAGCGTACGTAGCCTCCTGTGAGCTATGCAAGTGCACTAAAGCGCCCAACACCATTCTTCGGCCTCCCATGGGTAAGGTTGAGGTCCCCGAACGCGTGTTCCAGCGCTTGTACATTGATCTTATCGGTCCTTACCCTCGATCTGCTTCTGGTCACACGGGAGCTGTCGTGGTCCTGGACCAGCTCTGTAAATTCCCTATCATAGAACCACTGCGTAACATGCACACTGGACCTATAATCAGCTTCTTGGAGAACCGAGTCTTTCACATGTTTGGAGTTCCGGAGAAACTTGTCTCCGACAACGGGGTCCAGTTCACCTCCAGCAAGTTCCGAGACCTAATATCCAAATACGGCATCATCCACCAACGAACCGCCGTCTATTCACCACAAGCCAATGCATCCGAACGACTGAACCGTACGCTCATAGCGGCCATTCGCGCCTATGTCCACCCGAATCAGAAGGACTGGGATCGCAAATTGTCCGCCATCACTAGTGCTCTGCGCTCGTCGTACCACGCCACTACCGGCATTTCGCCGTATTTCGCATTGTTCGGCCAGTACATGATCCGTCATGGAAGCGCTTACCGGCTATTGCGGCAGCTGAAATCGCTAGAGGACCCAATCGTGGTTCTGGAACCGCACGAAAAGCTCCAACTTCTGCGAGAGCAACTGCGGGAGAAGATTGAAGAAAGTCGACGGATGGGAGAGGAGCGGTACAATTTGCGATCTCATCCTTCTGGCTTTAAGGCAGGCGACGAAATATATCGTCGAAACTTCCGGCAGAGCGATGCCACCCGACATTACAATGCCAAACTAGACAAGAAATTCGTGAAGTGTCGAGTCCTACAAGTAATAAGCCCCACCCGATACCTCATCGCGGACATGGCTGGTAAAACCCTCGGAATTTACCATGCAAAAGACCTTCGACGATGAAGGGCAACTATTTCCCGCGAAAGAAAAAACCATGGCTTACCTAAATCTCTGCCTGGACGAAGACCTCCGAGTAACACCTGACTCCCTACCGTATAGCCACTATCGAGTCTTCACTGAAATTGTTGTAGCCTATTCCTCGAAATCGACCTTCGACCCGCCCCTAACCAAGACCTTTGACATAGGAGGCGGGATCGGAGTTACTTCGATTTTTGGGGGGGGAATGTGTAATGTGACGCCTACGCCCGGGAATCGAAGTGATTCCGATCCCGAACCCTGGCAACCGGCCAGATATGTATGACTTCGAAGTGCAAGCAGACTTCATCTTTCGTGCGGATATCATTGCGCAGAAAATGTTTTTTTTTTAAATATTTATATCTGTGGATATAAATATTTGAAAAATAATATTAATTAACCATCCGATACATTTCGAAGCATATCTATCTGGCAATGCCCCCCACATCAAAACATCGCATAGATAGAAACGTGGAAACTGGGTGGAAGTGTCATTCGTCACATAACCTTCAACGAGTGTCAGGCTAACACGGAGACGGGAGCCGGTAAATTTTTGTAATCAGTGGAAATCTGAATTAATTATTTTTTTGCTTTAAGGGCGGGAGCGACCTTCCTTCGTGGGCCGACGGAATTGTTATTGGAGTCATTCGCTCACTGCTGGAAATTCGACGGAAGAGTCAACAGAGCACTTACTAGCACTATCGTGCCTACCCACAGTCGGAAGTGCAAACGCAACAGTTGTTTGGCGTGCAGGTTTTCTTCAAGTGGTGCAGTTATTCAACGTTTTATCGGTAACTACATTTTACCGTATTAGTTTGAGTCCTAAGACAAAATTTAGTTCCAAGCAATAGGGAAACTTTGTCGTCCGTTCCATTTGAGGTTATGAATATTGTGCAACCCCTACATACAATCTAAGACCACATTAAATAAGCTAGGTAATCTCCCACCAGACTCACCAATTGTTCATATAATAAGTGCAACATGTGCCGGTTTCGCAGCATCGACAGCAACAAATCCAATATGGTTCGTGAAAACGCGCCTGCAATTGGATTATAAATCAAAAAATCAAATGACCGTGCGTGAATGTATAAAACGGACTTATGCAACGTCGGGCTTTCGTGGTTTTTATAAAGGAATAACGGCCAGCTATTTTGATATATCCGAAACTGTTATACATTTTGTGATTTATGAAGCTCTTAAAGCGAAACTTATCGAGCTACGACATAGTCATCCTTTGGATGATAAGACGTCGAGAGATTTTCTTGAGTTTATGCTGGCCGGCGCTATATCGAGGACTGTTGCTTCATGTATTGCGTACCCGCACGAAGTTGCACGAACGCGATTACGTGTAGAAGGAAGCAAATATCGAACGTTTTGGCACACGTTATATACAGTCTGGAAAGAAGAGGGCGAGGCTGGAATCTATAGGGGATTAGCAACACAACTAGTCCGTCAAATACCAAACACTGCTATCATGATGGCAACATACGAGGCCGTTGTCTATATGTTAACACGACACTTTAATAGCGACTTTTATATTGTATCCTAAGGAGAGAAATGTGATTCTCATGCACGTTCATGCCGTCGTTTTAGTGTGGCAGTGCAACAACGCTTAATAAAACTAGAGTCGTATTGGAAATAGAAAAATAACGTACAGTAGTATTTTAAAGCCAAGCAAAAAAAAAAAAAAGAAAAATAACACAATATCGATATAAATTTTTAAATAACGGAGTGTTACTAAAAGAATACTGCGCAAAAATAGAAAAACCAAGGCATGAAATAAAAAAGAAAAATTATAAGGCAAAGCCATTACAAGCATCTCTGCAAATAGCGAAAGACATAGCACGTAAATACTAGAAAAATTGTAAAATTTAAAATTTGATGCTCTTACAAACGTGCTGAATTGTTGCAACCATCCATCACCAACTTGTAAGAATTTATTGTAAGTTCAGAATTCTCGATTGATGTGGCGAAGTAGCTTTGATACTAATTAAGGTGCCTATGTTTACTTTCTTTTCCATTTTAGTTAAGTTGTTAAATGTTATACATTTTATTTTTCGTTTATGAAATTTTCATGTCAATTATTTTGACTACATTCCCGGATAATTAGTTTATATTTTTGTATGAATTAAAGGAATGTTTTTGATTAAAATGAATTGCTAAATTTAACCACGACTTTCCTTTTCAGTGGTTCTTCTTTTTTCAGCGGGAAAGGAAGTGCAGGGTAGGTATGCCGTCGCGAGGGTAGGGTTTCGACAAATCCGCTGAGGTCGGTTTCGCGTCGTGCGCGGTACGCGGTACCTTTGTTGTTTTGTTATTTTATTTAGAGTAGTCTTCGTCGGGTTGAGTTCGAGTAGCATATTTTTCGGTACCGCGTCGAAACTTCGGGAACGCGAAATAGAGATTAGATTTTGGTATTCTTGACTGGTGATAAGAAGAAATACGGAGTAACGTAAAGTAGGTTCCTTCTCCGTATGTTTTGTTTGATAACGCGTTTGGAAAACGGGCATGTTCAGGTGGCTGAAAATATTGTAATTGAGCGTAACCCATTCGGAGACCCGCGACCGAAATCCTCTCCGAACTAGCTGGCCGACAAGCAGCCACCGCGTGAATGGGTTACGGTGCACGGATTGGTTGACCGGTTGGTACCATCCGTTGGCACTACTCAGACTTAACGTCTAGAACCGATGAGAGGTCGGTTCAACGTTGGACTTGAAAGGTAGAAAATCATTACAAATGGCGCCCAACGTGGGGCCTAAAACATCCTAAGGGGGAAAGAAATTCGCGTCTTCTGACGAGTTGGTCCTTTACGGAGGATGTAAGGTACTCTGGTACTCGAGTCCCACTATCAGGAGCAGTGGAGTTGTGTGATACACACTAGAAGTCGCTTCACGTGAGTTGTAGCTTCCGCTCTCCTTTGTTTGATTTTTTTTTTCGCGACAGAATCCTTCCGATGTGTTGTCCCAGGTTAACCCCTGTAAGGACCTTCTATTTTCTTGATGGAACTGCCAGCCTGATGGGTTTACCTATCAGCATGGACTCTCAAGAAAATAGAAGGCTACCTTGCCTTTATGTCGCGGAAGGATTCTACTTATTTCGTATGCGTGATAGACGAGTGGTATCGGTTCAACGTTCGGTGGCGTACGCTGGAGTTGCGAAGCCCGGAATGCTTCCACGCGTCGGGAGTTTTGACCGCGTACTAAGCTGTTACGGTAGCTATACCACTTGTCTCGTCGAGTCCTTTAACGTAGATTAGAAACGGTTTGTAATGTATGTGGGTAGGGGTTTAAATTTAGTAAATCGACCGAAAGCACCCTTTCTTCGGCAGATTACCACGCACTCTCCTTTCCCGTTGAAGGAGTCGACCACTGAAAAGGAAAGTATACATTAAATACATTTTTTTCCCCACTGTTATTAGCTCGCCACTATCGGCCACTGATTTAGTCTTAAGTTTTAGTCATATTTAAAGATTTAAAAATTTAATTTAAGCTCGATTTCTATTGCTTTATCATTAATGTAATTAAATACGAATGTCGATATTTTGAAATAATTGTTAGGAATGATAAATTGGAATCAATACCACAAAGATTAAAATGGAAGAGAACGTTAATTTTGTGAAGATGATTGGTATGCAAGGAGCCGTAGGCGGTGAAGTTCCGGCCGCTAGTGTCGCGTCCGAGGTGACCCCCATGCCTTCCGCCCACTCCATTGACACCCTCGTGGCGTTGATGAGAGATATGTCGGAGAGGATTGGCAACCTGGAGGGAAAGCTCCAGAATCTCCCTATGAGCCAACCACCCAGCCGCGTGAGAACTCCGCTTGGCTGGGAGCCCAATCCCAGTGTGGCTATGCCCCACTCTCGACCATCCGAGCAATGGGCCCCACCTCCAAGGAACTCGGGAATGGATCCCAGAGCTCCCGAATATAGACCACGACACAGTACCGGACCTCCGTTGGTACCTCTAGCCCCCGAGGCAGTTCAGTTCAACAGGTCAATCGAGGATGTGATTCCCCCCGGGAACGCATTGACACCTTTTCGAGACCCGACGCCTCGTATCATGGAGAGTTGGCACCTGAACTTTACAGGGTTCAACGATATGATATCGGCGGACCGGTTCCTTTTCCGGATTCAGGCGTTGGTATCCAGCACCCTGGGAGGTGATTCCTCGGCCTTCCTCCGGCATGCACATCTTTTGTTCAGCGGCGACGCTGCCGACTGGTACTGGAGCTTTAAAGAATCAACGCCACGTCCCACTTGGCACTCTTTCAGTGCAGCCTTCCGCAATCGATTTGAGGATGGCTTCACTGAGAGAGAGCTAAGGGAGCAAATAAAGAAACGGAAACAAGGCGCTCACGAACCGTTCGACCAGTACTACACAAGTATAGTGAGATTGAGCACTCGCTTGCGAAATACCATGCCCGAGGACGAACTGGTAGAAATTATCAGAGAGAACATGCGCTGGGATCTCCAGAACAGCCTTCTACATTTTCCCATCAACACCATACAGGGATTGCGCCTCCATGCCCGTAGACAAGAACACTTGGATGAGCGGCGAGGTACCTTCCGTCCACAACCTCGCATAACGGGACCAACTCCCCGAAATCATCACACCGCGGAGTTGATGGCAGCGGACCACCTGCTTGCTGATCCAGTACCAATACCGAGGAGCGGAGCACCACAGGAGCTTGAGGACCCAGCATTGATTGACCGACCCTCCCTGGAAGCAATTACAAGCCCGACGGTCTGTTGGAACTGCCGACAACCGGGACATCGGTTCTATGCATGTCCAGCGGAGCCGACGCTTTTCTGCTACCGCTGCGGGAAGGCCGACACATACGCACCTGACTGTGCAAATTGCAAAGTGCGAAAAACTTGTCACCGAGTGCCGCGACCACCCGTCGGCACTCCTAAACCCCGGACGAACCAATCCTGACCCCATCACTAGCTATGACCCAGCTCCAGACATGACCCCAATTCTGCTGACTCGCACCGCTAAACACAGTTCTCCCGAAGTTCCACAACCGACGCCATCCTTCGCCGAGGCCAACGCGCAGGGAAATGATAGCGAGGCGAAAGTTCCTTGGCATGTAAAACCTTTTCATGTCAGGCTGCGGAATTATTTGGCTACTCGACAGCGCATCTTCCATGAGGAGTTGGCCACAAATGTCCCACCGCGAAGCAAGCGAGCCACGCGTCGGATGCGGAGCTTCTGGAGAAAAGTCAGGCAGTCGAGGAAGGTGCTGAAGGACATACACTTAGACGAATTATTGAGGGATGATGTTCGGCCATATGCGTCAGTACACCTCCTGCAAAAACGAGTGTCAGGCTTAGTCGATACGGGAGCCAGTGTGAATTGCATATCTGCCGATTTTGCAGGGGAGGTACTGGCAATGCACGCGGACCAAATCCGTCATTTCACCTCCTGGTTAAGCACGGCGGACGGAACTCGTCACTCTGTAGTAGGAAAAATTATGACGGATGTCACCTTTAAAGGAGTAACTAAACCTATGGAATTTTTCATCATACCTCAGTTAACCCAGAATCTTTATCTAGGAGTGGATTTCGTTCGAAAATTTAACTTGGCCCCGGCACTATTTTCCGGTACGACCCTGGAGTCCGTCACCACCGTTCCTGACCAATCTCAACCCACTAACTTATTACGGCATACACTGGATGTAAAGCAGCAACTGCGTCTTGACTCGGCTATATCGGCTTTTCCATCGCATGAGAAGGAAGGTCTCGGGCGGACTGCCCTGGTGTTCCACACTATAGATGTGGGGGATGCTAAACCCATAAAACAGAGACATTTTGCCATATCTCCAGCGAAGGAAAAATCGTTATATGCCGAAGTGGATCGAATGCTAGCATTAGGCGTAATCGAAGAATCACAGAGCGCGTGGGCTTCCCCAGTCAACTTAGTTGTCAAGCCGAACAAGGTCCGGTTATGCTTAGATGCCAGACGCTTGAACGCCATCACAGTCAAGGACGCATACCCTCTACCGTTGATTGAAGGCATTTTGAGTCGGTTGCCTAAAGCCCACTTCATCACGAGCTTAGATCTCAAGGACGCCTTCTGGCAAATTCCTTTAGACCCCGGTTCAAAGGAGAAAACAGCCTTCACAGTCCCAGGTCGGCCCCTATATCAATTCGTGACCATGCCATTCGGATTGTGCAATGCCCCCCAAACAATGACGCGCCTTATGGATAAGGTGATACCACCTCATTTGCGGCACCAAGTTTTTGTTTACTTGGACGACCTGTTGCTTATAACCGAGACCTTTGACCTGCTTCAGGAGGTGGCTCTACACATCCGGAGGGCAAGATTAACCATCAACATACGGAAGAGTCAGTTCGTGATGACGGAGGTGAAGTATTTAGGTCACATCATTGGGCATGGCCATATCAAGACCGATCCGGACAAGACTCAAGCAATTGACGTTTTTCCATTACCCAAGACCACCAAACAATTACGCCGATTCTTAGGCTTATGCGGATGGTACCAGCGTTTTGTACGTGACTATGCCACCATAACCACTCCTTTGACCGACATGCTGCGTAAGGGACGTAAATTCGTCTGGGAGGAGCCCAGCTTGCGAGCCTTTGAAGAGCTAAAGAAGAGTCTGACTACAGCCCCCATACTGCACAGCCCGGACTTTGACAAACCGTTCTCAATCCATTGTGACGCGAGTCAACATGGGGTGGGAGCAGTCTTAGTCCAGGTTGCACAAGACGGCGAGGAGAGACCTATAGCCTTCATGTCTCACAAGTTGAATCCAGCCCAGCGAAATTACACGGTCTCCGAGCAGGAATGTCTAGCTGCGGTGTTGGCAGTGAAACGCTTCCGAGCCTATGTGGAGGGACACACCTTTGAAATCGTTACGGACCACGCGTCTCTGAAATGGCTAATGAGCCAGACTGATCTCAACGGCAGATTGGCCAGGTGGGCACTGAAACTACAGGCATTTGACTTCACAATTCGCCACCGAAAAAGAAGCCAGCATGTAGTCCCCGACACCCTATCAAGAATGTTCGCCCCTGAAGGAGCCGAGTTGGTCCAGGAGGACGACAGCCCCCAATTGATCGATCTGGACCATCCTGCCTTCAAGTCAGCCAGCTACACCCAACTGATTCACACTATCCAGAATCAACTGCCCCAGCTTCCTGAACTGCGGTTGACGGATGGATTTATTTATAAGCGGATGGGACACGCATCCGGAGACCCCATACAAGAAGAAGAACAGTGGAAGTTGTGGGTGCCCGAAGAATTAACCACTGATCTTATCAGACGGGCCCATGACCACCCATCAAGTGCGCACGGCGGTTACGGTCGTACACTTAGGCGGTTGAAAACCTGCTTCTTTTGGCCTAAGATGGCACAACAGATAAAAGCGTACGTAGCCTCCTGTGAGCTATGCAAGTGCACTAAAGCGCCCAACACCATTCTTCGGCCTCCCATGGGTAAGGTTGAGGTCCCCGAACGCGTGTTCCAGCGCTTGTACATTGATCTTATCGGTCCTTACCCTCGATCTGCTTCTGGTCACACGGGAGCTGTCGTGGTCCTGGACCAGCTCTCTAAATTCCCTATCATAGAACCACTGCGTAACATGCACACTGGACCTATAATCAGCTTCTTGGAGAACCGAGTCTTTCACATGTTTGGAGTTCCGGAGAAACTTGTCTCCGACAACGGGGTCCAGTTCACCTCCAGCAAGTTCCGAGACCTAATATCCAAATACGGCATCATCCACCAACGAACCGCCGTCTATTCACCACAAGCCAATGCATCCGAACGACTGAACCGTACGCTCATAGCGGCCATTCGCGCCTATGTCCACCCGAATCAGAAGGACTGGGATCGCAAATTGTCCGCCATCACTAGTGCTCTGCGCTCGTCGTACCACGCCACTACCGGTATTTCGCCGTATTTCGCATTGTTCGGCCAGTACATGATCCGTCATGGAAGCGCTTACCGGCTATTGCGGCAGCTGAAATCGCTAGAGGACCCAATCGTGGTTCTGGAACCGCACGAAAAGCTCCAACTTCTGCGAGAGCAACTGCGGGAGAAGATTGAAGAAAGTCGACGGATGGGAGAGGAGCGGTACAATTTGCGATCTCATCCTTCTGGCTTTAAGGCAGGCGACGAAATTTATCGTCGAAACTTCCGGCAGAGCGATGCCACCCGACATTACAATGCCAAACTAGACAAGAAATTCGTGAAGTGTCGAGTCCTACAAGTAATAAGCCCCACCCGATACCTCATCGCGGACATGGCTGGTAAAACCCTCGGAATTTACCATGCAAAAGACCTTCGACGATGAAGGGCAACTATTTCCCGCGAAAGAAAAAACCATGGCTTACCTAAATCTCTGCCTGGACGAAGACCTCCGAGTAACACCTGACTCCCTACCGTATAGCCACTATCGAGTCTTCACTGAAATTGTTGTAGCCTATTCCTCGAAATCGACCTTCGACCCGCCCCTAACCAAGACCTTTGACATAGGAGGCGGGATCGGAGTTACTTCGATTTTTGGGGGGGGAATGTGTAATGTGACGCCTACGCCCGGGAATCGAAGTGATTCCGATCCCGAACCCTGGCAACCGGCCAGATATGTATGACTTCGAAGTGCAAGCAGACTTCATCTTTCGTGCGGATATCATTGCGCAGAAAATGTTTTTTTTTAAATATTTATATCTGTGGATATAAATATTTGAAAAATAATATTAATTAACCATCCGATACATTTCGAAGCATATCTATCTGGCAATGCCCCCCACATCAAAACATCGCATAGATAGAAACGTGGAAACTGGGTGGAAGTGTCATTCGTCACATAACCTTCAACGAGTGTCAGGCTAACACGGAGATGGGAGCCGGTAAATTTTTGTAATCAGTGGAAATCTGAATTAATTATTTTTTTGCTTTAAGGGCGGGAGCGACCTTCCTTCGTGGGCCGACGGAATTGTTATTGGAGTCATTCGCTCACTGCTGGAAATTCGACGGAAGAGTCAACAGAGCACTTACTAGCACTATCGTGCCTACCCACAGTCGGAAGTGCAAACGCAACAGTTGTTTGGCGTGCAGGTTTTCTTCAAGTGGTGCAGTTATTCAACGTTTTATCGGTAACTACATTTTACCGTATTAGTTTGAGTCCTAAGACAAAATTTAGTTCCAAGCAATAGGGAAACTTTGTCGTCCGTTCCATTTGATGTTATGAATATTGTGCAACCCCTACATACAATCTAAGACCACATTAAATAAGCTAGGTAATCTCCCACCAGACTCACCAATTGTTCATATAATAAGTGCAACATGTGCCGGTTTTGCAGCATCGACAGCAACAAATCCAATATGGTTCGTGAAAACGCGCCTGCAATTGGATTATAAATCAAAAAATCAAATGACCGTGCGTGAATGTATAAAACGAATTTATGCAACGTCGGGCTTTCGTGGTTTTTATAAAGGAATAACGGCCAGCTATTTTGATATATCCGAAACTGTTATACATTTTGTGATTTATGAAGCTCTTAAAGCGAAACTTATCGAGCTACGACATAGTCATCCTTTGGATGATAAGACGTCGAGAGATTTTCTTGAGTTTATGCTGGCCGGCGCTATATCGAGGACTGTTGCTTCATGTATTGCGTACCCGCACGAAGTTGCACGAACGCGATTACGTGTAGAAGGAAGCAAATATCGAACGTTTTGGCACACGTTATATACAGTCTGGAAAGAAGAGGGCGAGGCTGGAATCTATAGGGGATTAGCAACACAACTAGTCCGTCAAATACCAAACACTGCTATCATGATGGCAACATACGAGGCCGTTGTCTATATGTTAACACGACACTTTAATAGCGACTTTTATATTGTATCCTAAGGAGAGAAATGTGATTCTCATGCACGTTCATGCCGTCGTTTTAGTGTGGCAGTGCAACAACGCTTAATAAAACTAGAGTCGTATATACATAACATTATGAATACATGGTAGATAAAAGTAACAACCGATAAAAATCAGCGGCAAATAAAAACAAAACAAATCAAACACACAAAATAGTACCGCGTAAGAAAAAAAAAATTCAATAATATCATAGGCAATGAATGATTTACCATTTAGCTACAGATTAACCGTGAATATTAATACTTAGTTTTTGTTCGTGACAATGAATTAAAATAGAATAAAGTTTATTTGGTTGTAATTCGAGAACGGGAAACGGGTAATTTAAACTCGAAGAGCAACTAAAAGATTGCGAGCCAGTATCGTTGATGATAAGAGCATTTCTTCGGTTATTTGTACAAACGTTTCAAGTCTGTCCGCGCAGAGATTTTCAAAATTATTTTAGTCATTCGAAACGTAGCGATAGACGTCGGAGTTTATGGTTCTGTTGGAAAACGTGTCGTGATATATCTAGTAGAGAAAAAAAAAACACAACTCATAGAAATGCGTGTTCAACTCGAAATAAAACATTCAAGTCATTCAGAACATTCAGAATAAGTAAAAGGACAATTGACAAGCCATATGTTGAATCCAAGGAGAGCTAATTTCCCTTCCATTCTTTCCGATCGCACGGAGAAAGCAAGTCCTCGTCTAAATTTGTGCATCCTACCAACCTATCGAGAGTATAAAGTTTTTCAACGATAAATATCGTGCAAACTTAACATAACTTAACACCAATCAAAACATTTTGCAAAGAGACTATTGTGATCATTTTTTCTTCATATCCTTATAAAACAATGAAACGTGAGAAATACTTTGGGACAATGAATTGAGATTTACTAAAAAGGCAAGAAAGAGCAATTAAATAAGTTAGGTATGCAACACTCGCGTTGAAAATTTGGAAAAAAAAAGAACATTGATGGTATTTATAAATATAGCATTGATTTCAATGCTTGGAACAAAAGACATGAAATGATAAAAGGCCTCTTATATAGAAATTCCTAAAATAATATCCCGCCTGAATCCTTCTAGTTTAGCTGATCCAGCGGATTAACATGATCAATGCCCTCCTTTTAGTGTACTTGTTAAATTTTTGATTTAGAATTGTTGATAAAAATACTTCGTGCAGAGAGGCATATTGAAACTAATACAATGATTAGGGAAGAATCGCTTCTTAAATACTGGCAACTAAGTCGTTCACATAAGTTACATATACACTAGATTTCAGTAAATTAATTATACATAAATTATTAAGTACAAAACGATAGTTCACTACCGGAGCGTTAAGGAGAAGTCACCTACAAATTAATTCGAAAATAGAGGTGCTCGTATATTTTAAACGAAAGTTGCTTTATACACTAGTATATATATTTGTGTAACCCGATTGGAAATAGAAAAATAACGTACAGTAGTATTTTAAAGCCAAGCAAAAAAAAAAAAAAAAAGAAAAATAACACAATATCGATATAAATTTTTAAATAACGGAGTGTTACTAAAAGAATTCTGCGCAAAAATAGAAAAACCAAGGCATGAAATAAAAAAGAAAAATTATAAGGCAAAGCCATTACAAGCATCTCTGCAAATAGCGAAAGACATAGCACGTAAATACTAGAAAAATTGTAAAATTTAAAATTTGATGCTCTTACAAACGTGCTGAATTGTTGCAACCATCCATCACCAACTTGTAAGAATTTATTGTAAGTTCAGAATTCTCGATTGATGTGGCGAAGTAGCTTTGATACTAATTAAGGTGCCTATGTTTACTTTCTTTTCCATTTTAGTTAAGTTGTTAAATGTTATACATTTTATTTTTCGTTTATGAAATTTTCATGTCAATTATTTTGACTATATTCCCGGATAATTAGTTTATATTTTTGTATGAATTAAAGGAATGTTTTTGATTAAAATGAATTGCTAAATTTAACCACGACTTTCCTTTTCAGTGGTTCTTCTTTTTTCAGCGGGAAAGGAAGTGCAGGGTAGGTATGCCGTCGCGAGGGTAGGGTTTCGACAAATCCGCTGAGGTCGGTTTCGCGTCGTGCGCGGTACGCGGTACCTTTGTTGTTTTGTTATTTTATTTAGAGTAGTCTTCGTCGGGTTGAGTTCGAGTAGCATATTTTTCGGTACCGCGTCGAAACTTCGGGAACGCGAAATAGAGATTAGATTTTGGTATTCTTGACTGGTGATAAGAAGAAATACGGAGTAACGTAAAGTAGGTTCCTTCTCCGTATGTTTTGTTTGATAACGCGTTTGGAAAACGGGCATGTTCAGGTGGCTGAAAATATTGTAATTGAGCGTAACCCATTCGGAGATCCGCGACCGAAATCCTCTCCGAACTAGCTGGCCGACAAGCAGCCACCGCGTGAATGGGTTACGGTGCACGGATTGGTTGACCGGTTGGTACCATCCGTTGGCACTACTCAGACTTAACGTCTAGAACCGATGAGAGGTCGGTTCCGCGTTGGACTTGAAAGGTAGAAAATCATTACATGTTGAATATACTTATTAAGCAAGATTCCTGGCAGCCTCACCAGGATTTTGAGCGATAAAGGCCTCGGTTAATGCTCTTGCTCAGTTGTTCACTTTTATTTTTGTTTAGCAAGATTCCTGGCAGCCTCACCAGAATTTTGAGCAGTAAAGGCCTCGGTTAATGCTCTTGCTAATTCGTTGATAAAGTCGTCCAATTTCCGTTACGATTATGGACTTTAATTTCCGATCGCGATTATCGATTTTTTGTCTACGCGATTTAATGTCTTTTAAAATTCATTAAAACCGACTGCGCCAGTTATGTATTTTCACTTCACGCGTGATAAAAAAAACACACACAAGATTCTAAGTTCAAAATTTTTTATTGGAACATAAGATACTTATTCGTACTTTAATTCAGTTTTGGAACTAAACACGTCTTATCGCCGCGGGAACTTAATTAAGACTCCACGAGCCACGTTTACCGGCCTCTCATGGTAGCAGAACCGAATTTTCGCATTTTCGGAAACCATGGTGTAAACTGCTGACGTTATGTCTACAACATGGTGTGAAAAATAAAAGTTTCTTGTTACATCTCATTCTTGAGGTGTTTTCCATTATATTTTTATAGGCGTTTAAGGTTTCGGTATACGTGACTAGCTAAGTTCGGAGATGACACATATCAGGGACCATCTACTCGAGGATCAACGCCTGCCGATGGCCCGGGAGAATTTTTCGAAGCTATTCAAATTAACGTCCATCAAGGCCAAGGTGAAGGCCGAGTTTATCATGTTTGAACTAAGGATTCCGCTCGTTGGTACATCAACGTTTGAACTGTTTCGAATGCTACCTATACCCATTGAACGACATGATCGCCTCATTGCTATACTGCCTACCTCGCCATATATCATCATCAGCCCACATCGCGATCTATACTATCCATTGAGCGAAGCGGAGTATTCAGCCACATCTGCCGACAGTCTCATCCACTGTACCACAAGGAGGCCAACATGAGCACGTGTGAGGTGACGTTGTTGAAAGGAATGCCGTCCGAGGCCGAGTGTCAACTGATTGAGTTGTCTGCAACCTTTTCCTGGACCAAGATTCCGCATTCGAACGAGTGGATTTATGCCTTCACGAATCGCGTCATTGTTCCCATCGTATGGTAATACGACTACACTGACGCTGCAAGGGTCTGGAGTTCTGCAGCTGGCTCCAGATTGCACCCTCAAATCTGATGCAGTGACAATTCAGGGTCATCGTATCCATGAAAGCACCATACAAACGCAGTACTCGAGAGCACATTACCACGTGAAGACACCAACCCAATCTACACACCACTCCGCAACCATCCTGCACAATTCAAGACGTATTCCACGGAGATCGACGCCCTGCGAAGTCAACTACAAGCCCAAGATTTGTCCTGGGACAACCGTATTGATGCTCACGACATACACCAATATATCGTCGGATATCTGAGCCGTAGTATGAGGTCGTGCTTTACCCCGGAGAAGAATTGCTCTTCGTGCTGGAATGGTCCTCCGTTTCTAGCGTTATTTTGCGTTATAGAAGGTGTTTGTGGATGATAGACTCTAAACTACCAATACTGATGCCGAGTTCAGCCGAAATGTCTCGAACATTCATCCTATGGTCCTCCAAAATGAGTTATTCTACGCGGCAAATTTTGTCTGGTGTGATACTGGTTCGCGGTCGAAGATCATGCGGCTCATTCTCGACGGTTTTGTAGTAATCGAGCAGTCATGCAAGCAAACTGCTCGAAAACCCTTCTATCTCCTATGCAAAATTGTAATGGCAGATTAAAAAAATATGTAATTATTTCCGTTGCAATTTGTAGAGTAATTTTTCTTCTTATTTTTAAATTAAATGTAACTTTACATCAAATTTCCCTCTGTATTAAAATTTAAATCTTTTCCTTTAATTATATTTTCCATGAAATTTAATTTTTATTACTATTTGAAATTTCACTTCATGTAAATTTTCTTCACTTCGTTTAAATTTCTTTAATTCATTTCAAATTTCTTTAGTTCATTTAAAATTTCCCTACGTCAGTTAAATTTTGGTTTTGAAAAATTCAAATCTGCCCATTACAATTTAGGATGTGGAAACACTGATTTAGTGCAGGCCAACAGTGCATTACATGAAAAAATGCATTCGAGTTCAGCTGAGTGGGCTGATGGAATTTTACCGGTAGCGACACGGGAAAAAAGAAGAAAGACAGGCTTTGCCTACGGATCGGGATAGCGATCACGTCGGGGGAAATTTTCTTTTGTTGGTGACGCCGGGCGGATTTGATTTTGCATTTTGTATGGCGCTGGGGAATATGAGTGCAAGGCGATGAATTTGGAAATTTTACCATATGTGCGTGATATTGTCGGATGAGATTTTTTTTTCGAAGAGTACTAACAAGTTGCGGATCGCGAAGATTGGAAAAACGGCCGTCACGTGCACCTATTCTTTGAGATTACGGGATTTTAGTGCTATAGGATTAACTGGTTTGAATATATTGTGGGATTGTGGAATAGTGATAAATTTTAAAGAAAAGCAAAGTTAATGCTAAGTGACTGTGAAATATCCCTAATTGAAACTCCGAAAGTAATTGGTGGTTGAAATTCGCTATCCAATATGTTGGGCAGAGTATGTTGCGAAAGGTATCGTGCCTATTATTATCACTAGTGGTTCTATTGCGTCGCTTTTAGTTACGGATAACGGGAGGAGGTGGTGCATTGGCAACAATTGGACGCTGTGCGGTGTGTTTTGTGAACATCACACCGATTACTGAGATGTTGTTATTTAAATACCAACATATAAATTCGGGGGAGTTATTTTGGTGCATTTAAGTGGAATGGATCTAAATTATCAGTGCAATTTCTTTGATTCCTGATTTGAAATCGCGATAATGAACGCGGTTCGTTGTTTCCACTGAAGAAGTTTGTTGAAATTCAAGAACGTAATCGAATCGTCTCCGCGCGTTAGCGCTTGTGTTTCACCTCTCCAAACTAATCGATTGGAGAGTGTGTGCGAATATTACTGGCACATAAATTCTTTAAAGCGGAAGAAATTAATGGAATCGACTTTTGAAAAGTATAATTCTGTTGCGGTTCTGAACAGTGGTGCCTGTGTGAATATTGCCTTCTATCATCGCGTCTTTCCGTCTGCCCTATTCACAATAACTCGAATTTTATTTCGCTGCACACGAGTATACTTTCAATAACGTGACTTATTTTCTATACATAAAAGTAGTCCCCATTGGAGTCGATAACACGCTGATACCGGATTTTCCAATCCCCGAACGCTCCCTGGAAGTCAGCAACCTCGATGCTGTCTAGAGCCCTCGTCGTAGTACGTTGAACGTTTTCCAGAGTCCTGAACCGCGTCCCCTTAAGGTGTCTCTTGATCTTGGGGAACAGAAAGAAGTCCGCTGGTGCCATATCTGGGCTGTAAGGAGGCTGTGGCAACGTTGCCCTCGACTGTTTGGCCAACTGCTCGGTGACGAGCAGGCAGGTGTGCGACGGAGCATTGTCGTGATGGAGGATCCACGAATCGGCAATCTCCGGACGGACTCGACGAGCCCGGGTGGTTAGTCGATGGAGCACCTCTCTGTAGTACTGGCCGTTTACAGTTTGGCCGGGTGGCACAAACTCTTTGTGAACAATTCACGTAAAAGAAAGCAATGAGCATCGACTTCACCTTCCATTTCGGTCGTGGTGACGCGGGCGTGTGCCACTCCGAATTCTGCTGCTTCGTCTCAGGATCGTATTCGAAAACCCACGTCTCGTCTCTTGTCATAACGTGGTTAAAAAACTCTGGTTCGGTTGCTCGATCGTACGCTCCATTTTCACTCAGACGACGTAACTGAACACGCACTCCACTCTCACTCGATGCTATCTCTCCAAGTGCTTGGAGGCAACTGCTGCAGCCCGGTTCCCTTTACCTAGACCCCCACCACCACTACAGCACCAGATACCGGGTAGCAGACGCTTTGACGGCGCGGGGCAGGCTCAGGCCGGTTACTTACCCTGTATAATCATTTCAGTGAAGAATTAAAACCGGTTTCAATCAGACTTTTCGTCTAAACGGGTGGTGCGACAAAAAGGATATCTGGAGTCTTAGAGATTAAACGATTAAAGAAAATTAAAAGTAAAGCGGTTTAAAGTGATAAGGAAATGTTTTTTTGTAAAAATTATAAAATTTTTTTTGCGTGAAAATTAACCATATTAAGAGATGCAGATGTGCCCACTCCATGGGCAAGTGCCCGTTTTATTTCTTTAAATTTATTTACATGCATTTATATTTATACACATATACTAATTGATATTCATTTATATATATATTGATTTGAAAAACAAGAGGAAAAAGTTGAAGATAAGCTCATACGTTCAAATAGTTTCCCGTAGTCAATTCCTATGAAAAAAATATGTTAGAGAGTAAATATGCATAAACGCCTCAACGTGTTATGCTCAAGTTTCTCATCTGTTGTGCCATATTGATGGTAATCTTTAATCGGGGACTCAAACAATTAAAACGTTCATTATATAGAAAGGCACAGTTAGAACTGATAACCACTAGTAGATGGTAAACGAAACGAATTAATGTTAAAGTGAGAATCCTTAAGACGAAGGATTTGATTATCGTCAATTTATGGTTATAGAATTTTTGATTAAATAATAATAAAAATGTTGGAGTAGATTCCATTCTACTCCTCTGGCGAAGAAAAAAGTGCTGTTCCACCACGGCAACACGCCTCCACCGTCGCCATGGCCAAATTGCGCTACGAATTGCTGCCCCATCCACCGTACTCTCCAGAATTGGCCCCCTGTGACTACTTTTTGTTTCCAAACCTGAAAAAATTACTCGCAGGGAATAGATTTGGATCGAATGAGGAGGTCATCGCCGCCACGGAGGCCTATTTAGCAGCCCTCGAGAAAATGTATTTTTTGGACGAGTTGAAAAGGTTGGAGCATCGCTGGGCCAAGTGTATCGAGCTTGAAAGAGATTATGTGGAAAAATAAATTGCCACCTTTCCAAAATCTTCGTTTTTCTTCTGTAGGCTAGGTACTTGTTGAATGACCCTCGTATGTAAATATATATATATATATATATATATATATATATATATATATATATACATATACGTATATATATATATATATATATATATATATATATATATATATATATATATATATATATATATATATATATATATATATATATACGTATATATATATATATATATATATATATATATATATATATATATATATATATATATTTATATATATACGTATATATATATATATATATATATATATATATATATATATATACATATATACGGTTATCCATTTTACGCTTGGGAAAGTATAGCTAAAGAAAACACATAAAATATTCAGATGAAATAAAATTCTTTATTTAATATAAATCCTAATAAAAATATACCTTGCCATTATAAGTGAAATACAACATCATTCAAATGTCTTCCACAGGACCTCTAACAGGCCTCAATCGTTTTGAGGTAATTTTCAATGACTTTTCAGAACATTTCCGGCAATGTCTCGGCCATAACTTCACAAATATTGGTTTTCAATTGCTCAAGATTTTGAGGATTATTCACGTAAGCACAATATTTCGCATAGCCCCATAAAAAGAAATCCAAAGGTGTTAGGTCACAGGATCTTGCGGGCCAATTGACATCACTCAATCTCGAAATTACGCGTCCTGGAAATTTCTCTTGCAAAAGTGCTCGATTAGCCTGTGTTGTGTGGCTTGTGGCTTCATCCTGTTGGAACGACATGTTCTCCAGATCATAATCTTCAATTTCTCTCCAAAAATAATCGGTTAACATCCGTCCATACCGGTCAGAATTGACTGTAATGGCTCTTCCTTGATCGTTTTCAAAAAAATACGGGCCAATAACACCACCAGACCATAATGCACACCAAGCGGTCACTTTTTCCGAATGCAAAGGCCTTTCTGCGATCATCTAAGGATTTTGAGAGCCCCATATGCGGCAATCCTGTTTATTTACGTAACCACTGAGCGAAAAATGAGCCTCATCACTAAAGAAAATTTTGTTCGAAAAATCGTTATCAATGGCTTGTTGTTCAATCACCCAATCCACATACATTCTGCGTTTTAACACAAACAAATTTGATCGAGCGAATTTCCATTTGCGAAGTGCTAATAAAACGCAACGAAATCGAGCCATTTTTGAAGTAAATCATTACGGGTGATGAAAATGGGTAAGACACGAGGATATGGTTCGAAAAAGATCATAGTCAAAAAAAGGTGAATCATCACAAACGACTTCAAAGGCAGGATTGACACCAAATAAAGTTATGCTGTGTACATGGTGGGATTGGAAGGGGATAGTTTATCATGAGGTGCTTGAACCTGGCCAAATACTCAATTCGGCTCTGTGCGGTCAGCAATTAACCAGATTGCACCAAGCAATTCAAAAAATCAGGCAGAATTGATAATTAGAAAGGGCGTTATCTTCCATCATGACAATGCCAGACCACATACATATTTGATGAGCCGGCAAAAATTGACAGAGGTTGGCTGGGAAGTTTTGACGGATCCAGCGTATAGTCCAGACCTTGCACCATCAGACTACCATTTGTTTCGGTCTCTGCAAAACTTCCTTAATGAACAGAAATTCACATCAAAAAGGGACTGTGAAAATCACTTGGCCAAGTTTTTCGCCGATAAACCACAGAAGTTCTACAAGGATGGAATTATGGCTCTACCCAAAAAATGCCAAAAGGTCATAGATGATAATGGACAATAAATAAAGTCCATTTTAAATAAAAGCAATATTCAATTGAAAAATGACCATATATATATATATATATATATATATATATATATATATATATATATATATATATATATATATATATATATATATATATATATATATATATATATATATATATATATATATATATATAAAGGGTGATTCATAACAAGTGTACACATTATTGTCGAAAAAAAGATAGTTTTTGTGAAGATTGAGCTGTAATGTTTATTTATTATGAAAATTTGGTCCCTTACAATTAAATATGAAACATTACTTTGGGCATATGTGCACCTCGTGCTCCTTACTGACTATCAAACGATGATTGTAATTTTCGCACATTTCCGGCGTTATTAGGCGTATGCTGTCTCGAATATTGTTTTTTAATGTTTCCGTAGTCTGGGGAGCATCAACGTAAGCACGATCGCTCAGAAATCCACAAAGGAAGAAGTCACAATGACGACCTCGCCAGCCAATTTATGGGTCTATTTCGCGAAATGTTTGCACTGGCGATTCATTATTTTTGTAAAATTTCTAACAATAATAAAACGTTTGGCTGATAAGTATGACGCCATGATTAGAATTTTAAAAGACCAAACTGTCACAATCTGTCAATATATGGACCTGAAGTTGGTGATAAATAAGAGTTAAGGCCCATTTACATGTGTACACTTGTTATGAATCTCACTTTATATTATTTATAACTTACAAGACGCCTACATACCCCTAAAATGAATTTTTCTGTAAATTTATTTCTAAAAGATAATTTTTCCGACATTTATTGCATATAAAAAAGAACTGAGTGTTTAAATAAATTTCGATAATACTTTGAAGTAAACGTGAAAGATGGTTTCTCACATGGTAGATATGTGTGATTGGAAATCTTCAAAAAGGGCTTTGTGCATTAGCTATTCTTTCACATTCATTGAAATACGGCAACGCAAATCCTTACTCACATATAGTTGATCTCTGTTTTGCAGGATTGTCTGCAGTTTTATCTCTTTTTTGGAAATCTGGCAAAAATTAATCACAGATTTCGAAGGTGAAATAGGAAATCCTTTTGTCTTATATGCCATGAAAGAGTGCTTGTTGAATTCACCTATATCGCGGACAAGCATATTTGGCACTTAATATTTTGTGCAGCTTGTGCACTACAAATCCTGCAATATATTCAACAAAATGTGAAGCATACACTGATAAGCTGTCAATGTTGAAAATATGGCTGTTTTGAAGAAGGATCTGTTCATCGTTTGAATGTTCCGGCAGTTCTGTTAAATTTGACATAGCATTTCTTTCGCAAGTATTATTCATTTGATCAACAAGATTAAGGTGAAAATGAGCATTGATGATCGATATATTCTTCAGAGGTATACAATTACCTATTCCACTCTCTCTTATTTATAACAATTACGGTATTGTTTAACGGGCGGATTGTTATTATGCCCCAGAGTGGATCTGATTGATGAAAGAAATAATCCAAAATGATCCTGATTCAACTTATACATTGGTATGAAAGATAGTTTTTTGTTTTCAATTAATCTTCTGTTTAAAGTTGTCAAGATTTTTAGCGCTGCAATCATGTCGATAAATCCAGTTTTTCTAGACGATGAAATTATAGAGTCTTTTGGCCGAAGACTAGAAAAAAATCCAATTGGTTTACGGGAAAATTCTTATAAGAATGTGAAACTTTGTTCGCTCAATACTTGTTTGCAAGCAAGATCGTTGACTCTTCAAGAATTTAGCGTATCAAAGGCATCATTACAGTATCTAATAAAACTTGCAGTTGTCTTGCCGCTTGTGGAAGGTGAAGTTCTTCCCTACAGAAATCCAGAGCATCTATAACTGACTTGCTTAAGGTTTGAACCGCAAGACGAACTTTCATTTTCTGGCCTTCGAAGAAAATGTGCGCTTTTTTCAGCTTATTACATAAATGCAGTTGTTCCTTTTCTTGCAGATTTAGAAGACTTTCTAAATAGTCCCGCCTTATTTCTTCTCCTTCTGCGTTTCTCAATATCCTTATTTCACCAAAAGTATTCCTTTTAAGCTTAAGCACATGGACAGGGTCAGGGAGAACGACATATGCTTCAGAATCATCGAACGTTTTGAAAACTGGATCATTTTTTATGCTCAGAAGATCCCAACCCAAAAGCTTGAAAGTGGAAAAATTTACAGGAGAACCATCAAAAGTGAACCCAATAATTTGAGTATCAGTTTTTTTTAATTTATTCAGGTAGTGGCAAATGAATTCTTTTTCTGGGAAAGTAAATAAGAGGAATCTTCCATGCTTGATTTATGCAAACAGCCATAAAAACCAAAATTTGTGTCGCTTGAACATTCGAAGTTGATTGATCACCACCATCAACATAGCCCCATGCCTTAGTGCTATCTTCATTCAATTAGCTGTCGAATGAAAATCTCATCAAAAACAACATTCAAACATACATTTTTTCCCAATTTCATAACCGCCGAACAAATGGCATTAAAAGATTCTGAAGTGAAACCAGGATACCAATTGGATATTGTTCTTACAAAAATTATCCCGGATAAAGTTGTATGCTTTTGGCGATAGAAAATTTAAATTATGTGCAAAAGAACGCAAGGCCGGTGTGTGCACCTGTGAAACAGATGCTCGTTGCGTCTTTAGAAGCACTCATTCAATGAACTCTCACTGTCAATCGATCTGATTATTCAGCGTATCAAAATGCTTCTGCGAAAGAATTTTCTTATCTAACGCTTGACCTAGCGATTTCTTTAAATTATAATTTTTTTTTATCTCTACAAATTTTTTAATTGTGTTTTCAATTTTAAATTTTTCTTTTTTAAATTTTTCCTTTGTATTCTAACCTTGCCAAACAATCTTTTTTGGGGGCTTGCCTCTGATGACTCACTAGGAGTTGATACAATAGCCTGTTTAACAATGATTTTTGGGATCTGAAATGAAAATTAAAATAATGTTGAGTATATATAATTCACCTAAGTTGAAACTTACGGCTTTGAGGCGGATGTACTGGTTTTCGGAAATATACTGATCACTGGATTTGATCGAGATCCTTCGGCAATTGCTTCACTCTGCAAAGAATTCATCGAATGAGATTTCAATTTTTGTAAAGAAGTCACACCTTACCGTTAAGGTTTTTAAAGGTTGTGACTCAATTATTACCAGTTTCCTCTAAAAGGTAGCACGGGGAATGATTACTACCTTCTACGATGATTTGAGATATATACTTTAGATGATTTAAAATAATTATACACTAAAACTTAAAAAATTTATTCTTCACCATATTTTCATCCTGAGATGAATCAAATCGAGTTCCTGACAATGTTTTGGACTGCAGTCTTGCAATTATAAAATTCAGCTGAATTTGCAAAGAAAAATATTATAGAAGTAAGAAAATTTTTGCAGTGTTATAGTTTTCATACTTTTTTCGTTTCTGCAGAATGTGTAGAAGGACCAGGTTCACCAATTTGTTGGAAAGATATGATTCCTTCTTGGGTCACTTGAAAAGTATGTTACAATTCAAATAATTTATAATTAAGTAAGTCAAAGCTTCATAATCTTCAGTTTATCTTACTATATTTTCACCCCGTAAAGAATAAATACAAGCACTTGATGAGGACTCTGATTATAACATCTCCATAGCAGGATGCTCCTAACATTATATTAACGAATCACTATGCTAAATTAAGATATTTTCAAGCCTTTTCCTCTATTTCAACGGGCAAGTGAGGAACAGCGCCACGGCGTAATCGCTTCGCTTTTGCCATAGTTAAAATTTCATTTGGCCATATTTTTTTTAAATTTCTTCAAAAAATTATTTAATTTCTAGTTGAATTTCAAGATTATTAAATAAACACCCGTTTTCATATCAAAAGTAGCCTAGCTTTTGTATACATCCCTCATACATTCAACCATGATGGGAATAAACTAAAGGTGAAATCGAGATAGTATAGGTCTTTCTACCAGTAAATAACCTTTCCATTGACATGACCTTTGCATAAAACTTCACCTTTGCACAAAACTTCACTTAAAGTAAACTCAGTAATTTTACAAGAATAGTATTATAATCTCTATCCTTCTTCGGATAGTTTCAAACAAAATTTCATGAAATACTGAATTTGGGCCATGTGTTAGTGTTATCTTCAAATATGAAGGAATCACGAAGAAAAGCTAAAATAGTATTCAACAATATGTTGCATTCGGTCGACAAGAGCACTGTTGGAGGCTAGGATTCTTTGGGGAGCACCGCCCCCACGGGCCCGAGGATATGGGGGGCGCCGTGAGGCTCCCTCCTGGGATGACAGGTAACGACTTTGATTGGATCTGGACTACGCTTTGGACAACGAACTGGAATTGATGCTTTGGGCTGGCGGATGTGATGGTTTGGACCTAGTTGCTTTGCACAGTGGCACCGAGGTGAAACTCGTGTGTGAACGGCTCCAATTCAACTATCATACCGTCTCCGTCCGGGTAAAACCTTGGTAGGTCTCGGAGTACGTTCGTAGTTCGCACCATTGGGTTGGTGGTGTAGGTTCGGTTGAAACGGACTCCCGATTAGCGCTGGTCTGGCTCTGAGCACTTGTCCCCATAAGGGCTTGTGTCATGCCTCGCATGGCTTCTCTGCTCTGCAAAGATAACCATGCGACCAAAAAGGCGACTACACACACGAACGGAGATAGCGGCTCCGAGGGGGGACCCAATAAAACTGGAGCAACTAAAATCAAAAGATCAAAAAAATCCAAAAAAAGAAACAAAAAACAACGACGACGCAACCAGCGGTTGCAGCCACGATGTTAACAGTACATCCAGAGCAGTACTAACCATGACAAAACGACGAATAGCACAATGATAGAGAAGACGGACGAAAAATGGAGGTTAGCAGACAGTCTGCGAATGGCAGAGCGTCCTATTAAGGAAAAGCGGGAACTCTGCAGGACGCTTCAGGTGTTCGAGCGGTGGAAGATGATATAAAGAGCATCGAAAATTCGATTGTCACTGCTGCGATCGTTACCAAAGTGACCGATGTTAGGCTCGCAAATCCTGACATAGTAAAGAAACATCCTGAAGCCAACGAGGAGATTACGGCACGAAAAGCAACGAGTGATCAGACAAATAAAGCCATGTTGTGCGATTGCACCACCAACGTCGGAAATGTGGTGTAAGTACTGCATTCGGAAACGAAACGCGATAACCTCTCCCAAGGATGGTTGCAAAGAACAATTGCCACCCAGTGATACGGAGAAGAAAGGCTATTCCAAAAAGCGGGAGATGTTCTGAAAAGAATACAATCTGCATGCGACTCCCCGAAAATCAGCAAAGCAGTAAAGGTTGGGCTCCTTGAACCAGAGGAGCTTCTAGATCGCATAGGGCGCTATCGGAGGAGCTGATTAAGGGCCAAAGATGAACAGAAGGCTAAAGAGGCGCTTGGGGCGAAATCTAAAGGCGACATGCAGATAGCTCCACCATTAAAAGTCAATAAAAGAATGGCATCTAGCCCAATCCAAGGAGATCCGGATGAAAGAAGGAAGGAAGAGAAACTGATGGGTGTGGAGCACCAGATGATGGGTTCCAGATAGTGCTGACAAAAGGAGCGAAGAAAGCCACAAAGAAACTCCTTCAAAAGGTGCAGAAAGTAAAGTTCGCAGGTACTGTTCGTAAAGCCCCAAGATGGCCGATCCTACGCGGACGTACTGCGGGACATCAAGGGAAACGTAAGACCCGAAGACACCAATACTACCATTATAGTAGTACGACGAACGTGGTCGGGCCACATACTGGTCGAATTTAGAGCAGAGGCCGGCAATAAGGAGGCATTCTGCGACGCAGTAAAGAAAGTCCTCGGCAAAAGCGAAACTATAGCCTCGCTTGAACCCTTACGAAACATTGACTGGGTCACGGATCTGGGTGAGGTAGAAGAGGCCATCAAAAGGGAGTTCCCTGACGTTGGAAGGATCGAAGCGAGACTGACACCAGAAAACAGCAGGGGACAACGCATGGTAGTAGTTGACTTGACCGAAAAGGACACCGAACAATTTCAAAGTACGAATAGGGTGGGTTGACTGTAGGATACGGCGAAGAGCAACGCCTCTTCAATGTTTCAAATGTCTTGGCTATGGTCACACCACACAAGTATGCAAAGGACCCAATAGGAGTTCTCTATGTTACAAATGCGGTGAAATGGGACATAAAAGAAAAGAGTGTACGAAGAAGGCAGAATGTATTCTTTGCAAGGATACTGATCCAAGACCCTATTTTGGACACGTCTTGGAATCAGAAAAATGCCGGCTGTTCCAGGAAGCCCTGGCCAAGGCAAAATCAGAACTTTGATGACCCGCATCCTGCAGCTAAACCTACACCACTCTGGAGGGCGATGTCTCGAACGTAGGGGGCAATGTGCTGATTGGGGAAGACTTCAACGCTAATGCCTTAAACAGATCCATGGGGAAAACGAATCCTGGAAATGGTGACCTTCCGCCGTATTGGCTGTGAGGAAACCATAACGGACGTGACATTCGCCTCGGAGTCCTTAGGACGGAGGATACACAATTGGAAAGTATTACTCAGCTAGTGATCATCAATGCATTCTGCTTGAGATAATTGATGTTGTCTTCCGACGTCTGTGCTCTCGGCTTTCTCCAACTGGATGGAACATCGGAAGGATGGACGTTGAGAGGTTTGTCGTGGTGCTCACAGCAGGTGAGCCGCTGCAGGGAGCTTCGGAGGGGACGGAAGAACTGGCAGCTCAAGACGTGGTGAACTCTACTATGAGCATCATTACGACTGCTTGCTGCGCTTCTATTCCCCATCAAAGACCCCGGCACGACAAGCCCCCTGTGTACTGGTGGTCAACTGAAATCGCTGAAAAGCGAAGGGAGTGTCACAAGCTTCGACATGAGGCTCAACCGGCGCGGAACCGTGAAGAGGCATGCAACTGGGTGGCAGCATATAAGTCGGCCAGGAAATGTATTCGCAAACTGATCAAAAGTAGCATGACCTAGTGGACAATGTGAACAAGAATCCGTGGGGCCTTGACTACAAGGTAGTCATGCGGAAGCTTGGTGCCCTATGGAAGCCTTGTATACATGACGCGGAAAATATGGACGCGATTGTGCGGGGACTCTTCCCCGCCCATCCCGTCCGTGTTGACGCTGTCCATGGTGAAATAGCAGCCGAGTGTCCACTCTTCACACAGCTGGAACTGGAAGAAGCAGTCCTCTCATTGAAAGCGAGGAAGGCTCCAGGTCCAGATGGTGTTCCAGCTGAGATGTTGTGGCTCGTCTATCACCATTGTCCTGACTTGCTGCTCAGCACATTCAACGCTTGCCTACGGGACGGGGCTCTCCCGGTACGATGGAAGGTGGCGAGGCTCGTGCTGATCACGGCTGGGAAAGTGCTAGAGAAACTCATCAAGGGAAGACTCACTGACGTGATTCATGCTGCTGGGGACCTATCTCCTCGGCAGTACGGCTTTAGAGCAGGACGTTCTACCATTGATGCGATTGCAGAGGTGGTGCACGCGGTACAAAAGGCAGAGGCATATAACCGCACTAAGCGACGGATCGTCCTGTGGGTGACACTCGACGTCAGGAACGCCTTCAACTCCGCTAGATGGGTGGATATTCTGGATACGCTGGAAAACCCTTTTCAAGTCCCAGAATATCTAATGCGGATTTTGAGGAACTACCTAAAGGGCCCAAGCCTGTTCTACGACACGACACAGGGCCAACGAAGGATGGAAATTACATTGGGTGATCTATCCTTGGTCCGGACCTGTGGAACGTGTCTTATGACGGGCTACTGAGACTTGAGATGCCACATGAGTCGCGCCTGGCCGGCTATGCGGATGGTGTTGCGGCTCTGGTCACTGGACGCACCGTTGAACAGGCACAACTTAGGCTAGGTATGCTAATGCACCGAGTGAGGGACTGGAAGACTGCTCGCGGGCTCAGTTTAGCACTGGAGAAAACCGAAGTGGTCATTTTGACAGAAAAGAGAATCCCTAGAGTAAGCATGATTAGTATTGGAGACATACAAATCGAATCAAAGCCAGCAGTGAAGTACCGGGGGCTACTGACCGACTCGAAGATGAGTTCCTCTGAGCAAATCAGGGCGATGGCTGAGAAGGCTTCTTCGGAAATATCGGCCCTGAGTCGACTTATGGCCAACGTAGGGGGACCCAGCCCGTCAAAAAGACGCCTCTTGATGAGTGCTGTAGGGTCAGTGCTACTGTATGGAGCAGAAATATGGGGCGACGCTCTCAGCAAGGAGGTATACCGAAATCGTTTGGCACAGGTACAGAGAAGAGGAGCACTGAGAATTGAATCTTCGTATCCGACAGTCTCTGATTCGGTAGTGAGAGTGATTGCAGGCGTGATACCTGTCGCCCTCCTTGCTAGAGAGCGCCGCGCTATTCACCTGTGCCGGAACGAGGATGCGAGGGATATAGTTGTCCGCGAGGAGAGACAGCGCTCGCTCAACGATTGGCAGCAGTCTTGGGTGGATTTCACGAAGGGAAGATGGACTGCGCGTCTCATCCCGGATGTGAGACCGTGGCTAAATCGAAGGCATGGTGAGACTGACTTTTATCTGACCCAGCTTTTGAGGGGGCATGGGTGTTTTCAGTCTTACCTGCACAAGATCGGTAAGTCACGGTCCCCCAATTGTCGGTTCTGCCCAGGAGAGGAGGACAATGCCTGCCACACATTTTTTGCGTGTACAAAATGGGTCAGGCTGCGAAGGGAACTCTACAGGGAGACGGGAGAGCTTGCCCCGGATAATACAGTGGCGGTGATGCTCGAATCGGTTGACAAATGGAACCAGGTGGCACATTATGCTCGGGCAGTCCTAAAATATAAAAGGGACTCACAGCAGCCTCACGGCGTAACAAAACGAGACCTGGCCCGAAGTAATGTGTCAAACGGTTACAGGCTAGGTTCCCAGGTTGACAGGGGAGGTGTTTAGTGGGTAGTCCTGTCACGCAGTGGAGTCCCACACTCTGTGCATAAATGGCATTCACCTCCCTACCACAAAAAAATATCCCTTACTGTTGCTTTACTTAAATATGCCTTTGATGGGAACCAATAAAAACAAAGCTATTGTTTTCCTTTGCTGAAGTTTAAATTTATCACTTCACCCTTTTTACATTTACATAAACTTAATCTAAATCCATACGATGATTTTTTACTCTACAGCGAGCTTTTATTGCTTCGTGCGGATATCAATCTCGTTTTCGGATGGCCCCGATAGCTTGAAATTATTTATGACAATTCGGTTTTCGGTGAGCGAATAAGAGAGCCGCATGAATCTGTAGGTGTCGTAGCAGCGTGAAAGGTGAGAGGAGTTTCATTGCCATGAGAGAGTAAGGTATGCATGTTTTAAAAGTACTTCACTCATATATGTATTTCAATAGGATCATTTCGGATCCATTACTTTATATGTCTTTGCTCTAACTTAAATGAAATAAAAGAATCAACATGACACCCAACAAAGCATACGTCCCTGACATACTTCCTATTACGTTTTTTACAATCCCACACACATCACTACATATTTGGTTTCCCGACACAAAAATACTCGCGTTCCTGGTAAACTTTTCTGTTCGATTATCACTTTTGCAACGCTTTTGCACTACATTAAACACGGTCTCTTAAGAAAATTTTTCTGTGTATAATTTCAAATTCAACTTGATTAGATGTTTCCCGTCATCTGTTGAATTTTCACGAATCATATGTTTTCAATCATATGCTTGAGATTTTGTTGACAATTCGGGGGTTAAAGTATAAGAGGAGTGGGCTTTTGATTAGAGCCACTTGAGTGTTGGGATGCCCTAGTGGCGTGAGAAGCGGGGAGATTTCAATTTGTATGCGAGAGGTAGGCATGTGTGTGGTAATAAAGCTTCACACACGTATGGATCAAATTAAGCTCATTTCACGTCCATTACTTTATATGTTTTTGAGGCCGACTTTGCTCACCAGCTTACATGTCGGTATATGAAAAATTGTGGGGGTGCTAACGCAAATTCAAGGTTTTGTATGGTTTCAAGACAGATTTCTGCAGTGAAATCCAGGTGGTCCACAGGGAACACTATAGCGCTCCTAGTGAAGTGAAAATTATTTCAGTTCTTATACCCGTTTAGTTTTTATCGTCTTCCAACGTGAATGAATAGAAGTTTGTTTACTTCACCCCTCCCCCTCCCCAAAAAACCATCAACGGAAACTCAACCATATGATTCAAGAAAATTCAATAGATGACGGGGAAACATCTTGTCACTTTGACAAATCGTGATGAATCGTGTTGAATGTAGAGCAAAGGTATTGCGAAAGTCATAATGAATTAAATTAAAAAGTTTGACTGTGATCGCAAGTGTTGTTGTATCGGGAAAAGAAAAATGGTTTTATTCAAGACGCAAAATTGGGTGGGGGACGTCACGTCAAACTTATTTGAAATTTGTATAACAGCAGATAACATGCCAACTTCACGCCGCATCTTGAAATGCTTTAACGCCCTCGATGTATTTTGCATCCATACCCTCTGACGCCTATGATTTTTACCTAAACTGAACGGGAAATAAAATCCTACGTCTAACATTTGTTGCAAAAACAAGTTTTATACTTGCTCCTGTTTTTTTTTTTTTTTGCAAATTTATTCGGTAAAACTTTAACCGCTTATTACATATTGTAATCGACTAATATGGGGGAAATTGCTAGGAGCCAGTCATGTTAACGTTATTTTTGGCGGAATCTTCCCCGCTGACGAGTGGGATAGAGGAACCCGATGAATTCCACGAAAGCCCGTTCGAAGAGCCTTGCAAAGCCTTACAAATAAAACAAGGATTAAAGTGATGGCTATAGCGAGATTCATATAATGAGAATCAAAAGAACATGCAGATAAATTTCGAAAAAATTAAATTAAAAAACCAAGAATTAAAACAGTGGATACAGTGTTGAAAAGAATTAAGCAAAAACAATTCTTATTTAAATCTAACAACCGGTCAGGGAGAAGAAACCCCTGCAACTATAAAAAAAAAATATTTTACAGAACAATAATGAGGCAACCGAACAGGTTCCAAGCGAATTCTTTACGAATGCACAAATCTTCGAAACGTCTTTTCTGCATTATACAAATAATTTCGTCGATATTCGAGTCATCGTAAATTTTATCAAGAAGGATGCCTTGGGTCATCTCCTTGACTACATTCACCAGCACAGCTTCCAGATTACTTAAATCTAAATGGCACTCGTTTTTATAAAACACCGTTAATTCGTCTAACAATTGCTTAATATTTAAAATTTCTTCAACTAATTCACTCACGGAATTTGCCCTTATGTTGTTGATTTTACGATACAAATCCATCGGTTCCATGTCGGGTTTGTATTTCAATCTCAGCTTCTTTTTAATTTCGTCCCATTCCTGTATCCTTGCCATGTTGATAATTGCTGCTTTGGCCTCTCCTTGAATTTTTTCGTAGTATATTGCCTTGATCGCTTCGTCTCGAACTTCCGCATCAGTAATCCCTCCGAGAACGTTTTCGACGCTTCTGATGAAACTGTTGATTGATGTTTCGTTTGTTCCCGTGAATGTTGCCATAAACCGTACTTCCTTCAACTTCCGCTCGTCCTTAGCTCTTGCCGAATTGACTGTTTGTATTTGCCGTGACGCTTCTTGTTACATCTCATTCTTGAGGTGTTTTCCATTATACTCTTATAGGCGTTTAAGGTTTCGGTATACGTGACTAGCTAAGTTCGGAGATGACACATATCAGGGACCATCTACTCGAGGATCAACGCCTGCCGATGGCCCGGGAGAATTTTTCGAAGCTATTCAAATTAACGTCCATCAAGGCCAAGGTGAAGGCCGAGTTTATCATGTTTGCACTAAGGATTCCGCTCGTTGGTACATCAACCTTTGAACTGTTTCGAATGCTACCTATACCCATTGAACGACATGATCGCCTCATTGCTATACTGCCTACCTCGCCATATCTCATCATCAGCCCACATCGCGATCTATACTATCCATTGAGCGAAGCGGAGTATTCAGCTTGTAGCTGGATGGAGCCGGACACCCACATCTGCCGACAGTCTCATCCACTGTACCACAAGGAGGCCAACATGAGCACGTGTGAGGTGACGTTGTTGAAAGGAATGCCGTCCGAGGCCGAGTGTCAACTGATTGAGTTGTCTGCAACCTTTTCCTGGACCAAGATTCCGCATTCGAACGAGTGGATTTATGCCTTCACAAATCGCGTCATTGTTCCCATCGTATGGTAATACGACTACACTGACGCTGCAAGGGTCTGGAGTTCTGCAGCTGGCTCCAGATTGCACCCTCAAATCTGATGCAGTGACAATTCAGGGTCATCGTATCTATGAAAGCACCATACAAACGCAGTACTCGAGAGCACATTACCACGTGAAGACACCAACCCAATCTACACACCACTCCGCAACCATCCTGCACAATTCAAGACGTATTCCACGGAGATCGACGCCCTGCGAAGTCAACTACAAGCCCAAGATTTGTCCTGGGACAACCGTATTGATGCTCACGCCATACACCAATATATCGTCGGATATCTGAGCCTCATTGCGCTTGCCGGGCTCATCATCTACCTCTGGTGCAGGTCAAGAGATGGACGGTGTCAACCACGACCCAGAAAACCTATACCGCTTTCCCGACGTCACAGCTTACTACACACACTGGAGGAGTTAGAACTGAGCGTCCAACGGGGGGGGGGGATGTTGAATTCTAAGTTTGCTTGCCTTGCATATTTTACTGCAACAATATTTGCTGCGCGTCACAAGTTGCCATGAAACCGATACGAGCATTTCATTGCCCGTATCGACTTCATGGCCACCCATCATGTATGCAACGTCCACATGTGCATACATTGCATGTTATCATTTGGATTGTGCGAACATGGCAAATTGCAAATGATGCTATGATCGTATAGCGCTGTGGCTGCATGCGATGAGTGCACATGTACGCACGGTCAGCTCAAATCGTGGGAGCGTCTGTGCTTGCGTGTGCGCTTTTGCATGAATAGATGTTGTGATATGCGGCAATTATGTTGCATTTGGTTCGAAGCTATTTAATTTGGCGCGGCAGTCTTGTGTTAGTAGTTTTGCGCTTGAGGGTTAAACAACATTGAAGGCCTTTAGCGTGGTCAGAAAAATGGTTGATTTTGTTTAAGACAATTTGAAATTAATGTGCATTACAGCGAGTGTGTTCAATTTTGAATTTTTATGAGTTTGGCCGTTGTTAAATTATTATTATAAATTAGTATTTGATCCGAGTTTTGTGAATACAGAATGTTAAAATTATATTAAACGTGATTTTATCAGAAATGCCTTTGTAAAAACTCTTCATTGAACTATAATTGAATATATGGTGAATAATCCGGGATAAAAGAGTCCCGACACAAAACATATATATATATATATATATATATATATATATATATATATATATATATATATATATATATATATATATATATATATATATATATGTATATATATATATATATATATATATATATATATATATATATATATGTATATATATATACGAGGTGGTTCAAATATGGTCGGGACAAATGCTCTGACACGCTTATTAACTATCGAAAAGATTTACAAGAATTTACAATTTTTCTAGTTACTCCCCTTAACATGTTACGCATTTTTCCCGCCTTCCCGGAAGCTTTTTGATGCCGGTATCGAAGAACTCCTCTAACTCGTGGTTGGTGTTGAATATTTGACCTCTGAGGGCTTCTTTCAGTGTTTCAAACATGTGGTAGTCGCAGGGTGATAAATTAGGACTGTGGGGGGTGGTCCAGGACCTCCCACCCGAATCCCGATATTGTATCGAGCGTGAGATGCGTAGTATGAGGTCGCGCTTTACCCCGGAGAAGAATTGCTCTTCGTGCTGGAATGGTCCTCCGTTTCTAGCGTTATTTTGCGTTATAGAAGGTGTTTGTGGATGATAGACTCTAAACTACCAATACTGATGCCGAGTTCAGCCGAAATGTCTCGAACATTCATCCTATGGTCCTCCAAAATGAGTTATTCTACGCGGCAAATTTTGTCTGGTGTGATACTGGTTCGCGGTCGAAGATCATGCGGCTCATTCTCGACGGTTTTGTAGTAATCGAGCAGTCATGCAAGCAAACTGCTCGAAAACCCTTCTATCTCCTATGCAAAATTGTAATGACAGATTAAAAAAATATGTAATTATTTCCGTTGTAATTTGTAGAGTAATTTTTCTTCTTATTTTTAAATTAAATGTAACTTTACATCAAATTTCCCTCTGTATTAAAATTTAAATCTTTTCCTTTAATTGTATTTTCCATGAAATTTAATTTTTATTACTATTTGAAATTTCACTTCATGTAAATTTTCTTCACTTCGTTTGAATTTCTTTAATTCATTTCAAATTTCTTTAGTTCATTTAAAATTTCCCTACTTCAGTTAAATTTTGGTTTTGAAAAATTCAAATCTGCCCATTACAATTTAGGATGTGGAAACACTGATTTAGTGCAGGCCAACAGTGCATTACATGAAAAAATGCACTCGAGTTCAGCTGAGTGGGCTGATGGAATTTTACCGGTAGCGACACGGGAAAAAAGAAGAAAGACAGGCTTTGCCTACGGATCGGGATAGCGATCACGTCGGGGGAAATTTTCTTTTGTTGGTGACGCCGGGCGGATTTGATTTTGCATTTTGTATGGCGCTGGGGAATATGAGTGCAAGGCGATGAATTTGGAAATTTTACCATATGTGCGTGATATTGTCGGATGAGATTTTTTTTTCGAAGAGTACTAACAAGTTGCGGATCGCGAAGATTGGAAAAACGGCCGTCGCGTGCACCTATTCTTTGAGATTACGGGATTTTAGTGCTATAGGATTAACTGGTTTGAATATATTGTGGGATTGTGGAATAGTGATAAATTTTAAAGAAAAGCAAAGTTAATGCTAAGTGACTGTGAAATATCCCTAATTGAAACTCCGAAAGTAATTGGTGGTTGAAATTCGCTATCCAATATGTTGGGCAGAGTATGTTGCGAAAGGTATCGTGCCTATTATTATCACTAGTGGTTCTATTGCGTCGCTTTTAGTTACGGATAACGGGAGGAGGTGGTGCATTGGCAACAATTGGACGCTGTGCGGTGTGTTTTGTGAACATCACACCGATTACTGAGATGTTGTTATTTAAATACCAACATATAAATTCGGGGGAGTTATTTTGGTGCATTTAAGTGGAATGGATCTAAATTATCAGTGCAATTTCTTTGATTCCTGATTTGAAATCGCGATAATGAACGCGGTTCGTTGTTTCCACTGAAGAAGTTTGTTGAAATTCAAGAACGTAATCGAATCGTCTCCGCGCGTTAGCGCTTGTGTTTCACCTCTCCAAACTAATCGATTGGAGAGTGTGTGCGAATATTACTGGCACATAAATTCTTTAAAGCGGAAGAAATTAATGGAATCGACTTTTGAAAAGTATAATTCTGTTGCGGTTCTGAACAGTGGTGCCTGTGTGAATATTGCCTTCTATCATCGCGTCTTTCCGTCTGCCCTATTCACAATAACTCGAATTTTATTTCGCTGCACACGAGTATACTTTCAATAACGTGACTTATTTTCTATACATAAAAGTAGTCCCCATTGGAGTCGATAACACGCTGATACCGGATTTTCCAATCCCCGAACGCTCCCTGGAAGTCAGCAACCTCGATGCTGTCTAGAGCCCTCGTCGTAGTACGTTGAACGTTTTCCAGAGTCCTGAACCGCGTCCCCTTAAGGTGTCTCTTGATCTTGGGGAACAGAAAGAAGTCCGCTGGTGCCATATCTGGGCTGTAAGGAGGCTGTGGCAACGTTGCCCTCGACTGTTTGGCCAACTGCTCGGTGACGAGCAGGCAGGTGTGCGACGGAGCATTGTCGTGATGGAGGATCCACGAATCGGCAATCTCCGGACGGACTCGACGAGCCCGGGTGGTTAGTCGATGGAGCACCTCTCTGTAGTACTGGCCGTTTACAGTTTGGCCGGGTGGCACAAACTCTTTGTGAACAATTCACGTAAAAGAAAGCAATGAGCATCGACTTCACCTTCCATTTCGGTCGTGGTGACGCGGGCGTGTGCCACTCCGAATCCTGCTGCTTCGTCTCAGGATCGTATTCGAAAACCCACGTCTCGTCTCTTGTCATAACGTGGTTAAAAAACTCTGGTTCGGTTGCTCGATCGTACGCTCCATTTTCACTCAGACGACGTAACTGAACACGCACTCCGCTCTCACTCGATGCTATCTCTCCAAGTGCTTGGAGGCAACTGCTGCAGCCCGGTTCCCTTTACCTAGACCCCCACCACCGCTACAGCACCAGATACCGGGTAGCAGACGCTTTTACGGCGCGGGGCCGGCTCAGGCCGGTTACTTACCCTGTATAATCATTTCAGTGAAGAATTAAAACCGGTTTCAATCAGACTTTTCGTCTGAACGGGTGGTGCGACAAAAAGGATATCTGGAGTCTTAGAGATTAAACGATTAAAGAAAATTAAAAGTAAAGCGGTTTAAAGTGATAAGGAAATGTTTTTTTGTAAAAATTATAAAATTTTTTTGCGTGAAAATTAACCATATTAAGAGATGCAGATGTGCCCACTCCATGGGCAAGTGCCCGTTTTATTTCTTTAAATTTATTTACATGCATTTATATTTGTACACATATACTAATTGATATTCATTTATATATATATTGATTTGAAAAACAAGAGGAAAAAGTTGAAGATAAGCTCATACGTTCAAATAGTTTCCCGTAGTCAATTCCTATGAAAAAAATATGTTAGAGAGTAAATATGCATAAACGCCTCAACGTGTTATGCTCAAGTTTCTCATCTGTTGTGTCGTATTGATGGTAATCTTTAATCGGGGACTCAAACAATTAAAACGTTCATTATATAGAAAGGCACAGTTAGAACTGATAACCACTAGTAGATGGTAAACGAAACGAATTAATATTAAAGTGAGAATCCTTAAGACGAAGGATTTGATTATCGTCAATTTATGGTTATAGAATTTTTGATTAAATAATAATAAAAATGTTGGAGTAAATTCCATTCTACTCCTCTGGCGAAGAAAAATGTGCTGTTCCACCACGACAACACGCCTTCACCGTCGCCATGGCCAAATTGGTCAAATTGCGCTACGAATCGCTGCCCCATCCACCGCAGGGAATAGATTTGGATCGAATGAGGAGGTCATCGCCGCCACGGAGGCCTATTTAGCAGCCCTCGAGAAAATGTATTTTTTGGACGAGTTGGAAAGGTTGGAGCATCGCTGGGCCAAGTGTATCGAGCTTGAAAGAGATTATGTGGAAAAATAAATTGCCACCTTTCCAAAATTTTCGTTTTTCTTCTGTAGGCTAGGTACTTGTGGAATGACCCTCGTATGTAAATATATATATATATATATATATATATATATATATATATATATATATATATATATATATATATATATATATATATATATATACATGAGCCTGATGCAATGACAAACTCTATGAAATTGCTACACAAACAAAACAAAGGACCAAGACTTGACATCCTAGAAAGGCTTGAAATTTATAAACATAGAAAGACAGACGGTGACATTATCAACGAACAACTTGTTACCAATTCCGACGCAATTTTCTCAGTCCTAGACCACACTCTTAGACGAAAACGGAAACGAGATGAAACAGAACAAACGGACAGCCAACAAGCAAAAAAACAAAAACATAATATCCCCCTACGTGGCATAATTGAGTAAGTTACTTCCTGACCTCATTACCCATCCACTAATTACCCATCCGCTAATTACCCATCCGCTAACTACCCATCCGCTAATTACCTATTCGCTAATTACCCATCCTACGACTATATAAAGTCGCTCCCTTCAACACATCCTTTAGACACTGAAGATGACTCAAAGTAGTCGAAACGCGTCTGCTCACACAACTAAGCAAGGCCCGACGGCTTTTAAAGAAAAAAAAAAAAAAAAAAAAATATATATATATATATATATATATATATATATATATACATATACGTATATATATATATATATATATATATATATATATATATATATATATATATATATATATATATTTATGTATATATATATATATATATATATATATATATATATATATATATATATATATATATATATATATATTTATATATATACGTATATATATATATATATATATATATATATATATATATATATATATATATATATATATATATATATATATATATATATATATGTATACATATATACGGTTATCTATTTTACGCTTGGGAAAGTATAGCTAAAGAAAACACATAAAATATTCAGATGAAATAAAATTCTTTATTTAATATAAATCCTAATAAAAATATACCTTGCCATTATAAGTGAAATACAACATCATTCAAATGTCTTCCACAGGACCTCTAACAGGCCTCAATCGTTTTGAGGTAATTTTCAATGACTTTTCAGAACATTTCCGGCAATGTCTCGGCCATAACTTCACAAATATTGGTTTTCAATTGCTCAAGATTTTGAGGATTGTTCACGTAAACACAATATTTCGCATAGCCCCATAAAAAGAAATCCAAAGGTGTTAGGTCACAGGATCTTGCGGGCCAATTGACATCACTCAATCTCGAAATTACGCGTCCTGGAAATTTCTCTTGCAAAAGTGCTCGATTAGCCTGTGTTGTGTGGCTTGTGGCTTCATCCTGTTGGAACGACATGTTCTCCAGATCATAATCTTCAATTTCTCTCCAAAAATAATCGGTTAACATCCGTCCATACCGGTCAGAATTGACTGTAATGGCTCTTCCTTGATCGTTTTCAAAAAAATACGGGCCAATAACACCACCAGACCATAATGCACACCAAGCGGTCACTTTTTCCGGATACAAAGGCCTTTCTGCGATCATCTAAGGATTTTGAGAGCCCCATATGCGGCAATCCTGTTTATTTACGTAACCACTGAGCGAAAAATGAGCCTCATCACTAAAGAAAATTTTGTTCGAAAAATCGTTATCAATGGCTTGTTGTTCAATCACCCAATCCACATACATTCTGCGTTTTAACACAAACAAATTTGATCGAGCGAATTTCCATTTGCGAAGTGCTAATAAAACGCAACGAAATCGAGCCATTTTTGAAGTAAATCATTACGGGTGATGAAAATGGGTAAGACACGAGGATATGGTTCGAAAAAGATCATAGTCAAAAAAAGGTGAATCATCACAAACGACTTCAAAGGCAGGATTGACACCAAATAAAGTTATGCTGTGTACATGGTGGGATTGGAAGGGGACAGTTTATCATGAGGTGCTTGAACCTGGCCAAATACTCAATTCGGCTCTGTGCGGTCAGCAATTAACCAGATTGCACCAAGCAATTCAAAAAATCAGGCAGAATTGATAATTAGAAAGGGCGTTATCTTCCATCATGACAATGCCAGACCACATACATATTTGATGAGCCGGCAAAAATTGACAGAGGTTGGCTGGGAAGTTTTGACGGACCCAGCGTATAGTCCAGACCTTGCACCATCAGACTACCATTTGTTTCGGTCTCTGCAAAACTTCCTTAATGAACAGAAATTCACATCAAAAAGGGACTGTGAAAATCACTTGGCCAAGTTTTTCGCCGATAAACCACAGAAGTTCTACAAGGATGGAATTATGGCTCTACCCAAAAAATGCCAAAAGGTCATAGATGATAATGGACAATAAATAAAGTCCATTTTAAATAAAAGCGATATTCAATTGAAAAATGACCATATATATATATATATATATATATATATATATATATATATATATATATATATATATACATATATATATATATATATATATATATATATATATATATATATATATATATATATATATATAAATATATATATATATATATCTATATATATATATATATATACATATATATATACATATATATATACATATATATATATACATATATATATATATATATATATATATATATATATATATATATATATATATAAAGGGTGATTCATAACAAGTGTACACATTATTGTCGAAAAAAAGATAGTTTTTGTGAAGATTGAGCTGTAATGTTTATTTATTATGAAAATTTGGTCCCTTACAATTAAATATGAAACATTACTTTGGGCATATGTGCACCTCGTGCTCCTTACTGACTATCAAACGATGATTGTAATTTTCGCACATTTCCGGCGTTATTAGGCGTATGCTGTCTCGAATATTGTGTTTTAATGCTTCCGTAGTCTGGGGAGCATCAACGTAAGCACGATCGCTCAGAAATCCACAAAGGAAGAAGTCACAATGAATCAAATCACACGACCTCGCCAGCCAATTTATGGGTCTATTTCGCGAAATGTTTGCACTGGTGATTCATTATTTTTGTAAAAAGTTCTAACAATAATAAAACGTTTGGCTGATAAGTATGACGCCATGATTAGAATTTTAAAAGACCAAACTGTCACAATCTGTCAATATATGGACCTGAAGTTGGTGATAAATAAGAGTTAAGGCCCATTCACATGTGTACACTTGTTATGAATCTCCCTTTATATTATTTATAACTTACAAGACGCCTACATACCCCTAAAATGAATTTTTTTGTAAATTTATTTCTAAAAGATAATTTTTCCGACATTTATTGCATATAAAAAAGAACTGAGTGTTTAAATAAATTTCGATAATACTTTGAAGTAAACGTGAAAGATGGTTTCTCACATGGTAGATATGTGAGATTGGAAATCTTCAAAAAGGGCTTTGTGTATTAGCTATTCCTTCACATTTATTGAAATACGGCAACGCAAATCCTTACTCACATATAGTTGATCTCTGTTTTGCAGGATTGTCTGCAGTTTTATCTCTTTTTTGGAAATCTGGCAAAAATTAATCACAGATTTTGAAGGTGAAATAGGAAATCCTTTTGTCTTATATGTCATTAAAGAGTGCTTGTTGAATTCACCTATACCGCGGACAAGCATATTTGGCACTTAATATTTTGTGCAGCTTGTGCACTACAAATCCTGCAATATATTCAACAAAATGTGAAGCATACACTGATAAGCTGTCAATGTTGAAAATATGGCTGTTTTGAAGAAGGATCTGTTCATCGTTTGAATGTTCCGGCAGTTCTGTTAAATTTGACATAGCATTTCTTTCGCAAGTATTATTCATTTGATCAACAGGATTAAGGTGAAAATGAGCATTGATGATCGATATATTCTTCAGAGGTATACAATTACCTATTCCACTCTCTCTTATTTATAACAATTACGGGCGGATTGTTATTATGCCCCAGAGTGGATCTGATTGATGAAAGAAATAATCCAAAATGATCTTGATTCAACTTATACATTGGTATGAAAGATAGTTTTTTGTTTTCAATTAATCTTCTGTTTAAAGTTGTCAAGATTTTTAGTGCTGCAATCATGTCGATAAACCCAGTTTTTCTAGACGATGAAATTATAGAGTCGTTTGGCCGAAGACTAGAAAAAAATCCAATTGGTTTACGGGAAAATTCTTATAAGAATGTGAAACTTTGTTCGCTCAATACTTGTTTGCAAGCAAGATCGTTGACTCTTCAAGAATTTAGCGTATCAAAGGCATCATTACAGTATCTAATAAAACTTGCAGTTGTCTTGCCGCTTGTGGAAGGTGAAGTTCTTCCCTACAGAAATCCAGAGCATCTATAACTGACTTGCTTAAGGTTTGAACCGCAAGCCGAACTTTCATTTTCTGGCCTTCGAAGAAAATGTGCGCTTTTTTTAGCTTATTACATAAATGCAGTTTTTCCTTTTCTTGCAGATTTAGAAGACTTTCTAAATAGTCCCGCCTTATTTCTTCTCCTTCTGCGTTTCTCAATATCCTCATTTCACCAAAAGTATTCCTTTTAAGCTTAAGCACATGGACAGGGTCAGGGGGAACGACGTTGCGTCTTTAGAAGCACTCATTCAATGAACTCTCACTGTCAATCGATCTGATTATTCAGCGTATCAAAATGCTTCTGCGAAAGAATTTTCTTATCTAACGCTTGACCTAGCGATTTCTTTAAATTATAATTTTTTTTTATCTCTACAAATTTTTTAATTGTGTTTTCAATTTTAAATTTTTCTTTTTTAAATTTTTCCTTTGTATTCTAACCTTGCCAAACAATCTTTTTTGGGGGCTTGCCTCTGATGACTCACTAGGAGTTGATACAATAGCCTGTTTAACAATGATTTTTGGGATCTGAAATGAAAATTAAAATAATGTTGAGTATATATAATTCACCTAAGTTGAAACTTACGGCTTTGAGGCGGATGTACTGGTTTTCGGAAATATACTGATCACTGGATTTGATCGAGATCCTTCGGCAATTGCTTCACTCTGCAAAGAATTCATCGAATGAGATTTCAATTTTTGTAAAGAAGTCACACCTTACCGTTAAGGTTTTTAAAGGTTGTGACTCAATTATTACCAGTTTCCTCTAAAAGGTAGCACGGGGAATGATTACTACCTTCTACGATGATTTGAGATATATACTTTAGATGATTTAAAATAATTATACACTAAAACTTAAAAAATTTATTCTTTACCATATTTTCATCCTGAGATGAATCAAATCGAGTTCCTGACAATGTTTTGGACTGCAGTCTTGCAATTATAAAATTCAGCTAAATTTGCAAAGAAAAATATTATAGAAGTAAGAAAATTTTTGCAGTGTTATAGTTTTCATACTTTTTTCGTTTCTGCAGAATGTGTAGAAGGACCAGGTTCACCAATTTGTTGGAAAGATATGATTCCTTCTTGGGTCACTTGAAAAGTATGTTACAATTCAAATAATTTATAATTAAGTAAGTCAAAGCTTCATAATCTTCAGTTTATCTTACTATATTTTCACCCCGTAAAGAATAAATACAAGCACTTGATGAGGACTCTGATTATAACATCTCCATAGCAGGATGCTCCTAACATTATATTAACGAATCACTATGCTAAATTAAGATATTTTCAAGCCTTTTCCTCTATTTCAACGGGCAAGTGAGGAACAGCGCCACGGCGTAATCGCTTCGCTTTTGCCATAGTTAAAATTTCATTTGGCCATATTTTTTTTAAATTTCTTCAAAAAATTATTTAATTTCTAGTTGAATTTCAAGATTATTAAATAAACACCCGTTTTCATATCAAAAGTAGCCTAGCTTTTGTATACATCCCTCATACATTCAACCATGATGGGAATAAACTAAAGGTGAAATCGAGATAGTATAGGTCTTTCTACCAGTAAATAACCTTTCCATTGACATGACCTTTGCATAAAACTTCACCTTTGCACAAAACTTCACATAAAGTAAACTCAGTAATTTTACAAGAATAGTATTATAATCTCTATCCTTCTTCGGATAGTTTCAAACAAAATTTCATGAAATACTGAATTTGGGCCATGTGTTAGTGTTATCTTCAAATATGAAGGAATCACGAAGAAAAGCTAAAATAGTATTCAACAATATGTTGCATTCGGTCGACAAGAGCACTGTTGGAGGCTAGCATTCTTTGGGGAGCACCGCCCCCACGGGCCCGAGGATATGGGGGGCGCCGTGAGGTTCCCTCCTGGGATGACAGGTAACGACTTTGATTGGATCTGGACTACGCTTTGGACAACGAACTGGAATTGATGCTTTGGGCTGGCGGATGTGATGGTTTGGACCTAGTTGCTTTGCACAGTAGCACCGAGGTGAAACTCGTGTGTGAACGGCTCCAATTCAACTATCATACCGTCTCCGTCCGGGTAAAACCTTGGTAGGTCTCGAAGTACGTTCGTAGTTCGCACCATTGGGTTGGTGGTGTAGGTTCGGTTGAAACGGACTCCCGATTAGCGCTGGTCTGGCTCTGAGCACTTGTCCTCATAAGGGCTTGTGTCATGCCTCGCATGGCCTCTCTGCTCTGCAAAGATAACCATGCGACCAAAAAGGCGACTACACACACGAACGGAGATAGCGGCTCCGAGGGGGGACCCAATAAAACTGGAGCAACTAAAATCAAAAGATCAAAAAAATTCAAAAAAAGAAACAAAAAACAACGACAACGCAACCAGCGGTTGCAGCCACGATGTTAACAGTACATCCAGAGCAGTACTAACCATGACAAAAACGACGAATAGCACAATGACAGAGAAGACGGACGAAAAATGGAGGTTAGCAGACAGTCTGCGAATGGCAGAGCGTCCTATTAAGGAAAAGCGGGAACCCTGCAGGACGCTTCAGGTGTTCGAGCGGTGGAAGATGATATAAAGAGCATCGAAAATTCGATTGTCACTGCTGCGATCGTTACCAAAGTGACCGATGTTAGGCTCGCAAATCCTGACATAGTAAAGAAACATCCTGAAGCCAACAAGGAGATTACGGCACGAAAAGCAACGAGTGATCAGACAAATAAAGCCATGTTGTGCGATTGCACCACCAACGTCGGAAATGTGGTGTAAGTACTGCATTCGGAAACGAAACGCGATAACCTCTCCCAAGGATGGTTGCAAAGAACAATTGCCACCCAGTGATACGGAGAAGAAAGGCTATTCCAAAAAGCGGGAGATGTTCTGAAAAGAATACAATCTGCATGCGACTCCCCGAAAATCAGCAAAGCAGTAAAGGTTGGGCTCCTTGAACCAGAGGAGCTTCTAGATTGCATAGGGCGCTATCGGAGGAGCTGATTAAGGGCCAAAGATGAACAGAAGGCTAAAGAGGCGCTTGGGGCGAAATCTAAAGGCGACATGCAGATAGCTCCACCATTAAAAGTCAATAAAAGAATGGCATCTAGCCCAATCCAAGGAGATCCGGATGAAAGAAGGAAGGAAGAGAAACTGATGGGTGTGGAGCAGCATATGACGGGTTCCAGATAGTGCTTACAAAAGGAGCGAAGAAAGCCACAAAGAAACTCCTTCAAAAAGTGCAGAAAGTAAAGTTCGCAGGTACTGTTCGTAAAGCCCCAAGATGGCCGATCCTACGCGGACGTACTGCGGGACATCAAGGGAAACGTAAGACCCGAAGACACCAATACTACCATTATAGTAGTACGACGAACGTGGTCGGGCCACATACTGGTCGAATTTAGAGCAGAGGCCGGCAATAAGGAGGCATTCTGCGACACAGTAAAGAAAGTCCTCGGCAAAAGCGAAACTATAGCCTCGCTTGAACCCTTACGAAACATTGACTGGGTCACGGATCTGGGTGAGGTAGAAGAGGCCATCAAAAGGGAGTTCCCTGACGTTGGAAGGATCGAAGCGAGACTGACACCAGAAAACAGCAGGGGACAACGCATGGTAATAGTTGACTTGACCGAAAAGGACACCGAACAATTTCAAAGTACGAATAGGGTGGGTTGACTGTAGGATACGGCGAAGAGCAACGCCTCTTCAATGTTTCAAATGTCTTGGCTATGGTCACACCACACAAGTATGCAAAGGACCCAATAGGAGTTCTCTATGTTACAAATGCGGTGAAATGGGACATAAAAGAAAAGAGTGTACGAAGAAGGCAGAATGTATTCTTTGCAAGGATACTGATCCAAGACCCTATTTTGGGCACGTCTTGGAATCAGAAAAATGCCGGCTGTTCCAGGAAGCCCTGGCCAAGGCAAAATCAGAACTTTGATGACCCGCATCCTGCAGCTAAACCTACACCACTCTGGAGGGCGATGTCTCGAACGTAGAGGGCAATGTGCTGATTGGGGAAGACTTCAACGCTAATGCCTTAAACAGATCCGTGGGGAAAACGAATCCTGGAAATGGTGACCTTCCGCCGTATTGGCTGTGAAGAAACCATAACGGATGTGACATTCGCCTCGGAGTCCTTAGGACGGAGGATACACAATTGGAAAGTATTACTCAGCTAGTGATCATCAATGCATTCTGCTTGAGATAATTGATGTTGTCTTCCGACGTCTGTGCTCTCGGCTTTCTCCAACTGGATGGAACATCGGAAGGATGGACGTTGAGAGGCTTGTCGTGGTGCTCACAGCAGGTGAGCCGCTGCAGGGAGCTTCGGAGGGGACGGAAGAACTGGCAGCTCAAGACGTGGTGAACTCTACTATGAGAATCATTACGACTGCTTGCTGCGCTTCTATTCCCCATCAAAGACCCCGGCACGACAAGCCCCCTGTGTACTGGCGGTCAACTGAAATCGCTGAAAAGCGAAGGGAGTGTCACAAGCTTCGACATGAGGCTCAACCGGCGCGGAACCGTGAAGAGGCATGCAACTGGGTGGCAGCATATAAGTCGGCCAGGAAATGTATTCGCAAACTGATCAAAAGTAGCATGACCTAGTGGACAATGTGAACAAGAATCCGTGGGGCCTTGACTACAAGGTAGTCATGCGGAAGCTTGGTGCCCTATGGAAGCCTTGTATACAAAGTTGTATCCGTGTTGACGCTGTCCATGGTGAAATAGCAGCCGAGTGTCCACTCTTCACACAGCTGGAACTGGAAGAGGCAGTCCTCTCATTGAAAGCGAGGAAGGCTCCAGGTCCAGATGGTGTTCCAGCTGAGATGTTGTGGCTCGTCTATCACCATTGTCCTGACTTGCTGCTCAGCACATTCAACGCTTGCCTACGGGACGGGGCTCTCCCGGTACGATGGAAGGTGGCGAGGCTCGTGCTGATCACGGCTGGGAAAGTGCTAGAGAAACTCATCAAGGGAAGACTCACTGACGTGATTCATGCTGCTGGGGACCTATCTCCTCGGCAGTACGGCTTTAGAGCAGGACGTTCTACCATTGATGCAATTGCAGAGGTGGTGAACGCGGTACAAAAGGCAGAGGCATATAACCGCACTAAGCGACGGATCGTCCTGTGGGTGACACTCGACGTCAGGAACGCCTTCAACTCCACTAGATGGGTGGATATTCTGGATACGCTGGAAAACCCTTTTCAAGTCCCAGAATATCTAATGCGGATTTTGAGGAACTACCTAAAGGGCCCAAGCCTGTTCTACGACACGACACAGGGCCAACGAAGGATGGAAATTACATTGGGTGATCTATCCTTGGTCCGGACCTGTGGAACGTGTCTTATGACGGGCTACTGAGACTTGAGATGCCACATGAGTCGCGCCTGGCCGGCTATGTGGATGATGTTGCGGCTCTGGTCACTGGACGCACCGTTGAACAGGCACAACTTAGGCTAGGTATGCTAATGCACCGAGTGAGGGACTGGAAGACTGCTCGCGTGCTCAGTTTAGCACTGGAGAAAACCGAAGTGGTCATTTTGACAGAAAAGAGTATCCCTAGAGTAAGCATGATTAGTATTGGAGACATACAAATCGAATCAAAGCCAGCAGTGAAGTACCTGGGGCTACTGACCGACTCGAAGATGAGTTCCTCTGAGCAAATCAGGGCAATGGCTGAGAAGGCTTCTTCGGAAATATCGGCCCTGAGTCGACTTATGGCCAACGTAGGGGGACCCAGCCCGTCAAAAAGACGCCTCTTGATGAGTGCTGTAGGGTCAGTGCTACTGTATGGAGCAGAAATATGGGGCGACGCTCTCAGCAAGGAGGTATACCGAAATCGTTTGGCACAGGTACAGAGAAGAGGAGCACTGAGAATTGAATCTTCGTATCCGACAGTCTCTGATTCGGTAGTGAGAGTGATTGCAGGCGTGATACCTGTCGCCCTCCTTGCTAGAGAGCGCCGCGCTATTCACCTGTGCCGGAACGAGGATGCGAGGGATATAGTTGTCCGCGAGGAGAGACAGCGCTCGCTCAACGATTGGCAGCAGTCTTGGGTGGATTTCACGAAGGGAAGATGGACTGCGCGTCTCATCCCGGATGTGAGACCGTGGCTAAATCGAAGGCATGGTGAGACTGACTTTTATCTGACCCAGCTTTTGAGGGGGCATGGGTGTTTTCAGTCTTACCTGCACAAGATCGGTAAGTCACGGTCCCCCAATTGTCGGTTCTGCCCAGGAGAGGAGGACAATGCCTGCCACACATTTTTTGCGTGTACAAAATGGGTCAGGCTGCGAAGGGAACTCTACAGGGAGACGGGAGAGCTTGCCCCGGATAATACAGTGGCGGTGATGCTCGAATCGGTTGACAAATGGAACCAGGTGGCACATTATGCTCGGGCAGTCCTAAAATATAAAAGGGACTCACAGCAGCCTCACGGCGTAACAAAACGAGACCTGGCCCGAAGTAATGTGTCAAACGGTTACAGGCTAGGTTCCCAGGTTGACAGGGGAGGTGTTTAGTGGGTAGTCCTGTCACGCAGTGGAGTCCCACACTCTGTGCATAAATGGCATTCACCTCCCTACCACAAAAAAATATCCCTTACTGTTGCTTTACTTAAATATGCCTTTGATGGGAACCAATAAAAACAAAGCTATTGTTTTCCTTTGCTGAAGTTTAAATTTATCACTTCACCCTTTTTACATTTACATAAACTTAATCTAAATCCATACGATGATTTTTTACTCTACAGCGAGCTTTTATTGCTTCGTGCGGATATCAATCTCGTTTTCGGATGGCCCCGATAGCTTGAAATTATTTATGACAATTCGGTTTTCGGTGAGCGAATAAGAGAGCCGCATGAATCTGTAGGTGTCGTAGCAGCGTGAAAGGTGAGAGGAGTTTCATTGCCATGAGATAGTAAGGTATGCATGTTTTAAAAGTACTTCACTCATATATGTATTTCAATAGGATCATTTCGGGTCCATTACTTTATATGTCTTTGCTCTAACTTAAATGAAATAAAAGAATCAACATGACACCCAACAAAGCATACGTCCCTGACATACTTCCTATTACGTTTTTTACAATCCCACACACATTACTACATATTTGGTTTCCCGACACAAAAATACTCGCGTTCCTGGTAAACTTTTCTGTTCGATTATCACTTTTGCAACGCTTTTGCACTACATTAAACACGGTCTCTTAAGAAAATTTTTCTGTGTATAATTTCAAATTCAACTTGATTAGATGTTTCCCGTCATCTGTTGAATTTTCACGAATCATATGTTTTCAATCATATGCTTGAGATTTTGTTGACAATTCGGGGGTTAAAGTATAAGAGGAGTGGGCTTTTGATTAGAGCCACTTGAGTGTTGGGATGCCCTAGTGGCGTGAGAAGCGGGGAGATTTCAATTTGTATGCGAGAGGTAGGCATGTGTGTGGTAATAAAGCTTCACACACGTATGGATCAAATTAAGCTCATTTCACGTCCATTACTTTATATGTTTTTGAGGCCGACTTTGCTCACCAGCTTATATGTCAGTATATGAAAAATTGTGGGGGTGCTAACGCAAATTCAAGGTTTTGTATGGTTTCAAGACAGATTTCTGCAGTGAAATCCAGGTGGTCCACAGGGAACACAATAGCGCTCCTAGTGAAGTGAAAATTATTTCAGTTCTTATACCCGTTTAATTTTTATCGTCTTCCAACGTGAATGAATAGAAGTTTGTTTACTTCATCCCTCCCCCTCCCCAAAAAACCATCAACGGAAACTCAACCATATGATTCAAGAAAATTCAATAGATGACGGGGAAACATCTTGTCACTTTGACAAATCGTGTTGAATGTAGAGCAAAGGTCTTGCGAAAGTCATAATGAATTAAATTAAAAAGTTTGACTGTGATCGCAAGTGTTGTTGTATCGGGAAAAGAAAAATGGTTTTATTCAAGACGCAAAATTGGGTGGGGGACGTCACGTCAAACTTATTTGAAATTTGTATAACAGCAGATAACATGCCAACTTCACGCCGCATCTTGAAATGCTTTAACGCCCTCGATGTATTTTGCATCCATACTCTCTGACGCCTATGATTTTTACCTAAACTGAACGGGAAATAAAATCCTACGTCTAACATTTGTTGCAAAAACAAGTTTTATACTTGCTCCTGTTTTTTTTTTTTTTTGCAAATTTATTCGGTAAAACTTTAACCGCTTATTACATATTGTAATCGACTAATATGGGGGAAATTGCTAGGAGCCAGTCATGTTAACGTTATTTTTGGCGGAATCTTCCCCGCTGACGAGTGGGATAGAGGAACCCGATGAATTCCACGAAAGCCCGTTCGAAGAGCCTTGCAAAGCCTTACAAATAAAACAAGGATTAAAGTGATGGCTATAGCGAGATTCATATAATGAGAATCAAAAGAACATGCAGATAAATTTCGAAAAAATTAAATTAAAAAACCAAGAATTAAAACAGCGGATACAGTGTTGAAAAGAATTAAGCAAAAACAATTCTTATTTAAATCTAACAACCGGTCAGGGAGAAGAAACCCCTGCAACTATAAAAAAAAAAAATATTTTACAGAATAATAATGAGGCAACCGAACAGGTTCCAAGCGCAGGCGATACGAATTATTTTGCTTACCAACACTGAATGGGGCTATGGATTGCGAGATAGAAAATGCTACTGATAAGAAAAATGTATGCAAAGGCAGTTATTTTGAAACCAATAACTCTAGTAATAAAAGCATTAATAGACGGCCAGATTTGATCCAACCGGACGAATGGCTTTGATCTGCTCCATACAAAATCTGATCGTGTGGAGAGAAATCCACGGATAAAAATTGAATCCAGATCCATTAAGAGTACCACCAGTTTTATCTGAAAACAACTTGGGTAGACAGACCTACGCTCATGTCAGAAGGGTTTTGTACTCAATTTCTCAGAAACGCAGTCACCAGCAACGAATAAATCAAGAAATATGTCAAAGAGATGTACACGTTTAAAAGAAAATTCATTGTTTTTCTATTTTCAACGGTTGCCAATTTCGAAAAATATTAATTTTATAAGTCTTATTTGAAAATTTCAAGAAGATCAAATCAAAACTGCAGTGACTGATTCAATGGAAAGTCCGTAAAATACCAAAATCATGGGTTATTGTTGTTGCAATTGGAGAAATTTGAAATGGCTATAACTTCCGTGCATATCATTGGATTTTCATGAAACTTACAAAATCGAAGGACCTCTTAAGGGACTTCTTAAATATCGAATTTTGTTTAGTTTAGGAGTACATATACGATTTTATTGGGGAAAATGTGAAATTCGAATATCATACTGTTACATATCCAAAAAATTCTGGGAGCTACTGTCGCAATTGTTGTCACAACTATTAACAACGTCATGATCAATCAAGATAAGAAAACGAATGTACTCGAAAGCACAAGAATCGACCAAGTACGATCAATATCTGAAAGTGACGTCACTGCGGCCATTCAGAATTGTTCGAATATTCCAGGTAGTTCCCACTAAAACATTCGCCAATATACGAGAAATGGATTGAATGACTAGAAACCCTATATAAAGCCAAGCCGAATGAATGGGAAGGAATAGTAAAACCACGATAGTAGAAACTGCGATAGTGTATAGCGCAAGTTAAAGGCGATATTGATTGATAGTGAAGTGATTTTCCTGATATAGACAGTTGGAATATAAGTTGATAGACAGTAAAAATTAACTTTAAATGCGATATGTTAAATAAATGATTGTGCATTCTTAGTAAATAAACTCTTTTAACTTAATTTAAAAGACAGTGCATTTTCACTTTCCCGGAACATTAAAATTATCGACCGCGAACTGGAACACGCGACAATACTATTACTAACAAAGTTGAGGGAATTTTGACTTCTAAGGTATTAGTTGTTGTTGTACTGATAAGCACCTACCTCCCTGATTTTTTTCAGATTTTTCGGTTCACAGGTGTCAACACAAATTTTTCGTGTATTTCCCCTCCCTGTGCACCCTTCGAAGCAAAAATTGTCAAATTAAGACCTGTTTTGAAAAGTGTTCATCAAGACCTTTCACTTGATACCGATATCGATTACCTTTGATGAAATTTTTTTCGGTGGCAGACAGGACGTGATTTTAGTAGGGTTTTGTAAAACTATTTTACAAATCCCTCAAAAAAGCGGTTGAAACTGAGCTAATGTGAAAGCTGGTCCTTCAGTTAAAATTTGTGAAAATATTGAAACCATTCCGCTAATTAACGTCTTCAGGCAGTGCGTTGGGGTCATGGTTGGTTATTGGCAGTCGATTATAAATTTAATAAGTTTGAAATAAAAAAGAATAAATGCAGACAAAATCAGACACAACCGGAAACACTGGTTGACCGAGGCAGGTAAAGAAGCTCTGGATTTTGGGGAGGTTCCGCACATTACTTACACCAAAAAACCGGAAAAGAGATAGACCTTTCTGTTGAAGGCTCTGGACCATAGATATAGAGAGTACTGGATCCGCAATCGGTCGTGAGAGCCAAAGCTAAAGTTGTGTGAAGTTGAGGTTTGAAGTGATATGCTTTTGTTTTTGCACTTTATTCACTCCGAAACACGTTCACGTTTAAAAAGTTTATAATTTTGAAGATCGCGTGTACGAAATTGGCGCTTTAGTTCACTATTTTTATTAAAAATTTACGAATTTTCCATCCGCTTTGACATATAAGTTTTCCCGCATGTTTCGCGCCTCTTTCTTTTTCTTTTGCGATGACGTTCGAGTTTTCTGTGAGAGTCGTTTGTTGTGTTGTACTCAAACTGTTTTACGAATGATAACGAAGGCGCGATAGTGTGCACGTGAAATGAAGTTTTGTCGGTGTGCGCGGGTGTCAGTGGGGGAAGTGATTGTTCTGAAGAGAGGAAAGAAAAACCTGTCTGGAAACTAAGGGGAAGGAGAAGCAGAGGGAATCACATAGTTTCGAGAGCCTAAGTTATTTATAACTTATTTATGTGGCAAATTTGCTTCTCACATGGATGAGTACACAGATTCTCGTTGCTCGTCCATTTATTTATATGTCTTTGCTCTGGACTGTGAAGAGAGTTCAGTCGATCTCCTTCATATGCTTGAGGAAGCCGTACAATTATTATGTTTTTGTCGGTGATCTAAATGCTCGGTGTACATCATGGCTGAATGTCAATAGTAAGTAATCCTGGAGCTGTATTACTGAAATGGATAACAAAATATCAAATCGATTATACATACCCTAGAACAAATTCTTATTTAGACGTTTGCATCGCTGAATTTATATCTAAGAATCCTCAAAGGAAATTCCCGGTGTTTTCTTATGATAGCGTAAACTTTGCTATTGTAATAGAACTAAATCATTAAAGGAATGAAAACAGATCCGGAAAAATTTCACAGATAGCTCAATCGAGAATACTAGGAGCGCTATCTACCTTCTGATGAATATTACTATTTTCTAATATATCTAAATGACAGAAATCTCACGATGAAATAAATCTCAATTTGTCGAAGTTAGAGAAGCTGATATTAGAAACCATTGAGAAAGTTGTTCCCAAAATTAAACATCGAAATAATATGAAAGGATATGAAGCACCATCACTGGGCTGAAAAGATTGAAAAACCCTCTCGCACGCGTCAATACCTATCAGTGATTTCTGAACTAAAACCAGCCGTCGTTGGCCTTGTTGAAATTGCACCTGAAGTATGTCCAGAACTTAATCCGTTCATACTTCAGGAGTGAAGTCAACAATCACTGGGTGAGGAAAGTGAGGGGTATTAGCCCCCAGAATCTAGACAACGGGTTCATAAAAGTGAATTGTTTATTTCGTGAGAAGTCTCAGGTAAAGGTGTCGGATCTCAAAGTCACTAGTAGTGAGATAGATCTTCTAGATAGGGCTGGTATCAAAATTATGAATACAACACTTCATAGAAGCTTGATCTGACTGGAACATATTATGAATTGGTTCATCTATTTAACCTTGAAAGAGGGAGACAAATACTTTCAAAAGTCGTTGGATCAAACGTTTCTGACTTCAAATTAAGCGTGAACGGTGAGCCCATTCTTCATTGCAAGAAAACATTGACCTTTGACCCCATACCGAGCAGAAACCTTCTTGATTATTTTGTCAGCTATTAAGACTTGTGTTTCCTATTTTGCAGGATAAACAACAAAAAACCTTTTGGCATTGACGGTAATCCCCTTCATCTAGCTTTCGTTGTGAATAGACGTATTTTTAAAAGCTCCAGTCGATAATTTTGTGAAAAATCAAAATAATTTTTAGAATGACACTTCGAAACTAATTTTATAAAACTTATAGCATCGTCAAATTTTTCAAAAAATTTAAGGAAATCTTGATTTTACTCACGGAGAAATCTCAAGAAGTTCAAAAATAAAGAAAGTTTTTTCACCGGGAGCATGGAGGAGCCCGCCTACTTCTCACCACTGGGGGACCCGAGGCCGGGCATTTTAAATGCAACTAATGAAAAAAAACGAGCAAGGAAGGTTTGAACATGCAAAGCGCATTACGCGATCAAGCGAAGAACTGGAAAGAGTCACCGAAGAAAACGAAAGAGTTACCAGAAAATATAAATCTCCGATTTCAAAGTTGGAGGAAATGATTTGTAAATTATCAAACATCACTGAAACTAAAGTGAATAAGCCACAAAGAACGTCCGGAAAACAAAAAATCATAGCATATGATACAACATAAGTGAAAATAGAGTAGCCGCGCAAAAGACTTAACAAGCAAAGAAACCAAAAACACAACATGCAAAATAGACAGCAATTTACGATGCCGATATCATATCAAGCGCGGAAGGAACAAACAGCAGTCCAAATTACTATGCGGTACTTGCTGCGTTGAATAACGACATGGATACCAAGATGGAGTGTCAAGAAAATATAGGTAATAATAATGATTCTAGTGATTAAGTTATCAGAAGAAGAAAGAGAAGAAGTCAACCAATGTGTCTGCTGGTTCTTCTATTGAAAATAATAAGACTATTGAAAAAGTTCTATCGATTAATGTCTTTGTGCAGCGCGGAGGGGATAAGGTTTGGCTATTGGTACCCGAATATAAGATAGATAATTTCGAAGTAAACAGAGTGACTGCGGGCAAACTCACAATAAAAACGAAAACACTGGCTGATTTCAAAGCTAGCTGAAGATGCCCTAAATAGTGTGAAAGCTCCCCACTTAACATATACTCCAAAGGCGGAGAAAATCAAACCTTCCTGTTATAGGTTCTGGACTGTGGGGAGAATATAGTTGATCTCCTTACAGGAAGCAGCACCAGCTGTTAAATTCATTAGTGTGAAGAATTTTGCGACAAGGAGATCAACTATTGATTAATTTGGTAAAAATTTCAAACGATAGCAGTCCAAGCGCCCTACTTGAAATTTAGAGTTGTGAGGTGGGAGCATCTTCAAAAAACCGAGGTCAACCAATGTTACAGGCACCAAAGATTCGGTCATTCGGCTGCCGATTGTGCCATGCAATATCAGTGGTTACATGTAAAGATATTCATGCCCCCGGTGAATACAAATTGGCTTTTGAAATAATATACAGAGCATATATACTAACTAGCACCTGCAATCGAGGAGCTGTCAAAATGAAAAAAGTGGCAAATAAACGCGCAAAAGATGGATTAAAGTTTATCATGTGTTTGCTCAATTGCTTACAAATTCAAATTTTCGTTTACCATACATATGTACTTTTAGCCCAATTCTCTCTACTCTATAAGAACCGTAAAAAATAATATTTGTTCTAATTGTAGCTGCTATTTATTAGATTTTTCTTTTGTTTTCTTGCGCCACCCTTAATATTGATGTCAGATATATATTTACGCTGCCCTACATTTCAACCTTTTCTTTTCATCTCTTTTCTTTTACTTTTGTTAAGCTACTACACTTCCTGGACATGAACTCACCGATGATTGTTGGTCACTCCTGTCAGAAGTATACCCAATCGGTGGAGTGATACAGCCACTGTTTCACTTAAAGGCGCGAAATCACGAACAGATTATGCAGAATCCAACTTGACATAACCAACCAGGTGAAAATTGCATAATATTGCTCCGAGAGCGACCAGAAAATCTGGTTCTTGAAAATGGCGAAAACTTTCTTTTGGTTAATATACCCGCCTAATTTACCTAATTTTTCGGATTCCACAAATTGCACTCCACGTCCTGTTTTGCCACGTAAAAAACGCAAAACTTGAAATTTCTTTCAGAGATAACTTTTAAATTATATTTTCGGCACTGGGCTATTATTATTTATTCGGCACCAGAATAAACGTAAACTATGAAGCAAAATCTTTGCCTTTCATTCACAATTTGTTAACGTCATTCGCAGTTCAGTCGCAGAGATCTCTCAATCCACTTTATCAGCTGGTTGTGAAATTTATATAGGGGAGAATGTTATCTGCGAAGTATTGATCCGCAGGATCGATGGTTACAGGTATTACAGGTCAGTGTCCACGATGGCAGGAAGGCATGGGGAGACTGAAGGAAAGGTGGTATCCTGGATAGTAACAGTTCAAAAGTTCTGGATTAGAGTGTCGCTGCTGGCGGTTTACTGGTCCAGATAGTTGTGAACAATGGCAATTGGATGATAAACAAAAAAAGTTTCTTAGAGATGGCGTGCTTCATCGCCGCAAGCCTTTGAATGGTAGACTCGCAGTTTTTTCCAGATATGTCAGAAATGAGATAACCTGTGGAACTTAACACCTGCAAAACCTAGCATTTTACGAATTTCTTATCCAATTTGGCATTGCAGTACTAAACCACATTGACTTGTCTAAGGTTTTGTTGATATATCTCATCGCCTGCCTTAAAACTAGAAGGATGACATCGCAGGATGTAGTACTCCTCCCCTGCACGTCTACTATCTTCAATTTCAGCTCAGAGTTGGTCTCTTAACATTCGGTGTTTCTCCTGTGGCTCAAGAGCCACGACTGGGTCTCCTCAACAATTTAATTGTCACAACAACCTGTATAATTTAAAGTGACAAATCATATACTGGCCAAGACGACACCCCATGGTGTGGTATGAAGAGTGCAAAACATAGGTGATTTTGGACATCCTTCGGTCCCAGTCGTTTTAATTTGGATTGATATAGACGCGTATAGAAGCAAGGAACGTACGGCTCAGCCTTTCAGAAGTATTGGCTTGAGGAGAATAGACTGTGGTTCGCTGGTTAGTACTGGCGTACTTATTCATCAGTTCATGAAATCTAATAGATGCAAACAGGTTGTCGCAGACGGCGTACTCCTGTACTCCAAATACATGGAAGACGCGTCTACCCGAGAAGCTTAGGATCGAGGCTGTATGCTTGTTATGAATCGGCTCAATTATTGGAAACTTTGACAGTTGGTCTTAGATCACAATAGCTCCAGACGTTGAACCATGATAAGGATTGATGCATTGGATCGATATACAAGCATTGGAATATACACTCGTGTAGTTCAAATTTACCCACTGGAGACCGAAAGACAGCATTGGCGCTTTGGTGCACTTACACATCTCACAGGCGGCTAGATATACTTTTATTTGTTGTCCATCTTCAGCCAAAAGAAATACCTTTTCAGCTACCGCTCTGTATGATCGTATCCACCATGCGCACTCAGTTGGTGGTCATGAGCTTGTCTGGTAAGATAGATGGTCAGTTCTTCAGGCACCCATAGCTTCCACTGTCCCTCTTTTTGTATAAGACCTCCGGATGCGTGTCCCACCCACTTGTATACAAATCCTTGCATTACCCACAGGTCTGGTACCTGGATAGTGGGCATCAGCTGTGTGTAGCCAAGTTACTTGAAGGGGAATGGTCCAGGCCAGTCTATAGAGAGCTGTCGTCCTCCTGGCCCAACTCAGCTCTCTCCGTGGCAAACACCCTCGATAAGGTTTTAGGTACCAAATGTTGGCTTCTCTTCCAGTGTCGATTCGCCACGTCAAATGCCTTCAAATTCAGGGCCCATCTTGCCAAGTAGCAATGGAGGTCGGTTTGACTCATCAGCCATTTTAGGCACATGATCTGAAACGATTTCAAGGCGGTGTCCTTCGACATATGTGCGAAAATGCTTCACCACCAACATCACCGCCAAACATTCTTGCACAGAAATAGTGTTGTTTTACTTGGCCGGGCTTAGCTTGGGGGGCAAAAAGGCTGTAGGCATTTTCTCGCCGTAGACCTAAAAATTGGCGTAACTGCTTGGTGGTCTTAGGCAGAGGAAACGCGTTGATAGCCTTTGTCTTATCAGTCAGTTTTGATGTTATCGTGGCCAATGATGTAACCAAAATACTTAACCTTCGTCATTACAAACTGGCTCTTCTGGATGTTGATGGTTGACCCTGTCTTCCGGAAGCAGGACGATATGTTCGTCAAAGGTCTCGATTATTAGCAATAATTCATCCAGGTATATGAAAACTTGGTGTTGTAGGTGCAGTAGTATTACTTTATCCATAACGCAAGTCATTGCCGGTGTGGGATTACACAGTCCATAAGGCATGGTCACAAACTGGTATAATGGGCAACAAGGGACCGTGAAGGCTGTCTTCTCCGTTGAACTAGGATCTAAGGGGATCTGCCAGAAAGCGTCTTTGAGATCTAAGCTAGTAATAAAATGGGCTTTGGGTAATCGACTTAAGATACCCTCGATCAATGGTAGGGAATATGCATCCTTCACAGGGACAGCATTTAAACGCCCGCATCTAAGCATAAGCGGACCTTACCGCTTAGCAACTAAGGTGACTGGTGAAGCCCATGTACTTTACGATTCTTCAATCACGCTTGGTGCCAACATCCGATCGATTTCGTCGTAAAGCGACTTTTCTTTCACCGGAGACATAGCAAGATATCTCTGCTTGATGGGCTTAGCATCCCTCATATCTATAATGTGTGAAACACCAAGGTTGTCCGGGTGAGACCTTCCTTCTCTTGATAAGGAAAAACCAAGATAGCCACGTTTAATTGTAGCTGTTGATTGGCATCTAGTGCATGTTGAAGTGAGTGAGAATCTAGTGTCACATTATAACAAAGTCAAGTGTAGTACTGGAAAATAATGCCGGGGCCAATTAAAATCGTGGGACGAAGTCAACCCTTAAGTATAGATTCTGTGTCACTTTGTGTATAATATAAAAATCTAGGAACATGATTGCACCTTGAAAGATGACATCCATTGTAAGTTTCCCTATGGAGTCATGAGTTCCGTCTGCAAGCTTAATTGGGTGGTAAAGTGCTGGATTTGATCCACATGGTTTGTCAGGACCCCCTTGCCAAATTGGCTGCTATGCAGCTGACGCTGACTGCAGTGGCAATTAAGCCAACCATCCGATTGCACAAGATCATCCTTCAATAATTCGTCTAGCTTGATCACACGCAACATCTTTCTTGACTGCCTCACCTTTCTCTAGAAGCTCTGCCACTTACGGATGGCTCACTTCCTTCACGGAGGAATGGTAGGAGCAATCTCTCCATTGAAGATGTGTCGAGGAGGAGCTAGAAACTCTCGGAGTCTAACATGAAAGGGTTTAACATGCCACGGGTCACTCGATTAATAACCATTTCCTTAGGGGGTCCAGCTTGATAGCGCTTGACATTGGCTGCGGAACTTCGGAAGAACTGCGTTTGGCGGTGTAAATCAGTAAGGTTGAAGTCGTATCCGGGGTTTGGTTGTCCGTCGCAATGGGTTTAGTTTCTTTTCGGTCGGTCTCTGTAAGTGCCTACTAGTGTTTACAGCACTCGTTGGCAAGCTTTTTCACAGTTTGCAGTCTACAAAGTCCGGGGCATGAGTGTCCGCATTCCCGCAGCGGTAACAGAAGACCGACAGCTTAGCTGGACATGCGGAAAGCCAGTGTCCTGGTCTTTGGCAGTTCCAGCAGACCATGGGGCTTGCAACTACTTCTACGAAAGGTGGGTCAGTTTCTCGTTCGAGCTTGCAATCCACAGGGGCTCCACTCTTTGGGACATGGGTCAGCATAGTGTCTTCGTGACCAGCTGCTACCAATTCTGCAGGTGACGAAAGGTTCCTCGCCGTTCATTTAGTCGTGCTTGCTTGGGGGCATGGAGGCGTAAGGCTTGCACGATGTATATTGGTACGTAAAGAAGGCTGGTTTGAAACTCCCACTATAAGTTCTCCCTGATAGTTTCCATCAGCTTATCCTCGGCAATAGGTATTCGTAGGCGAGCCATTAGGCATAGTATTCTGGTGTCAAATTGGTCAAATATGTCATGAGGGCCTTGTTTGCACATTCTCATTTGCTCACGCAACTCCAGTTCAGTGAGACCATCATCAAATGGTTGTGGAGAGACGCGCAAAATGTATTCAAATCGGGATGGGCTATGGATTCCTTAAACTCTAGTACCATTTGGCGGCATTAATGCTCAGTAAGAGGTAGGCGTGTTAAAGAAATGCTGAGTAATCCTCTCCTAGCGTACTAGTTACTAGTGACTACACTCTGAATAAGAACCTGTCCACTGGTATGGTAGAATTAAAGCTGGTGAAGCTAACGCGCCAACTCTCAATTATGCTTGTTGTATGGTCTCGTACTTGCGTCGCGAAGATTGCTGAGCGATTAGCTTCACTGCTCGGTCTGCCATATGGAATTGGGTCGTGCGTTGTCGGTATCGGGGGAGATGCAGTACTGAACTCCAGTCTCTACTCTGGGGCTCTGGGGCCCATACTGTAGCTCATTCAAAGGAGGTTCTAGTCCTCACCCAATCTAGAGGTGGGAATAGCTGCATTAGGATTCAGTTCTCAGCTCGGTGGAGTTCTTGTGCAACTGGTGTGCTGGCTGAGCTGAGTCTTGGAGCTCCCTCACCATTTGTCCTATCCTGTTGGACAGCCCTTGTAGTAAAGGCTGGATAGCTTCGTTGCCAGTTGAGTTTGATGGCATTGTTGGGTTATCTTCCTGTGTTCCTGAAACTGGGTCTTCGCTGCCCGCAGCTCCCTGGACGTTGAGAAGAGGGAGAGTCTGATCCTTACTCCGGAGGCCTTTTGCAACTGCTCCACGCATATGGGCTTGAGTTCCTAGTGGGTTGTCTAGAATAATCTGCTCAATTGGGCATCTGCATAGAGGACATAGATTGGAGGTTTGCAAGAGCCCTTGGACACATATGTGGTGGAAAAAGTGTCCGCACCCCAATACCAAGCTAGTAAAGCCCTCCATGATGTCCTCAAAGCATACTCGTATGCCGAACTTTATGAAAAAAACTCCTAGCAACTATGTAAAATAGTTAGCTAAAATGTGCTAAGTGGCCGATAGTGGCGAGTTATAAATAACCCATTAAAAAAAAGTGAAAGGTGCAAGACTATTTCCTCCCCTGCAGCGCCGACTCTTCCGTTAGGAAATGAAAGTGAATGGTGGTCTGCCAAGAAGATGGTGCTCCTAGTTGATTCTAAAATTTATCCCAGCTGTAAGTACATTACAAAAGCCATCTCGAATCTACGTGTGAGTGATAGCGTTACCGTAACAATATATGTATACGGTCAAGATCTCGACACGTAGCAGCATTTCGGGCTTCATAACTCCAGCATACGCAACCAACAGTTGAGCCGGAAACACTCATCTATCACGCATAAAAAGATGTGTGAAATCCTTCCACAACATTAAGGCAAGGTAGCCTTCTATTTTCTTGAGAGAGTTCAGGCATACAGGAGAAACCCAACTGGCAGACAGTTCCCATCAAGAAAATTGAAGGTCCTTACAGGTTTTACCCTGGGACAACACATCCGAAAGAGTATTTCATGAAAAAAAACAAAGGAGACCGGAAGTTACAACTCACGTGAAGTGACAAAAAGTGTGTCTCTCACAACCCCACCACTCCTCTCCGTGGGACTCTAGTACCAATGCACCTTACATCCTCTGTAAAAGACCAAAACGTCAGAGGATGCAAATATTTTCCCTTACCGACGTTTAGGCCCTATGTTGGGCACCATTTGTCATGATGTCAAATTTCTCGATCGGGATTGTTCGTTCGAGATTTCCCGCAGGATATAAAAATCAACCTCTCATCGGTTCTTGACGTGAAGTCTTGGAATGTGAAAACGGACTGTACCCATCAGGTCGACAAGTCTGGACACTCTTAGTCTACTCCAAAGTGGCTGCCGGCTGACTAGCCACTTCGGAGGGAAATTTCGGTCACAGGTCTCAAGCGAGCAGACTAAGTCTGAAGTACAAAAATCAGCCACCGGTTCAAATGCCCGGTTTAAAATGCACCGAACGACTTCCACCGACTCTACTTTAAATTGCGTCCCTTCTGATCCTTTTCCCGTCGAGCCAAAAAAAAGGGCCACTAAAAACCATTAAACAATAATACGCGCTCCCGAATACTACCAACGTGGTGCCAGAAATAACATACTCGAATCCAAAACCGACAAAACCTACTCTAACAAAAGCCGCAAAACTCAAGATATGGCGCCTTGTACCGACCGCAACACGAAACCGATCATTTGCGGACTACCGTCTCAGCGGCATACTCACCTTTTGCCTGCATTAACCTTCTGAAAGGAACGGGTTTGCTGGAAAGGAAATTCAGCAATTCATTTTAATATTTCTTCTAGTGTTTTAAAATGTTTTTTTTCAGTGGATTTGATCAAAAGTCTTAAATAAACATATTCCGTTTTAAGTAGAAGAAAAATTTGACAATATCAGAAAATATGAAACAATGATAAACAAACACAATGCAATTTGTAATAGGAACGGGAAGTAATGTTAATATTAAAAATTATCCTGTGGCGTCGATTGACATTTACAATATATCTCAAGGCTCCTGATTGAAGATGTTACAATACCTGTTGCTCAATTTTTTTTTGCGAGTTTACAAACTAACATTACAGTATCGAGTGCAAAAAAATCTAAATATTATAGATTTCAATTAAAATTTCTTAAGAAAATTTTACTAGTCTAAATTGTCTTGGTGACTTGCTATATAAAATATCTTTGCTTGCAATTTTTAGAAGATTGAGTGGTTAAAGGAAGCGTAGTTTAAAGCATTGTTATTTGATTTAAATACTCTAATCGTGTTCAAGCAAAAGTATATGTAAAGGAATTGTACTCCTAGAACAAATGGATAAACTTCTAAGCCTAATTTATGTAACTATCTAAGTTTGCCCTTCAAACGGAATATAATGTTGTTGAGTCACTTTTGTGAGCCTGCGAGGAAATTAAAATTTTGTACATTGTTAAGATTAGTATCAAACATGACACGTAATGCAGACTAATAGATACTTCCCACATATTAAGTGCAAAAAATCGTTGAATGAGCTTAAAAACCAAACATTAAACAAGCATGTTAAGGAAATATAAATATTTTGAGCTTTAATCAAATGCTAGCATCCTTTTATTGATTTATTCGTGAGACGAATGAAACATAGTTTCTTCACCTTTTATCATTCGCATCCGATCCAAATCAACTTTAATTAAAGTATCATCAAGTTGACTCTTTTTCACTAAACAATGAATTCGTTTCAGATGTTGGAATAAATGTTGTTTCAACTTGGCCGAATATGAGCAGAACTGGCACTTGAATCTTCTTGGCTTCCCACAATAACTAAGATGATTATGAAGTATGGTGGATGGCAATTCAGACAAAGATAGGACTTTTGACCATTCAACATAATTGCACGTTTTGATATAATTTTGTAACTTAACATTTGATCAGGATTCGTATAATCTATTGCAAATCCATCTGAACTATTTTTTTCATATGCTGATAAATTTAATTCATCAAATTGTGATACGTATATTTTATTTTATCAATTGAAGTATATCGTTTTCGAAGTTGCGTTTTCAGTTAGTATCCATGAGTCAAAAGGCATGCGATGAAAGAATTGTTTTTCTTCCTCTTCAAATAATCTAACATCGAGGACTTCTATCTACTGTTCTGAAATAGGCTCAATGAAACAACATTAGTATGATCAACAAGTGATGATTTATTTTATCAGTCTTGATATTTTATTCATAATTTGTCCTTACACTAACAATAATTTCCATTTTCATAAATTTCTATACTTGCAATAATTCTCAATCGTTAATTGCTTATTTAGCATCGGTCGTTCACATAGGTTTAATGTATTTAGCTAAATTTATCGGCAAATCATTTTTGCTACGGGTGAATAACTGAATTTTGTTTACAATTTGTGCTAAAGGTGAATAGCTCAATCATGTTTGCAATTTGTGCTAAAGGCGAATGACAGAGTTTTGCTGATTGCTATGATTGCAAAGTTGAATGTTTTCGAATGGTAATTTGAGGTCATTGATTTCAGACTATTTGGAATATGAACGATACAATGATAAGTTTTTGTTAAAAAATATTCATTTCTTTATCATTAAGAATATTGGAGTATTAACAATGAAATGGATAATTTTATGTTAAGGAATAGTCATTTTTTGATCATCAAGAATATTGGGATATGAACAATACAATGTATGATTTTATGTTAGAGAATATTTAGTTTCCTTAACATCTACCTTTCACTGTTTTCTTTTTTTATCTCTTATTCTTTTGTTAAGCTACTACACTTCCTGAACATGATGTAGCCAAATGGGTATATATTAAATGTCCGTAAAGGACTGCAGCGATGGTCTGCTGCCTCAGCAAAAGAGGATGGTAGTATCCGCTGCGATTGGCCTTGTCTGAGTACGCGTGAATGCGCTGGCAGACTAGCATTGCTTAGTCGGGGGGCGGATTCTTTTCCCCAGCACAAATTTTTCGCATCCAGGAATTTCAAAAAAGGCAAATAAGTATGATCGAAGTCAAGAAGGAGGTATCCTACTAAGGGACATTAAATTACTGACTCGAAGGACAAACCGGGCTTGGAGAAAACAGACGGACTTAAGTGGACTTTGTCGTTACCGACGATACTTATGGCTCACAAATAAGAGTGGGGCATCCAGGTGGAAGCGCTGCCCCCCTCGCACTCTCCCAACCGGATCAAGATCCAATATAGACGTGGCCATGTTCAATTGTAAATCATTCGATTCATTTGCTTACTAACAAAAGTCCAACCCAAACTAACAAAAAAAGACATTCGTGAGATATCAATTTTAGCGCATGGCTATATATAAATATACCAGTTGCATAATCATTCAATGCAATTTCTTTTGAATTCTTCTACACTCATTCTAAATATCGAGTGTACCCGTATCACGTTCCGAGTAAGGTCACAAACATAAATTTCATTCGTAACTCATCACGTGTGGAAGTATTCTCTTACCACACTCAATGCACGCTAATTTTCTTACTCACCAAGTGGTTGGCGACCATACCCTAGTGATGTGTACGAACATGGGTTGTTGACATTTGAATGCATGTATAATGTATGGAATATGGACATCTATCCATTGCATGGAATAAATGCATGTGAATGTAATAAGAGCACTTGAACTATTGGATTGAAATGTTTGGACTTTGCGACTTTTGAAACATTGAAACGCGTGAGTATTTGTTTATGAGGCAAAAAATTAATTTATTGGAAAGCATAAGTGAAAATTTGTCAAGTAATAAATTTCCGCTTACACTTTTAATAAAGGAAAACAAATAAGCTGCGTAAGACATAGGTTAAGCGAAAGAAAATTGTATAAATTCTGAAGTAGAATTGAATAAAGTTAAGAATTGTACTCGAATCGTTTTTGCATTTCGTCTATAGCGTTTCATTACAAATTTTCCTTCTTCGAAACTATATTTGCGGACTTAGTAATTGCGGGGTCGTGGACAATGTCCTTGCCATGTTCTCTGCAGAGCAATTCTCCACTTGCGTAGGTAAAGATTCCATCGATTTACTAACTGTTTTCTTAGCCTAGTGACAAAATTCAAAACGGAAATATCATTACATTTCATGGCGATTCTGCTAAAATTAGGACAAAAGTTAAAGAACTATTTGGAGAGGATCCGGAAAGCGAAGACATTTTGGAGATAAATGAAGATATCCTAGATATCGACGTGGAAGCAAAGATAAATCAATGTTTCGATAAGCTATTTTCATTAGCTGAGGAACTGCTACAAACCAAATCAACAGAGGAGCAATCATCCAAAATACAAAACTGCATCGAAATACCACAATATAACCCAACGAAAATCGGAGCAGGACCTCAACCAAAAAACATTAACCAATTCAAAAAGAAACAGAAAACGAAGGACTTGACTTGAATTAATGCTCGCAGAAGGAAAAGAGGAGCCCGGAAGACGAGACTAGAAGAGGCACGAGCGAAACTACACAAAGTAATAAGGATAGCTTACGGGGAATCGAAAAAAATATTACAACAGTAGTTGTTCGTATTGAAACCACCTTCATTTCAACAATGGGGAACAAATGCTCGACAACCAACAATGGGATCATCAACGAATATTGACAGTCGATCACTACATCGTCAATCTTTATCATGAAAATAGTTATATTTTACGCATATGATAGATATAATAAGAAATACGTAATCAAACGTGTAAATAAAACCACAAATATTTAAAAATTACTACCTTTTTAATATAATATTTAAAGTCTTGCTACTTTCTCAATAAATATTCAAAATTTTTGTATAAACATCAATATAATGTTTTCAGTTCACTTCTCATGGACAAATTGAAGAATATCGTAGACAATAATGAAATAAATTCGAAAAATCTAAGAAAAAGCCCAAAGAATTTATATACCTTCGCAAAATTACAAGAGAATTGCATTTACTTAAAAAGCAAAAGGATGAATTTAAAGTTCTATTAAATGACCTTTCAGAGAGCAATTCGGAACTTTTAACTTTAAAACTTAAGTTTAGAGCCGAAGCAGCCATACTTGAAGCTGAACTTTGGCTACATTTAGGACGACAAGGGTACACCGAAGAAGACGTTTAAATCGATACTAGTATCCAAGAAGAACTAGAAGAAAGTTTACCTATTCTTGAAGAAAAATTTACAATGGCCGAGTTTTCAATTGACACCACAATTAAAATTATCCCAACTTTCGAAGGGAAATATAAAGAGTTGGAATCATTCCTGAAAATTATAGAACTGCTCGGCTCTACTTTATCTCCAACCGGCAAATCTCTACTTATAGATTTTGTAAAAAATGTCAAACTTCATGCGTCCGTAAAACTTTCTATCAATGAAAGCGATATAGATAATTTTGAAACACTCAAAAATGTTCTGCTATCAAAATTCAAAAGAAACAAAACAATCCCTCATTTGCATACACAACTTAGTAACACGACATAGAAGAAATCCAGTGTCACAGCCTATAAAGACAAAATTACATCTTTGATTTGCGAATTAAATCAACTTCAAATTCAGGAGGTTGGGAATCAAGCATCAGCTACTGAAAAGAAATTAATAACCAACATTAATGATAGCTATGCTCTAACAATATTCAAAAATAGTCTGAACGATCAATTAAGGAGCACTATTTTCTCTGCTAGACCCAAAAACTTTAGAGAAGCTGTCTCTTTGGCCTTAGAATTAGAAAACTCAGAAACGCAAACAGCCTCTGTGATGTATGTTGACAATAACAACAAAAAGAAAAAAACAATAATAATAACAACAGATTCAATAACAATAACAACAGAAACGATAACAAAAACAGCAATAAAAACAACAGATACAACAACTATACAAATAGAAATAACAATGCCAATTGAAATAATCAAGGTAATAGGAACAATAATAATAGTCGTCAAACTATGACGGTGGTAGAAATTCAAACAATAGGAATAATGGCAACTATAGGGGAAATAACAACAACAGGTACAATCAAAATAGGAACTACCAGAATCAAAACAATAGGAGGTTCGTAAGCGTTGTATCCGACCAGGGAAACTTGCAGGAAACCGGTGATCATATGCGAGACAACCTCCCGGTGTAGAACTCAAAATATACAGGATAACTAACATCTTCACAAATTTTAATGATTCTGATCCAAGACCTAATTTTGGACATGTCTTGGGATCAGGAAAATGCCGGGTTTTCCAGGAAGCCCTAGCCAAGGCAAAATCAGAGCTTTGATGACCCACATCCTGCAGCTAAACCTACACCGCAGTTCAACCGCCCAAAATCTGCTTGAGCAGTTTGCGAGGGACATGAAAGCCGACTTCTTGCTACTGAGTGAGCAACACCATGACAAAAGTCCTGGATTATGGTATGCTGACGAAACTGGTACTGCCGCCATCTGGGTTCGGACAGAGATTTCCAAGCGGAGAGTTGTGGACGGGGGATGGTTTCGTGTGGGCTCAGTGCTCAAGGACCACCTTCTTTAGTGTGTACCTAACGCCGAACGAATCCATATCATCTTTCTAAGCCAAGCTTGTCTCGAACGCAGAGGGCAACGTGCTCACAAGCTTTGGCGTGAGGCCAAGCGGACGCGGAACCGTGACGACGCATGCAACCGAGTAGCAGCGTAAAAGTCGGCCAGGAAATGCATTCGCAAATTGATCAACAGTAGCCTTGGCTACAAGCTATTTATGTGGAAGCTTGGCACTCTACGGAAGCCTTGCACACATGATGCGGAAAAGATGGACGAGATAGTGCGGGGACTCTTCCCCGCCCATCCCGTCCATGTTTACGATGTCCATGGTGAAATAAAAGTCGAGGAAGGCTCCAGGTCCAGATGATGTTCCAGCTGAGGTGTTGCAGCTTGTCTATCACCATGGTCCTCACTTGCTGCTCAGCACATTCAACGCTTGCCTACGGGACGGGGTTTTCCCGGTACGATGGAAGGTGGCGAGGCTCGTGCTGATCAGCAAGGGGAAGGGAAATCCCGGATCGCCGTCTGCATACCGCCCGTTATGCATGCTAGACACGGCTGGGAAAGTGCTAGAGAACTGAAGCGATTCGTGCTGCTGGGGACCTATCTCTTCGGCAGTACGGCCTTAGAGTAAGACGTTCTAGTATCGATGCGATTACACAGGTGGTGTGCGCTTTTCAAAAGGCAGAGGCACATAGTCGCACCAAGTGACGGATCCATCCTGTTGGTGACACTCCAAATCAGGAACGCCTAAAACTTCGCTAGATGGGTGGATATTCTGAATACGCTGGAAAACTCTTTTCAAGTTCCAGAATATCTAATGTGGCTTTTGAGGGACACGACATAGGGCCAACGAAAGATGGCGTGTCTTACGACGGGATACTGAGACTGGCTGGTTGTACCGTTTTGGAGCGGGTCCGTCGTTTTTCTGGAGCCCGCTTCGTAGTCATCATTGGTTTCATTGCTGGTAATAAAAAGTTTACAAAAACTGCTCCTAAATACAAAAAACTTACTTGAGAAACTTAAGTAGCCGGAAGTGGCGAGCTATGGGATCGATCAAAACAAAAAAAAATTATTTAATAACTCTTTCCTTTCCAGTAGCGTTGACCCCTCCATTGGGAAAAGAGAGCGAATGGTGATCTGCCGCAAAGAGGATGCTTCTGGCTGATTTTAAAAACTACCCCCAACCCCAAATACATTACAAAAAAAACCGTCTCCAATCTACGTTAATCGACTCGACGAGATGAGTGATAGCGTCACAAATTCCGACGCGTGAAAGCATTCCGGGCTACGCAACTCCAGCATACGCCACTGACAATTGAACCGAAACCACTCATCTATCACGCATAAAAAGATCCTTCCGCAATATAAAGGCAAGGTAACCTTCTATTTTCTTGAGAGTCCAGGCAGATAAGAGGAGCCTATCTAGCCAACAGTTTCCATCAAGAAAATAGAAGGTCCTTAGACGTTTTACCCTGGGACAACATGCGAGGAAAAAAAATAAAACAAAGGAGAGCAGAAGCTACAACTCATGTGAAGTGACTGCAAGTGTGTATAACACAACTCCACTACTCCTGTCCGTGGGGCTCGAGTACCGAGGTAACTTACATCTCGCGTAAAGGAACAAATCGTCAGAAGGTTAGGATGTTTGGGGCCCCACGTTGGGCACCATTTGAAGCGATTATCTTGAAAAAAAAACAACTCGAGCGTCGAGATTTCCCAAAGGAAATCTACACCAACCTCTCATCGGTTCTAGACGTGAAGTCTTGGAACGCGACAATAAACTGTACCCCTCAGGTTAACAAGCCCGGACACAACTTAGTCTACTCTGAGGTGCCTGCTGGCTTGCTAGCTAGTTCGGAGAGGATTTAGGCCACGGGCCTTGCGCGAGCAGACTAAGTCCGGAATACAAAAATTCAGCCACCGATTCACATACCCGATTTACTAACGCGTCTAAAATACTACCATACGGAAACGAAACTTATCTTTACATTATTCCATATTTCTTTCATTCAGTCAGCCACCAACAAAAACTGTATCTAATTCTACGTTCCCGAATATCACCGACGTGGTACCGAAAAATATCCTACTCAAACGCGAGCTTCAAACAACCAACTCTAACAAAAGCCTCAAAGCAAAGTATGGTACCGCGTACCGAAAGCAACGCGAAACTGGCCATCCGCGGATTACACGAACACTACCCTCGCAACGGCATACTCACCGTTCGCTGACATTCCTGCTGGAAAAAAGGGTTAGCCTGAAAAGAAAGACGTTTGTTCGATTTAGCAATTCATATTATATATTTAAATTTCATATAGTCGAATCTGTTCTAACCCAACTACTAACTTTTTTTTCTTATTTCCCTAGTTGCCTATCGGATAAAAATTTAACATAAATATTCAAGAGTGCGATAATTCAAGTAAAAAGTTAAAAACCGAAGTAACCACTTTTCTTTCTCATATGAAATAATAATAATGTAATGCAGGTAAGACTGAAAACACCCGTGCCCGCTCAAAAGCTGGGTCAGATAGAAGTCAGTCTCACCATGCCTTCGATTTAGCCACGGTCTCACATCTGGGATGAGGCGCGCAGTCCACCTTCCCTTCGTGCAATTCACCCAAGACTGCTGCCAATCGTTGAGCGAGCGTTGTCTCTCCTCGCGGACAACGATCTCCCTCGTATCCTCGTTTCGGCGCAGGTAAATAGCGCGGCGCTCTCTAGCAAGGAGGGCGACAGGTATCACGCCTGCAATCACTCTCACCGCCGAGTCGGAGACTGTTGGATACGAAGATGCAATTCTCAGTGCTCCTCTTCTCTGTACCTGTGCCAATCGTTTTCGGTATACCTCCTTGCTGAGAGCGTCGCCCCATACCTCTGCTCCGTACAGTAGCACTGACCCTACAGCACTCATCAAGAGGCGTCTTCTTGATGGGCTGGGTCCCCCTACGTTGGCCATAAGTCGACTCAGGGCCGATATTCCCGAAGCAGCCTTCTCAGCCGTTGCCCTGATTTTCTCAGAGAAACTCATCTTCGAGTCGATCAGTAGCCCCAGGTACTTCACCGCTGGCTTCGATTCGATCTGTATTTCTCCAATACTGATCATCCTTACTCTAGGGATTCTCTTTTTTGTCAAGATGACCACTTCGGTTTTCTCCAGTGCTAAACTTAGCCCGCGAGCAGTCATCCAGTCCCTCACTCAGCGCATTAGCATACCTAGCCTAAATTGCGCTTGTTCAACGGTGCGTCCGGCGACCAGAGCCGCAACATCATCCGCATAGCCGACCAAGCGCGACTCATCTGGCATCTTAAGTCTCAGTAGCCCGTCGTAAGACACGTTCCACAGGTCCGGACCAAGGATAGATCCCTGGGCAACACCCGATGACACCGCCATCCTTCGTTGGCCCTGTGTCGTGTCGTAGAGCAGGCTTCGGTCCTTTAGGTAGTTCCTCAAAAGCCGCATTAGATATTCTGGAACTTGAAAAGAGTTTTCCAGCGTATCCAGAATATCCACCCATCTAGCGGAGTTGAAGGCATTCCTGACGTCGAGTGTCACCTACAGGACGACCTCTGCCTTTTGTACCGCGCTCACCACCTCTGCAATCGCATCAATGGTAGAACGTCCTGCTCTAAAGCCGTACTGCCGAGGAGATAGGTCCCCAGCAGCACGAATCGCGTCAGTGAGTCTTCCCTTGATGAGTTTCTCTAGCACTTTCCCAGCCGTGTTTAGCATGCATAACGGGCGGTATGCAGACGGTGATTCGGGATTTCTCTTCCCCTTGCTGATCAGCACAAGCCTCGCCACCTTCCTTCGTACCGGGAAACCCCCGTCCCGTAGGCAAGCGTTGAATGTGCTGAGCAGCAAGTCAGGACAATGGTGATAGACGAGCCGCAACACCTCCGCGCGACGTTAGATAAGCTTCAAATGTAGAGCAAATTTGTCGTATAGATTTACATTAAGTTGATGTGAAAAGGGTGAAATGATCCAATTCAAAAGTTTAGCTAATACAAATACTTACAAGAGAAATTTACCTTGAATATAACTTGCAGATACAAAAACATATTGAGTTTGCATAAGTAGAAAAATTAAAAATTAACTCCCTCACCTCTGAGCATGGTGGTCGCCATCACCGGTGTGTATCTAAGAGTGATGGCCTGAGGAGAATTAGTACACACGTCGAAACCACCTTCTTCTAACATTTTTCTTCTCTAATAATTTTTCAGAAAAATTATTATTCAAAATATGCAACTCATTTATATGTAGCTGCAAACAATTCCATAAAAAGTAATTTATGTAGGAATTGCCTGCGCTTTGGGCACGGGACATCTTATCGCCATCTTCCCACAAGATGCGCTATATGTAGTGGTGAGCAAGACTATAGCAAATGTACGCTAAAAGAAGAGCTTCGAAGTGAAATTCGTTGTAGCAATTGCAAAGAAGCACCGCTTAATTGCAAAGTAAGAATGAATTATATACGGCGTCGGGGAAAAAATTCAAAAAGTTCCCCAATTCCTGCTCACAGAGCTGCAAGCAGCTGCGATTTTATAATCACAAATTTCCCTTTGCTGACAACACCAACCCTAAGCCAAAACAACAGCAATGCAACATTGATAGGCCAAAAGTCGACAACCACTGAACGCATGTCCTACAGTATGGCTATCAAGGAAAGCCCACAATCAACAAAAAGTTTATGCGACTACGTCTTTTCACCCGAATCTCTACTGAACATTTCTCATGAGTTAATTGCTAAGTTATGTTAAGTAAATGTAAAACTAAGCATGAAAAATTTAATGTCATTGTAGAGCTATCCATAACATTTTTATAGGGATAAACAATTAAATGTTTTCGTCTGGAACGCGCAAAGCATCAAAAATAAACAAAGTGAAGCGTTCAATCTCGCTGTTAAAAATAATATCGACATATTTGTCATAACGGACACTTGGTTAACGCCAAATGATAGTTTCAAGCAACCCTTTTTCATATAAACAGATAAGATCGCGTTAATAAAGCTGGCTGAGGTGTAGCCATAGCCGTTAATAGAAAAATAAGTATTCTGAATTGCCAAAAAGTCCAACATCGGTTATCGAAAATATTGGCATTATCATCGACGAACTTAATATAAAATTATACGGTGTTTACCTTCCTGGGACAAAATTAAGCAAGAAAAAAATCGAACTTTTCAGAAGAGATTTTAAATGGTTTAGCAAGGCTAACCAAAGGTATCTACTTTGCGGAGACCTGCCAACGAAGCAGCAAAATGCAGCACATGCTATTTAATTTTACCAAAGAGGCAAATATCGATGTCCATTTCCCTAAAGAACCGACGTTCTACTCTCCTCGTAAAGTTGGTTCCACTCTGGATTTGGTTCTTAGTAACCAAAATATTACTGCATTTGAGTTGAGTGTCTTGCAAGCCCTCTGATCTCCACATCTACCTGTAATATTTTCTTGAGACACTTGTAATGTTCCAAAAACATACCACTGTTACAAAAAAGCAAAATGGTCAGAACTCCGCAGATTTAATAATGATAAAGTGAACCTAACATCAAGAACCATAGAATCGCTCAATACTTCCTCAGTATGCGAAGAGCAAATTGAAGAATTCGTAAACACTATCTGGCAAACTATTGAGTGTAGTTTCCCAAAACTCAGAAGCTTCTTATAATTTAAAATTTGATGAAGAAACCTACAATCTCATAAGAAAACGAATCTCCTTGCGGCGTAAATGGCAAAAAACCCGCATTAGGTCTCTCAAAATTGGAGCTAATATCCTCACTCTAGCAATTAAGAATAAAATTAAGGAGCTCCGGAATCTCCGATGGAACAACATGCTATCAAATCTAGGCTACAACTCGCGGAAAGTCTGGTATTTAAATAGAATTTTTAAGCGAAAGTATCATGCGTTACCGTATTCGATTACAAATAACAACGAAGAGCATATTTACTCTAATCAAGGAAAAGCAGATATACTTGCAGATAAGTTTAAGCAGTTCCATAATATCTCCAATAGGTTCTGCAACAACTTAGCAGAAATGATGGTGGCCAGAGCTTTAGAACATCAGCCTAAACAAACATCTTTACCTCCTGGTGCAATAATAAAAACCAGGGAGTTAATAAGTTTACTTAAAAAAGTTAAAAACGGTAAAGCACCTGGTATCGATGGCCTACCGAATATAGTACTTAAAAATTTACCCAAAAAAGGAATAGTATTCCTATGCCACCTATTCAACGCATACCTTAGGCTTTCTCTCTTTCCATCCATCTGGAGACAAGCTCTAGTCATACCTATCCCGAAGCCTGGAAAAGATCCGCACTCTCCTGACAACTACAGGCCCATTAGCTTACTACCAGGATTAGAAACAGACATTCGACTGAGCATCAGCTCCTCCGTGTTACGAAGGACGTCAAAGCAGCGATGTACAATAAATTGTCTGTAGGTTTGGTGACACTGGACATAGAAAAAGCCTTTGATACTGTCTGGCATGATGCTCTGGTCTACAAACTTCAGAAATACAATACACCCCCATACCTGTTGAACCTTTTACAATCATTTTTAACTGATAGGAAGTTCCAGGTCAAAGTCGGGGAAAGCATTTCCTCACTAAAAAGTATATCTGCCGGTGTTCCGCAAGGCTCCTGCCTAAGCCCATCTCTATATAATATCTATACGTCTGACTTCCCTTCTTTACCAAACTGCCAAGTTGCAGCTTTCGCAGACGACATTTGCATATACAGCATAGGCGCAGATCCAACTTCCATTATTTCTAGCCTTGAAACGGCGTTAGAACTTACTTATCAATACTACCATAGATGGAAAATTAAAATAAATGTTGCAAAAACGAAGTCAATATACTTCACCAGGAAGCGTAAGCCTGCTCACTTACCCAAGCGACCAATAAATTTTTTAGGGCAAACTATTCCTTGGAGCGAGGATCTTAAATATCTTGGACTTATATTCGATACAAAACTAACTTTCAGAAAACATATTGAGCATATTAGCTCCAAAGCGTTTAAGGCCGTGCTTTCGCTTTATCCCCTTCTTAATAGTAATTCACGTCTCAACACCAGAAACAAAGTCCTCATCGTCAAAATGGCAATCCAACCGATCATCCTATACGGCTCGCCTACTTGGATCCAATGTGCTAAATATCTAGTAACAAGGCTTCAGATCACCCAAAATAGATACCTGAAAATGGTCCTTAACAAATCATTTTACTTCTCTTCTGAAAAGCTACACAGACTGGCTGGCGTTAGTCCAATTCGTAAGCTCGCTGCATTGCGCCGTGACAAATTAATCGCGAAAGCAAAAGACTCGCCCAATCCGCTAATACATGCCCTGGCGAATTGAAAATCAGCAGTTGCTACCACCTATCTTTTGGCCGTAACCTAGCCTCATAGATTTTAGCTAGTTATAAGTAGAAAGTTAAGTTATGTTAAGCTAATATAAGTTCAGTAGAGGTTTTTGCCTAAATTTTCCTCTAGCTAATTGTAATAATCTCATAGAAATACGATAATATGCATAGTTTTAAGTAATGTTCAAACGATGGTGAGATGACTTTGTCAGAACACCTACTATATTATAAGGCCTCTGTACCGCATACATTCCAATAAAGAAAAATTATATATAATTGATTTACTTACCATTCACTTACAAATTGAAACACTGTCTTCTAATTATAATTTCATATCAATACCGATCAATTGAAAGTTGTTGCTTCAAAGTTTTATAGTGCTGAAACTAATTTACTCCTCTTATTTTTATTATTAATGCTTATGTATGCAAATATAGTTAGGATTGGTTTGATATTTTTTTCACTTCTCTTTCTCATTCATTCATGCACTGATGCAATTAATTAATTATATAATAAAAATTGAAAGTAGAGTAATCGTGTTAATATTATTCTCATTATGCGTGGTTTTTATCGGCGAAAGTGTGAACAAATTTAAATTGAAATTCAATTAACATTTTTCCCCAATGTAACCTGTCAATTTTCTCCTTTCCACCCTAACCAAGTACGACATTGTGATCAATTCAGGATACACGCATATATATTATAATTTACAAAGGGAAACATTTACATGCTTGCTTATATAATAACACAAGTAAAATCACTTTGTTAAATGGGAAATTTAATCATCATGTGGCTGCAAAGGATTGTGATTACAATTTTTCAAATCTATATCCTAATACTGAATATTTTGCAGTTTTTCGATTTCGTTTTCCGGAAAGTTCTTTTTCTGTACAAATCAACCTTGTTTGTTTCTTTCTTTATAAATTTATACTTACTTCCATTGTTTGTTTTACTTTCCTTAGCTATTTATTTTGCATTTTGTTTGTATATTTTTATTTCATATTTCTTAAGGAACATGAACGTGATCATGTAGTTGTAAATAGAATCAATAGATGCACAAAGCAACAAATCATCTTTGAGAGTTGTAGGATATATGCCCAGAGCATAGTTAATTAAACTTTTGTGAATTCTATCTTGCTTCCAGATACAGACGTCACCAGATTACCAGTCCTTAAGTTCTTTTGTTTTAAATGTTTTGAAAATCTTTCACACAAACAAATCTAACATGTACTCCTTGTCGAGCTTTTGCTTTTCCTAATATTGCTAAGAGATATACTTATTGAATAATAGTGCTATTTTTTTCAGTAATTCAAGTTACTTTTTTTTTAATATCATCTTTATAATAAAACTGTATTTTCATTCTTTTTTCTTGCTTGTTTTTGTTTAATAACTTTTTCGGCTTTCTACCACTTCACTTTGTGAGATCACCGAGAAATCCTGCTGAGCATGTAATTGGTGACGTTGCCGGTTGTTTTCACGTCGATCATGATGCACCCGGCGATGATTTTTCTGATGGTGAATCAACTGCATTTTTATTCGATGACAATAGTGTACTTGAATTATCCCTTTGGTTTTGAATTGTTTTCGCTTGTTGGTCCGTCAAATAAATGTCGGAAGCACTGTCTTTAATATCCTTTCTGGCTATGTGTACAGTGTACATTACTTTTTCGCCACTTTTGTCGATTGCTTTCACTGTACCTAGTTCATAGTCATCGTTGAGCGGAGCATAGACAGAATGATCCTTATTAATGGTGTTTTCAATGGCTTTTTTTCGCGTCCCGAGTAAAATAGCACTATATCATCAGCGCATAATGATAGATAGATCAAATAGTTTACATATATGCGGATTGTTTGTACATAGCAGAAAAATGTTAATCCAAATATGAAGGCTTGTGGAACGCCTGATTTCATGGGTGATGGATTTTTTTTTTTTTTTTTTTTTGTGGTAGGGAGGTGAAGGCATTTATGCCCGCCGAGTCTGGCAGTGTGGGACTCCCATGGAGGATACCTTTGGACTACCCACTAAACACCTCCCCTGTCAATCTGAGAACCTAGCCTGGAACCGTTTGACACATTACTTCGGGCCAGGTCTCGTTTTGTTACGCCGTGGGGCGCCTTCAAGCTGGGGAGTCCCTTTCCTAGCAGGAGGGGAGGGGGGAGGAGGAATTGCCAGAAGAGCGATCCCCCAGCCCCAGCGCCTCCGGCTGCTGTGAGTCCCTTTTATATTTCAGGACTGCCCGAGCATAATGTGCCACCTGGTTCCATTTGTCAACCGATTCGAGCATCACCGCAACTATATTATCCGGGTGAGCTCTCCCGTCTCCCTGTAGAGTTCCCTTCGCAGCCTGGTCCATTTCGTACACGCAAAAAATGTGTGACAGGCATTGTCCTCCTCTCCTGGGCTAAACCGACAATCGGGAGACCGTGACTTGCCGATCTTGTGCAGGTAAGACTGAAAACACCCGTGCCCGCTCAAAAGCTGGGTCAGATAGAAGTCAGTCTCACCATGCTTTCGATTTAGCCACGGTCTCACATCCGGGATGAGGCGCGCAGTCCACCTTCCCTTCGTGCAATTCCTCCAAGACTGCTGCCAATCGTTGAGCGAGCGTTGTCTCTCCTCGCGGACAACCATCTCCCTCGCATCCTCGTTTCGGCGCAGGTAAATAGCGCGGCGCTCTCTAGCAAGGAGGGCGACAGGTATCACGCCTGCAATCACTCTCACCGCCGAGTCGGAGACTGTTGGATACGAAGATGCAATTCTCAGTGCTCCTCTTCTCTGTACCTGTGCCAATCGTTTTCGGTATACCTCCTTGCTGAGAGCGTCGCCCCATACCTCTGCTCCGTACAGTAGCACTGACCCTACAGCACTCATCAAGAGGCGTCTTCTTGATGGGCTGGGTCCCCCTACGTTGGCCATAAGTCGACTCAGGGCCGATATTCCCGAAGCAGCCTTCTCAGCCGTTGCCCTGATTTGCTCAGAGAAACTCATCTTCGAGTCGATCAGTAGCCCCAGGTACTTCACCGCTGGCTTCGATTCGATCTGTATATCTCCAATACTGATCATCCTTACTCTAGGGATTCTCTTTTTTGTCAAAATGACCACTTCGGTTTTCTCCAGTGCTAAACTGAGCCCGCGAGTAGTCATCCAGTCCCTCACTCGGCGCATTAGCATACCTAGCCTAAGTTGCGCTTGTTCAACGGTGCGTCCGGCGACCAGAGCCGCAACATCATCCGCATAGCCGACCAAGCGTGACTCATCTGGCATCTCAAGTCTCAGTAGCCCGTCGTAAGACACGTTCCACAGGTCCGGACCAAGGATAGATCCCTGGGCAACACCCGATGTAACCGCCATCCTTCGTTGGCCCTGTGTCGTGTCGTAGAGCAGGCTTCGGTCCTTTAGGTAGTTCCTCAAAAGCCGCATTAGATATTCTGGAACTTGAAAAGAGTTTTCCAGCGTATCCAGAATATCCACCCATCTAGCGGAGTTGAAGGCATTCCTGACGTCGAGTGTCACCAACAGGACGATCCGTCGCTTGGTGCGACTATATGCCTCTGCCTTTTGGACCGCGTTCACCACCTCTACAATCGCATCAATGGTAGAACGTCCTGCTCTAAAGCCATACTGCCGAGGAGATAGGTCCCCAGCAGCACGAATCGCGTCAGTGAGTCTTCCCTTGATGAGTTTCTCTAGCACTTTCCCAGCCGTGTCTAGCATGCATAACGGGCGGTATGCAGACGGCGATTCGGGATTTCCCTTCCCCTTGCTGACCAGCACGAGCCTCGCCACCTTCCATCGTACCGGGAAAACCCCGTCCCATAGGCAAGCGTTGAATGTGCTGAGCAGCAAGTCAGGACAATGGTGATAGACGAGCTGCAAAACCTCAGCTGGAACACCATCTGGACCTGGAGCCTTCCTTGCCTTCAGGGAGAGGACTGCCTCCTCCAGTTCCAGCTGTGTGAAGAGTGGGCACTCGACTGCTGTTTCACCATGGACAGCGTCAACACGGACGGGATGGGCGGGGAAGAGTCCCCGCACTATCGCGTCCATCTTTTCCGCGTCATGTATACAAGGCTTCCGTAGGGCACCAAGTTTCCCCATGACCAGCTTGTAGCCAAGGCCCCACGGATCCCTATTTACATCGTCCACGAGGTCTTGCCAGCATCGGGCCTTGCTCTTGTTAATAAGCCTGCGAAGATATTTCCTGCCGGACCTGTATGCTGCTAGCCTAGTGTCTGCTTCCTCCCGTGTTCGCGCCCGCTGGGCCTCTCGCCGAAGTTTGTGACACTCGCTTCTTTGTTCGGTGATCTCGTTTGACCACCAGTATACTGGAGGCTTACCATGTTGGGGTCTCCGGCGGGGCATGGAAGACTCGCAAGCAGCTATGATGGTACTCATAGTTGAGTTCACCAAGTCCTTGGCTGTAGGCCCTCCACTCCCTGGCGGAGCTCCCAGCAACGGTGCGCCTGCCGTAAGCGCGTCAATGAACTTCTCGACGTCCATCCTCCCAGTCCTCCATCCGAGGATTGAAGTTTGGGCATATGCACGCAGAGTGGCACCGTCGTGAATCTCAACAGCTATATACTGGTGATCACTAGCCGAGTAGTCCTCTAGTACTCGCCAGTTGTGTACTCTAGGTACCAGGGACTCCGAAGCGAGTGTCACATCGGGTATGGTTCCTACGCAACCCCAGCGGCGGAAAGTAGGGGTGTTACCAGTATTTAGGACAAAAAGCGCTGTTCTGGCCGCCATGTCCAATATTTGCTTTCCCCTTGGGTCGGATTGTGGCATACCCCATTCAATGGCTCTAGCGTTGAAGTCTCCCCCGACCAGCATGTGGCCCTCTGTGTTCGAGACAGCGTCCTCCAGGGCATCGAGTTTGGTTCGAAAGGATCGCATTGCCTCGTTAGGCGTCAGATAAACACTGAAATATGTTATCCCTGAACACCGCAGCCACACAAAACCATCCCCGCGTCCATGGCCCTGCACCTGAAGGCGGGCGCTGTCTCGAACCCAGATGGCCGAGGTACCAGTTTTGTCAGGGTACCACGCTTGCGAGTCCTTGTTATGATGTTGCTCGCTCAGCAAACGGAGGTCAGCTTTCTTATCCCTCGCAAACAGCTCAAGTAGGTCCTGGGCGTTTGTGCTTCGGTGCAAATTGACCTGCAGGATACGGATCATTTGAGTATCGATTTGGCTTTAGTTAGGGCCTCCTTGAAAACCCGGCATCTCCCTGTCCCCGGCTCATGTTTGAGGTCGCCGGGTGCTAGCTTAGCGTCCTTGCAAAGAATGCATTTTGCCTCGTTCGTGCACTCCTTCCTTTTGTGCCCCGTTTCACCACATTTGTAGCACAGAGATCTCCTGTCGGGTCCCCTACAGCCATACGCGGTGTGTCCGTATTCGAGGCATCTGAAGCAGCGGATAGGGATCGCTCTTCTCCGTATCCTGCAGATCACCCAACCTATCTTAATTTTGCCCTTCGCCAGGATTTGCTGGGCGTCTTTATCAGCTAGTTCGACAATAGCCATGCGTTGCCCCCTTTTGTTTTCACGCGTCAATCTTGCCTTGACTTCACTTAAGCTGGGGAACTCCCTCCTAATGGCACCCTCTACTTCAGCTTTGTCCCTGATTTCCAGGGTGGCCATTGGTTCGAGCGAGGCAACCGTTGCCGCATCTCCAAGAACCTTTTGAACCGCGTCACGGAACGCATCTTTGTTTGTGGCCTCTGGCCCGAATTCCACCAGCAAGCCGCCGGTCCGGGTTGGTCGAACTGCTTTGATGGCAGTTTTGGTGTCGTCTGGCTTGACCGCTCCTTTAATTTCACGGAGGACATCTGCGTAGGTTCGGCCCTTAGTGGGTTTAATAAGCAGTGCCTCTCGCAAGGGTTTGTGCCGCGGTTTGCTTTTTGTTTTCTGCGGTATAGCGGGGGGCTCCTTGTTCTCTTCATGGTTGAGCTCTTTGTCTTTTTTTTCTAGGAGTAGCTTTTTGGCCGCTTTTTTCGCTGCCTTGTTTCGCACCACATGAAACTCCTCGCCTGGAGTGTCAACTTCATTTATGGTCTCATCCTTCCTCCTTTTCTCACAGTCGCCTTCAATTGGGCTACCGGCCATTCTTTTGCTGCTGCTAGGATCCACTGATGCCTCGAGGGAGAGCATGTCTTTTTGGTGCTTCTCGGCTGCAAGCCACCTCCGCCTGTAGTGCGTTATGCGGCCAAAAAGCTCCTCCAGTTCAAGAATGCCATTCTTGACACTCTTGCCTATGTTTTTCTGCACTTCGCAGGCAGCCCTCAGTTGTTTGACGATATTTCCCGCTTTCTGAGTAAGCCGCTCCTCTTCGGCGCGGTCAAGGGCGATTGTGTTATTTGGCGCCACCTCTTGGGAGAGGCCCCCGTTTCCTAGCCCTTTTGCTTCTATCGCTTGGATCGCGTTTGAAGTGGCGTCGGCCAACGGCAAAACTTCTCCCTCCCCCAGTCTTACACTGGCCTCCGTTGGTGTCGCAACTTGATCCGGATTGTGTACGTCTTGCACTGGGCGCTCCGGGGTGCGCATAGTCCTTCTACTGCGCCCAAAGGCTGCAATGATGCCAGGTTGCACAACGCACTCTGCCTTCTTTCGTTCGTTAGTCCGTCTGTGGTCTGTCTCCGATGATTTAACCTGTGGTGTTGACTTTAACAGTGTTTCTGGGGTTTGCTGCCTCCCCCCGCAATCGGTGACTTGTTTTACCGGTGTTCTTGCCAACAGCGGTTTTTGCCTGAAAGGGTTCTCCGTGCTAGCGTCCTGTTTGCTTGTGGTTTCATTTGTTTGCTCCATTTTATTGGGTCCCCCCTCGGAGCCGCTATCTCCGTTCGTGTGTGTAGTCGCCTTTTTGGTCCCATGGTTATCTTTGCAGAGCAGGGAGGCCATGCGAGGGTTGGCACAAGCCCTTATGGGGACAAGTGCTCAGAGCCAGACCAGCGCTAATCGGGAGTCCGTCTCAACCGAACCTACACCACCAACCCAATGGTGCGAACTTCGAACGTACTCCGAGGCCTGCCAAGGTTTTACCGGGACGGAGACGGTATGATAGTTGAATTGGAGCCGTTCACACACGAGTTTCACCTCGGCGCTACTGTGCAAAGCAACTAGGTCCAAACCATCACATCCGCCAGCCCAAAGCGTCAATTCCAGTTCGTTGTCCAAAGCGTAATCCAGATACAATAAGAGGGAACCTCACGGCACCCCCCATATCCTCGGGTCCGTGGGGGCGGCACTCCCCAAAGAATGCTAGCCTCCAAGAATGTTCTTGTCGACCGGCTTTCTCCCTGCGGGAATTTCCTCGGGTACGTGGGGGCGGAACTCCCCAAAGAATGCTAGCCTCCAAGAGTGGTCTTGTCGACCGGCATTCCCCCTGCGGAGTTTCCTCGGGTACGTGGGGACGGAACTCCCCAAAGAATGCTAGCCTCCAAGAGAGCTCTTGTCGACCGGCATTCCCCCTGCGGGTGATGGATTACCCAAAAAGTTATTGACTGCTACTCTCTGCAATCTTCCTTTCATTCAAATAATTTCCAAATGGTTGATTCGGTTCTCCTTGGATACAATATGATTTAAGTTTACGAAGTAATAGATCATGACCGATCCCATCGAATGCATTTTCTGATCCACACAAAAAAGCCAATTACATAATCTCCTCTGTTAAGCCACGTACTGAAATCTAATCTGCGGGAAATTTAAAATCAACTTATCAAATATGAAGGATGTTAAGCGAATTTTTATTAATTTTTCGCAATTGAAAGTAGTTGACCTACCAAAAATTTTTGCATGATAACTTCGATGTTTTCTGCTCGATGAATGCGTAAGGAAGAACATTTTTAAGGAAGAAAACGCATAACCGAAAACGAAGAAAACTCTGAAACAATCCTGCGTCAAAATTTTTGTAGGATAAAAACTTCAAGTAACGTCCTGTGTAAATTGATTAAGTGATAATTAGCTGGATAACGAAAATTTTAATTTTTCTGGGAAACAATTTAGTAACTTTCACTTTTGTTCTAGGTATTGTGTGAAATATAATTCGTTTTCGAAACGGGAGGATAAAAATAATTTTTTTTTTCGTTGCCAAAAATGTGTAACTTCTGGAGTCGCGATTTAATTTGAGAGCGGTGGTGCGATGGCAATTGCAGTTTATTTATCGTTCATTAGAGTGAATGCCAAAAACAGGAAAATTTTCGGGCTGCGCAGTACAAATGCCCATGAATTCTAGACATGTGTAAATTACAAGAAAAAAAACACTTACAATTTGTTATTCAAATTATGCCCGAACTGGCCAAACCCGGACGATAAGATTCCCCCGGAAAACACCTTACACTTTCACTCAATTTTATTACTTCTAAATAGAATAAGAATTTATTTCTTATTACAACACTCTCTAGCATTCACTCACTGACGTTCTCTATTCAATTTTCAAAACGCGGTTCAGTGTCAGCGAGCAATTAAAGGGTCGCTACCGAACCGTCGACGTTAATAAAAACCTGCTGATCGTTGTGAGTGGCGTAGGGCTGATTTATTACGATTACTTCAGATATTTCCACGAGCTTTGAGGCTACCTTCAGTCACATGCAGGAAATTAGGCCTTTTTCACATTACATCGAAGAAGTCGTAATATATATAAGCGGTTTCATTGCAAAGTCTTTAAGATCTCATTTCAAATGCAATGAATGTGCTACAGCTTTGATTGGAATGAAAGATGATTTTGGATGTTCCTTAATCGATCAAAAATCAAGGGGAGGTTTGCAGTATTCCAGTAATGATTTAATGAATGTGTGCAGCAAAACTGAGAAAGCTATACCTCAATTCTATTTAGCACATAATAAAGTAAAGTTTGATTTATTTGCGCATGAAATTTATAGGGACATATATCCTATATCCGTTATCTAGCTCATTTGTCCAGCATGATTTGCTAAACGGTCCGATAGGTGGTCATAGATCCATATTACTACAATAATTTTTCATAAATACCTTACAATTCGTTCAAAGCATATTGCTAAGATAGAAAGAGAGCATTTAGAATATTACAGAAACTTTTTTACAAAAATGATTACATTTCGAGGCCAATAAAATCTTGTCCTGATTCAGGAATTTGAGCTTCTAAAGCTGCTGTCGTGTGTATTAACTGATAAATTAGATGATAATCACACGACTGAACGTGATATTGACCATATCACCTCAAATTTCGGTAAGGTCATGGAATAAGACACCCTAAAAATTAATCTCAATGCCAAGGTTCGGATTTGGGCTGTTTTGCGGTGGATTATATATATCTATATATGTATATGCATCCACGTACATATATACATATATATATATATATATATATATATATATATATATATATATATATATATATATATATATATATATATATATATATATATATATATATATAATAACTATATACAGTCCCTGTCCATATTATTAGACCCATACTGAAAAATGAATATTTCACTGCATTTTTTGATGTTTTATTGCAAGACTGTTAGCGTTAGTTGGAACAACCTCTAGTTTAATACTTATGGTAACATTTTATGTAATTGTTCATACAGTTGCTTCAAACTTAGATGGCGGCAGTTCTGTAATAAAAACTTCAAGTAAATAAATAAACGTCAAATACAGTGCAACAGGCGCTATTGTATAAAATGCCATTGCGTGAAATACACAAACATTGCTGAAGTAAGTTCATTATTGATGCTTTGATCCATTTTTATGAAAATAGTGTAAAGCTCTTGCAATTTGTGATAATTATGTAATTTTCAGAATGGGTAAACGACTTGATTTGTCTCCTACTAGAATTGGCCGAATCACCGGTATGTTGAAAGCTAAAAACATGAGCCAGTATGAAATAGCTAAAATTTTAAATGTCTCGTGAAGTTCAGTGAAGCATATAAAACAAGTTGGGTAAACGGACCTACGCTCATGTCAGAAGGGTTTTTTATTCAATTTTCAAAATGCAGTCACCAGATTGAATAAAGTCAAGAAACATGTCAATGACGATTTTATTGGAGAAACTATGAAATTCGAAGATCATACTATTATTAACAAAGTTGAAAGAATTTAGACTTCTGAGGTTTTTGTTATTGTTATACTCATAAATATCTCCCTTGATAATTATTTCAGATGTCCACCACATTTTTCATGTATTTCCCCCCTGTGCCCCCACTGAAGCAAAAACTGACAGTTTAACAACTGTTTTGAAAAGCTCCCATGAAAACTTTCATTTCATACTCATATCGGCTACGTTTGATGAATTTTTTTTTAGGGGCCACTCTCCTGTACTGTTATCATCGATTAATAGCCAATTTTTTCGAATCCTAGAGTTGTTACAAAGCCCTTTTGTTAGAAGCTCCCTCCCGCCTCCTTGACTTGTTTCACTTATGAGTATTAATTGTAGGTACTCAGCTTCAGTCATTCATTAAATTGAATCAAGTGTTCAAAGCATGCACCTTAAACGTTGAAGTTGGGAAAAAAATAACTCACTACTTTGTTTTACGATCACTGATACCACTAGCTGAACTGATTCTCAAAGTTATTCATGACACCTATCATTCCTGAAATTTTCATGCAAATCCTAGCAAAACTGTAGTGTCTGAGTCGGTAAAAAGCGCATGTTGTTCCATAGCCATATGTTGCCATAGTAATACATGCAGCGCATATTGTTCCATAGTAATACAGGAAAATTCAAACCGCTATAACTTCGCTAAATATGATGCAATCTTTACAAAACTTTCAGAGTTAATCAATCTTATAAATAGACATCTGTGTACTGAATTTCATTGACTTTAAGGGTACCGTTAAGATTTTATTCAAGAAAACATAAAATCGATAAATCATACTATTACTAACAAAGTTGAGTGAATTGCGGCTTCTCACGTATTTGTTGTTGTTGTACTCATTAAGGCCTACATTTTTGATTTTTTTCAGATTTTTCGGATGAAAGGTGTCCAATCGCGAGGGAGGGACACAAATTTTTCGTGTATTTCCCCTCCCTGTGCACCCCTCGAAGCAAACTTTGCCAAACTAAGACCTGTTTTGAAAAGTTCTCATCAAGACCTTTCATTTGATACCTTCAATGAAATTTTTTTTCGGGGGGTCACTTATAAAATTTTTTAGTAGTTGAAATTTTAAGAGATCACCACTTTACACCTACATACAAAATTTGATGCTTCTAGCTTAAGTAGTTTCCGAGAAAAACTGCTGTGACACACGGACGGACGGACGGACGGACGGACGGACAGACAGACGGACAGACAGGACGCGATTTTAGAAGGGTTTTGTAAAATTATTTTACAAAACCCTAAAAAAGATTGTGTAGTAATCGAGCAGTTATACCAGCAAACTGCTCGAAAACCCTCCTATCTCCTATCTAAATTGTAATGGCAGATTTAAAATAAAAACATGTGAATTTTTTCTGTAATTGTAGTTTGTAGAATAGTTTTTCTTCTTATTGTTATTAGTTAATGTAACTTGATATTAATTTTCCTCTATATTAAAATTCAAATGTTCTCGTTAATTATCTTTTCTATAAAATTTAAATTTTTATTACTATTTAAAATTTTCATTTCTTTCCTTCATGTAAATTTGCTCGCAGCATGTAAATTTTCTTCAGTTTATTCAAATTCCTTTACTTCATTTGTAATTTCTTTAGTTTGGTTAAAATTTCCCTACTACAATTAAATCCTAGTTTTTGGTTAAAAATTTGAATCTGCCCATTACAATTTAAGATGTGGAACCCCTGACTTAGTGCAGGGCAACGGTGCATTACTTGATGGACTGCATTCGAATTCAGCTGGGTGGACAGCTGATAGAATTTTCACCGTAGGCACGGAATGTGAAAGCCAAGACAAGTTTTGGACTGATCCAAACTGAACAAAAGGGGAGTCTGCTCGGAATGGCGACGGCGATCACGTCGGGAGCGTGGGACGGTTCGAGGCTGCCATGAAAGAACGAAAGTGTTCGTCGAAGGAAAGCGGTACTAGGATTGATTAAAAGTTTAAACCAACGAGGAGTGTATAGAGAATGTTAAAAAAGTATCGTGCAAAATTATGATCGCTACGTTAGTCGTGGGGATTAGTGAAAAGTGAAATAAAACTCGTGTTCCGCCAATTTGTATGGTGGAAGTGTTTCGCTTGGGTGTGCAAAGCTTCCTCCCTCCGTTAAACCATCTGTCAGGAAGTTATTCTTTAGTTCCCCAAAGGAGAGGAAAACGAATAGAATTGCGAAATAGATGACAAAATCTAAAGAAAAAGAAGGGGGAATGTTCTGGTGGAAGTAAAGCGGGATTGAGTGATTCCTCTTCATCGAAGTAACGTGATCGTCATCTTCGAGTTGTTTTACATATGATTTGTTTTGCACCAAACACGGTTTTGGTTGTGATATTTCATTCAACGTGTACACAAGTGTTTTCCCCACGTCACGATAGTGCGTTAGTATCGCTATTGTGCAATTTCACAGTAAGAAGTGATTGAAATTCAACCTTGTGGGCAGCCAAATATCGAAAAGCACTGAGATAAGAGTGTCGCTTACGATGGATTTCATAGCGGATGGTGGGACTCTAGTCGAATTAAAGGTGCAATGTCTTAAGATTTCCCTCGCAAAGTTCGGGATAGTGCGGGAGTTCTCTAAATAATGACATGCGAGTAATACCTTTGTTTGTGATTACATAATAATGCAATTAAAAATAAATACCGAAAAGATAATCAAACATAATATAATTGGCAAGCAAAGAAAAAAGGCAAAAATGATGTTCGAGTGAAAGTCGAAAGTTGTGGTGATCTGTGCTGTGCTTATTCAAAAACGAAATTTTTCCTTGATCTTTCCGAGAATTAGTTGACATCTTGATGATAATTTTTCGACTTTGCTAAATGAAAGCCTTTTAAAATGAAACTGGCTGTCTTTGATTTTCCTGTGGTAGCGCTAAAACTGAATATCAGAAAATTGTTCAGCCCAATTTGGAGTGGAGTACTTAGCGGGAAAAATTAGATCGAAACTGTTGATCTTCGTATCGCCTTACAACGAACTTAGAGTCTTTATATTGTCACTCAGATTATACCAGAAAAATCATCAGCATCTCCTTTTACTGAGGGTGCTGTTACGGATGACCAGCTTCCATCCGGAGACCACACCACGACCACTAAGGAGATCGGGATGCATGTCATTTACACACCCCAAAACCGCTTGAGCATCGAGGTAGCAGTTGACCCATTGTATTTTTGGTCTTAACTTTAACACAAATACTACTCTCATACAAAAGAAAAAAATGTTATTGTTATATAATACAGAAGAAAAATGTTATTTTTGTATGGCAAGCAATGTTATTTATCAGTCGAGCTAGAGTAGGGCGTTTAACTTAGGTAGGGAGCGAACGGCAGCAACGGATGACGAACGACATCAGAAGGGGGCCGGTCGACCATCACTCTTCCCAACAAGGATAACCTATGGCAACGCATCTAACGCAAGCGCTCCACAAAGGCTATCACCTACTCGGAAGGCGTTTAAGGGGCCCACTCCTGGTCACCGCACTAGATGGATCAACCGTAATCAAAGGTAATGTCAACATCAAAACCGTGAAGGGATGCAGCGCGCAAACGGAAACATAAACATGCGAGGCTACCGTAAAATACATTGATTGTCGTTACGAATGCAAAGACTTACCTCGGGGGACTTGCCGGCTCCAATTTACACTTTCCTGACTGCGTCTCTGGTGCGACGCCTGGACGAGGCGACTCCCAAGTTGAACAATACTCACGATGTAATGCAGGCATCACGACCAGGTACACATATCACCTGTACTACGCCCAAGTCGACCGACATTCGGAAATTTCTAAATTATTTCACTAATTCCTGACATGCAACATTATCGCGACGTGCAAACCAATCACTTGCAACATATAAGTAATGAAGCGGACAAACATTTCTTTCGGAGACGCCATTCCGCAATTCATTTAACATTTTCTTTAAAGACAAATCTGAACACTGACTTGCGAGCCAATCACTTACACTGTTGTCATAACAAGCGATTGAATGCAGGGCGTGCGATTCTAGCGACAATAACACGTTTTTCCGGATGGAAATACAACTCAATGGCGTAAGCTAATTGTTCGAAATCGCGTTTGTTTTCACTTTCCGCTGACAACTACAAAATGTCATTCGGCGATGTCATTCTGCGATGATCTAGTGACCCACATATTGGGACTGCCCAGCTGATCCCAAAATAATGGGTAATGCAGACCAACTCGCATACAGCAACCATGGGTGCGGAGCCGAGGTAGCGAAGATGGTTGGTAGCCGCGCTACGAACCGCGCCAAAAGGAGAAAAGAAGTTCGTCGTACGAATGGGAGGCCAACCACCTCCAATGTAGCGGGCGTCCGTTAAGGCGAGCCAATTTAAAGGGCTGAGGGATAACGGAGGCCCTCTTTTTTTGGTTTGACTCCAGGGCAGAGAGATCGAAGGATACAAGTCTAGCAGCGCCAAAAAGGTGATTAGGACTAAGATCAACTTCATCATCGTCACCACGGCACTCATCGATACCACGGAAGAGCAATTTCGTTCAGCGAGGAGCTGAACAGAACGAGAATCCGGCTCCCGAGATTGGCGCAAGTAACCACAGACGATCGTTTGCTGGGGCCCCAAGTTAAGGATAGTTTAGCGAAAAGTAGGAAAAGGTACCTTTTTCTCTTTTTTTTTATATTATATCTGCTTTTATATTTATTCCATCGAATTCATTTGTGTGAATATATTGATTTACTTAACACGGAAATATTCTTATTGTTGTTATTGAAAAAAAAGGTAACTTGGATTGTGCGCGACGTTCAAGCGGGGAGATTTTCTTTTTCCTCGTTCGGATTAACAGATTTTCTTTCAGGAGGTCGTGGTGTGGGTAAACAGGGTAAGTTGGGCAGGTTAGGGTCAAGTGTAGATAGAGGAGGTGACACGTTTATCTTTTCTTCCCTTTTGTGCTAGTGGTTAGCCCTCGTGCGTGCGCTGACGGATCGTCTACTCGCTGACGATCCTATTGTTGAATCCATCCAGCCTAGGGATAGCGAGTTGGCGCCTGCGCCGTCTCCGACGGAACGAACCGGGCCCGCAAGGCTGGACAGCGCGTCTACCCTTGAAGTGTAAGGGTGACAAATTGGCGCCCAACGTGGGGCTCATTAAGGCGAGACAAGTTAAGTCAGTATAGAAGTGGAAGTCAGTGTGAATTCGCGGAAGTGCTTTTCTAGGGTGATTCAGTGAGTGATAGTGATTATCTAGTGTGAATTTGCGGGAGTGATTTTCTAGGGTGATTCAGTGAGTGATAGTGATTATCTAGTGTGAATTTGCGGGAGTGATTTTCTAGGGTGATTCAGTGAGTGATAGTGAATATCTAGTGTGAAATTGCGGGAGTGTTTTTCTAGGGTGATTCAGTGAGTGATAGTGTGTTGTTTCCTAGTGTGAATATGCGGAAGTGCGAGTGTTGGTGAGATTGTAAATTTGCGGGGGTGTATCGCGTTAAAAGTGCGAGTGTTGGTGAAAGTGTGAGTTTGCGGGGGTGCGTTGGGATAGAAGTGTGAGTGTCGGTGTGAGGGAAAGGGCGAAGGATAAATCCGAATTTGCGGGTTGTTTGGGAGTGAGTGTTTTTTTTTTTTTTTTTTGGTCTGACTGTGGAATGAATGATTGCGGAGTGAATGTGTCGTTAGTGGTGAATTGAGTAAAAGTGAACCATTGGAACTGATGAATAATATTTTTTTTCCCTCTCTCGCTAGTGTTAGTATAGTGTAGGTGAAAATAGTAGCGGAATTTATATATATATATATATATATATATATATATATATATATATATATATATATATATATATATATATATATAGGTATATAAAATAAGTAGTACGTAAATTTAATTTAAATTAGTAATAAGTTAAATATGGCAGGGAAGGGAAGGATGCTGATAAATCGTCTGGCCAGCGACGTGCTCTAATATGAATTGGCTATTAGGGGGCTGCCTGCTGGGACAGTGGATGAGATGCGAGCAAAGTTACGGGTGGCGGTACGGGCGGAGAATTTAAAAAACACAAGTATGGTGAATTTCAAAGAGTACCCTTACACACCCGCAGAGGACATCAAGGCGCTGGAGGAAAAATGGGCAGAAGTTAACTCCCTGGTGGAAGGATTCTCGGGTGATAGAGAGTCGGGAGAGTATTGGAAGATATTGGCCAAGATCGAGTTTTGCCAGCGAAGGTTGGCGAATATCCAAGCTGAGGATCCCGAGGAGGAAAAGATCGTGGACAGATTGGAAAAAGATTTCATGATGTCGTTAGGGGGTCTGGATGTAACAGCGGGTGGCAACTTGGAGGAGATGGAGGAGAAAACCGTTCCTAGAGGCAGGACATCTACACCGAAAGCGAGGTTAACGGGAGAAAAAACCAGCACTAAGCCGGGAGGCAGAGTTAACGATGCACCCGGGCTGAAGGCAGGTCCTCCCGAAAGGATCACGGAGAAGGTAGAAGGGGAGAGTGACACGGAAGGGGAGAAACAAGTAGAGGAGCCGAGCGCAATCACTGAGGGGCGGCTACTTGAATCGGAAGGGCCAGCAACTCAGACGGTGGAGGGACATCGGAATGATCCGGGAGCAGGCAAGGTTCCAGACGTGTCCAAGTGGGGGATCAAATTCTCCAGCGATTCTCCCGGTTCGGTAAGTGCTATTCTGGAAAGGGTAGAGGAGCTTCGGTTAATGAAGGGCGTGACAAAGCCACAGCTGATGAGGATGGCCGCGGAGCTTTTTGAGGGTAAAGCCCTGATTTGGTTTCGTTCGGTACGGGAGCGGGTAGCTTCTTGGGATGAACTTTGCCAGGAGCTGCGGACAGAATTTTTACCCCCAAATTACAATAAAAGGCTGTGGGAAGAAATTCGTCAGCGGACGCAAGGAAGGAACGAGTCCATCGGAGTTTACGTGGCTATCATGGATGGACTGTTTCGCAGATTGGGAGAACCCTGCTCGGAAGCCAGGAAGCTGGAGATTTTGCTGGATAACATTAGCCCGTTCTACCAGGTGAAGTTATCATTAAGAGAGGTGACATCGGTTGCGCAGTTGGTGCAGTTGGGACGGAAAATGGAGGCTACTAAGGCGGCGGTTGATGCGTTTGTGCCCCCACCCAGCCGTAGGACGTCAAAGCTATTAGAACCAGATTTAGCCTATGAGGAGGTCCCTACAGTGAGTGAAATAGTTCCGGAGGGCAGGGCTGTAGGAGTCAAGTGCTGGAACTGCAACGGCGTAGGACACATCTCCCGGGAATGTCGCCAACCACGTAGATGCTTCGGCTGCGGTCGGTCTGGAGCAACAAAAGTCACCTGTTGTTCTACTCAGCGGGGTCGAGCGCCGGCCCGGGCGGGTCCGTCGGGAAACGAGCACGGTGCTCGTTAGGCGGCGAATTGAGCACCGGATCCGAGGAGGAGTTGGAGGCCGCCGGTACGAGTTTTTTATTTTCAAATAGTCGGGGGGACGAACGACCACATTTGGAGGTTTGGGTGTTGGGCAAGCGCTTCTAGGGCCTCGTTGACTCGGGGGCGTCCAATACAATTGTCGGGGGAGATGGTTGGTCCGAGATGCGGGAAATGGGGGTGGAGATGATTACTGCCCAGAATCAGGCGGTGAGCCTAGCCGACAACGGCCAGTGCCCGATAGAGGGGAGGGCTTGGGTACCTTTTCGGTTGGAGGGCAGGGTGAAGTGGCTGGAGGTATTGGTGGTACCGGCTCTTGCTCACAAAGTTATCTTGGGGGTAGATTTTTTGCAGCAGTTTGGGGTCCTTTTGAACCTGCGGGATAACAGGTGGGGCTTTGCATGCCATGAGGCGGTGATGTTGGGGGGACATCTACACAGTAGGGATGTATTGACTCACTCTGAAGAAGAGGAGTTAGCCCAGTTAATTGGGATAGAGTTCCAAAACATGGGGGAGGGGCTGGGTTGCACTAATCTGGTGGAGCACGTCATCAAGACGGATGCAGCGCCCATCAAGCAGCGTTATTATCCGGTCTCACCTACCATGCAGAAGAACATTAATACGGAGCTGGACGAGATGTTGGCCCTAGGCGTAGTGGAGCCCTCTAAGAGCACATGGTCTTCCCCGATATTAATGGTGAAGAAAAAGGATGGGTCGTACAGATTCTGTGTAGATTTCCGTAAGGTGAATCAAGTCACCGCACGGGATGCGTATCCCCTTCCGTATATTTTCGCCACTTTAGATAAGCTACGGGATGCAAGGTATCTATCCACTTTGGATATTAAATCAGCTTACTGGCAGGTCCCAGTGGCGGAAGAATCACGTCAGTTCACGGCGTTTACCATCCCAGGGCGGGGTCTTTTTCAATTTCGGAGAATGCCGTTTGGTCTGTCGAATGCGCCAGCGACCTGACAGCGCCTAATTGACAAAGTGTTGGGCCCGGAAATGGAACCTTTCGTGTTCACATACCTCGACGACATTATTTTCGTAACACCCACGTTCAGTCAACACCTGGAGGTTCTCTCCGAGGTATTCAAGCGTCTGCGGCAAGCGGGACTGAGGCTATCGCGGGAAAAATGTCATTTTTGCCGAGCCGAGCTGAAATATCTGGGTTATGTGGTGAACGAGAACGGGTTGAATGTCGACCCTGAGAAAGTCGAGAGCATGTTAAAAATACCACGGCCTCATACGGTGAAGCAGATCCGACAGTTCCTTGGGATGGTATCGTGGTATCGGAGGTTCATTCCGGATCATGCCTCTTTGGTAGCACCCTTAACCGATTTACTGCGCAAGCATAAGAGATTTGACTGGACCACCGAATGTGAGGAAGCCTTCGGACGCTGTAAATTGAAACTGGCTTCAGCACCTATTTTGACGTGTCCTGATTTCAGCATCCCATTCAATGTGCAGACGGATGCCTCAGATGTGGGTGTGGGAGCCGTGTTGAGCCAAACTTTTCCGGAGGGGGAGAAGGTGGTCTGTTATTTGAGCCGCGCCCTAACCAAAGCGGAGCGAAAATATTCAACCACCGAGAGGGAGTGCTTGGCAGTCCTTTGGGCGGTGGAGAAGCTACGCCCGTATATCGAGGGCTCGCATTTCCGCGTAATAACGGATCACCACTCTTTGGTTTGGCTCAACAATCTAAAGGACCCTACGGGGAGGTTGGCTCGCTGGGCTGTCCGTCTGCAACAGTTCGATTATGAGGTAATGCACCGCAAAGGCAGCGAGCATTTGGTTCCGGATGCATTATCGAGGTCAGTCACTGTGGAAACGGTGGAGGTGGTGTTGCGAATTCCGGCGTACCAGCTTCCTCCCATTCGCAACTTCAAATTGCCGCCGTAACATTGTTACTTTCCTTTGGGCACTTCTACCTTTTCCTTTTAGATTTTTCCATTTTCCCTTTAATTTTTACCCCTCCATCATCACAATACTACCCTTTTTCCTTATTAACAACTACAAAAAATAATACCTACTAATAATTTCAATTTTCCCACTAATAACGTTCCATTTATTAATTCCCACTAACAAAATTTCATTCTATTCATTTTCCCTAACAAAACCTAATTCCTTCCTTAACACTAACTAATTCCATTCCCACTAACAAATTTTATATTTTTATACTAACAAAAATGAATTGACTAACAAAATTCAATCCCATGCCCAAATGAATCATTGAAGTTGCTAATCTGATGAATGGGAGATCGATAAGGCATAGCTCCATTGGATACGTCGCGAGATTTGACCGTGCGACTGCTGGAACCCTGAGTTCAAGTTCCCCCGGGCGCACGGAAGCACTCTTTTTTGGGGTATCGGCAAAATCAATAGTTTTCGTAATGTACTCGCATGTGTGACACTTTGCATTCAATCAAGCGATTCTTGGGGATGTAAATTGCCATATATGCAAGTCAATGGAAACTATTGTGATTGTCGATACGGACCAAAAGATGTGTGGGTAGCGGAATCGAAGTGTAATGCACTTCGATTACGTTACCCAGATGCGACAGCGGTAATTGGAAAAGAATTTGGATTGCGGGATCGGATGGGAGAAAGGTGAAATGTGGAAATGAGGTGGTTGGAATTAGGCAGTCAGGATTGGACGTGGAAAAGGGAGGTTGAACGCTTTGGGGAGTCAGGATTTGATTTGACAAAGAAGAGGGAGTTTTTTTTCGGTTTTTGGTGAAGTGAATATTTGGCTGTTAAAGATAAAGGAGTTTTCTGTGTGGGATATAAGTGAGTTTTGGGGTTTTTAAAATTGGGAAAGAATTGAATAGACTTTTTTTTGAAGTTTTAGTGACGAAGAGTGGAAAGATTGAAAAAGTGAGGGGAGTTTTGCATTTTGGGAAGAGAGGGGATTTGACTTTGTGTAGTGTGAAGAAAAGAAAAATTTTATTAATTTGAAGTGCGGAAAACGAAAATTGTGCGAGAAAAATAAAGATTTTGCTAATTTGGATTGCGGGAAGACGAAAATTGTTGTCAAAAGCTTGGGTTGAAATTTAGTGAAAAGAAAAAAAGACAGATTGGAGGAATCAATTAATGCGGATAAAAGTGGCCGTTACGTTTTTTTTTTTTTGGTTTAGTGATTCTAAATTACATTTAATTTTCAGCGACCCCACGCTTCTTTTGCTGTATTGCACCGGGCGCTCGGAGTTCTACGGGGAAAGAAGTGAGTACAATTTTAGTTTTTTTTCCTTTTTTTTTAATATATTATCCAATAGTTTGATTATCATATTCTCCATAGTCTTGAATTATTTTATGTTGGTAGATTCTAATTTTTGTATATTGTTTCAAATTTCGAAAGGGGTTTTTAGTAGTTTTGTTTTATCTGATTTTCTTTTGTATACCTTGGATTTAAATTATAACTTGAAATAAAAACGGCCACAATGTTCTGAGAGAACAACTATTTTTCATTTCTCAATGTGACCTCCCCCTTTCCCGTCCTTTTCCCTATGTGCTAGTATTTATATGTCAGGTGGCTCAGCACGAGCAGAGGGTGCCCCGAAAGACTCACGACACGACTGAGCGCTAGCCGGCCTCAGTATGCCACCCCGGGCTACACACCCCTCTGCCAATATTTAATGTCTGCAACTGCGGTGACTTCCGTGGTTGCTACATATGGCGCCCAAAGGTTGGTTTTAGTTGATTTTATCAGTTTTTAATTATAACTTAAATTTTTCAATTTCAGATTTGTATGGGCCTGAGTACCTGGAGTGCCTGACTTGAATAGTGGTCTGAGCATTCCAGGGAAGTTATTTTTTTTTTTTTTTGCTAGAAATTTCTGATGACTTGTTTGAACGATGAAAAGTGATCGAGTAATAGTTTGAAAAGTTTTAGTTTCGATTTTGATATTAATTTATAGATTTTTGATCACGGGGTTCGCCGCAGTTGCAGTGGCGCCTACCGTGCTGTTTTGTGTTTGATAGTCTCCACCGGCTATGATAGTGGGCATGCTTTAGCAGTGTGGATGTTGGTTGGGATCAACCGAATTTTGAGTCGTTGGCTATATCTCCCTGCACGGGATAGTTGGACTTAGATCCATCTCTTGGAATTAGCCAACGCTTTCGGCCCTTCCATCATCTATCTGGTGGTAGCTTTGGGATATGTGCGGCTCTTGTCCGAGCCATTATGAAGTCCGTAGTATTTCATAATGGTCTCGTAGTCAGCTTTTGAGGTGACAATTGGAGCGGAGTCCGCCTACAAATTCCATTGTTATACCAGGCACTGTTGTGGTTTGTCTGCTTCGTGTTATGTCTAAATTTTAATCACCATCCCATATAATTACCTGTTCTTTTCCTTTCCATTAATGGGGAGGATCATTTTGAGAAATGAAATCTTTTTATGAATTGTATCTCCATTTCAATTGCTATTACAAAAATCAATATTTTCGATCGTTTCCAACACTATTCCTCTTCACTGCTAATCAATCGCAATAATAGCCACAACCATTAATTGTTATTATTGCCATAGTCTGTTTGTCAGTCTGTGGGATCATTTTTATTTCGTATTATCTATAATTTGCGTTAATTTTTTTTATTTTAATTTAGGTAGCTTGAACTTTGGTTTATGGGATTGATCTTTACAGTTAGGTATTTTTGGTTATTTTATTTTATTGGGGAATGTAGGTTTAGCTTAGTTATAGATTATTGGGTTTAATTAGGGTTTTGACTAAGATTAGTTTTAGATTATTGATTTTACGGTTGTTAATTTAGAATAAATTCTTTTAAGTTTAATGATTGAGTTTGTTTTAGTTAATTTTGGATTTGAGTGATTTTAGGTTGGGTTTGATTATTGAGTTTAGTTTAGGTTTATCAGTTAGGTTTTGGTTAGGGTTAAGTTTCAAGTATTGTATATTATTGAGAATTTCAGTTTTTATTTTAGTTAGTAAGATTTTAAAATTTTTAAAATTTTATATATATATTTACTTGTCCGTTTGTCAGTCTGGCATTCAAATTTTAATTTATTTTTACAGAATCGTTTGTTCGTCTGTCTGTGATTTATAAAATTATTTATTTTATTCAAATCGTCGGTGTTGTCCGTCTGTTCATAGATTTTTATATTTCTAAATTGTTTAGATGATCTGTGGTTTTTTATCATTTTTAATTTTCATCATGTTTCCGCACACGCCATATGAGTACTTCGCTTGCCCTTCACCGCGTTCTTCTCAGGATTTGCCAGAATCTCATTCACAGCATCCGTTCCGGGATAATGGCCAGACATCTGAATCGGATGAAACTTTTATTCCCATGCATAAATGGGGATTCAAGTTTGATGGAGGCTCAAGTGGAATGGATGCTCGCCAGTTTATGTTCCGTGTTAGCACCTTGGCTCAAAGCTACGGTATTTCGGAGCGTGAATTGGTGTCGACCTTACATATTCTCCTGCAAGGATCTGCCGAAAACTGGTACTGGCAGATGCGTGAACTGTATGGAGACTTGAGTTGGAGTCAGCTGAAATGTGAATTCATTGAGCGATTTGGATCTCGGCTTGATGATGCACATATTTGGGAAAATATGTTCGCCCGCAAGCAGAGATCTCACGAGCCGTTCATAGAGTTCTTTAAATCCATTGAAGCGATGTCTCTCCAACTCAGGACTCCGATGAGGGACACGGATCTGCGAGAACTAGTCTTTAAGAACATGAATCTCCGATTGCAGGAGCATCTGGCTGGACATGAGTTCTCAACCACCCGAGATCTCGTCAGGATGTGTCGCCGAATTGAAATCATATGGCAACGGCTGGAAATGGATAACCTTCGATATCCAGTTCAGACATGTGAAGTCAATTCTGTGCAACTGCATGACGAATTTTCGGCTGGTTATGATTCATGTCTCCGGTCCGGTGCCCTCCCTGCTGAAGCGCATCCTACTATTCCCCTGCAATCATTTTCTCGGGAAATTGGAATTCAGTCACCGAGGTCTGTAGATGTTTCTACACAGACGTCGCTGCCTGAGGTCCAATTTCACCAAAGCAATTCCCTGGACGTGGCTTATGACTTTGATTCTGACTGCAAGCCTAACCGCAAGCGGCGAGGATCGAAGTCACGATTCCACAGATCATGGAAATATTTTGTCACGCGACGGTTTCTCAAGCGAGCGTGCATTGATTCAATCGTGGCATCGCACGAAGACAAGCGGCCTTATGCTGTGATCAGCATTAAGGGACGCAAATTGAAAGGTCTGTTAGACAGTGGTGCAAGCGTTAGCATCCTGGGAGCGGGAGCCCTTGACCTCGTCCGTGACCTTGGTTTGCATCTTCATTCGATGCATGCCAACGTCAAGACGGCATCAGGTCATAAGGCTGACGTGTTAGGATACGTTACTGCATTAGTTCAATTCAATAATCGAGCTCGGTTGATTCGGTTTCTGATTGTTCCGGCATTAACGTATTCTATTTATCTCGGGATTGATTTTTGGGACGCTTTTAACATCGCACCAGTTTTATTGCCCCTGTCTGCAGAATCTTTTATGTCTACTTCAGTCCCCTTGAGTCGTTCTTCTCTTGCGGCCGGTGACCCATCCGAAGTTGTTGACCACCACCTATCGTCCATCGATAAGGTGGAGCTGAGCAAAAGCATCCTGATTTCTAAACGTCATTATTCGGGTACTGCTCATTGCGCGGTCGATACTCATTACAGTGGTGAAATCGTACTGCTGAATGAGGTGCACAATGATTCGGATGGAGCATTGTCTGCTGGGAGGAGCGAGTTAAGTAACGGATGCTGGGGCTCGCCAATCACCTAAACAGAAACCAGACAGAATATTTCCATGGTGTGAAGTCCAGTGAATGTCTACTTTTTTGTTTTTTTCCGGTTACCTCTGCCGACCTTCTTTGTTTGCCCGGCTGAATGAGACACTCAGGGTCTGGGTCGTCCCCACGATTGTTGCGAATTCCGGCTTACCAGCTTCCTCCCATTCGCAACTTCAAATTGCCGCCGTAACATTGTTACTTTCCTTTGGGCACTTCTACCTTTTCCTTTTAGATTTCTCCATTTTCCCTTTAATTTTTACCCCTCCATCATCACAATACTACCCTTTTTCCTTATTAACAACTACAAAAAATAATACCTACTAATAATTTCAATTTTCCCACTAATAACGTTCCATTTATTAATTCCCACTAACAAAATTTCATTCTATTCATTTTCCCTAACAAAACCTAATTCCTTCCTTAACACTAACTAATTCCATTCCCACTAACAAATTTTATATTTTTATACTAACAAAAATGAATTGACTAACAAAATTCAATCCCATGCCCAAATGAATCATTGAAGTTGCTAATCTGATGAATGGGAGATCGATAAGGCATAGCTCCATTGGATACGTCGCGAGATTCGACCGTGCGACTGCTGGAACCCTGAGTTCAAGTTCCCCCGGGCGCACGGAAGCACTCTTTTTTGGGGTATCGGCAAAATCAATAGTTTTCGTAATGTACTCGCATGTGTGACACTTTACATTCAATCAAGCGATTCTTGGGGATGTAAATTGCCATATATGCAAGTCAATGGAAACTATTGTGATTGTCGATACGGACCAAAAGATGTGTGGGTAGCGGAATCGAAGTGTAATGAACTTCGATTACGTTACCCAGATGCGACAGCGGTAATTGGAAAAGAATTTGGATTGCGGGATCGGATGGGAGAAAGGTGAAATGTGGAAATGAGGTGGTTGGAATTAGGCAGTCAGGATTGGACGTGGAAAAGAGAGGTTGAACGCTTTGGGGAGTCAGGATTTGATTTGACAAAGAAGAGGGAGTTTTTTTTCGGTTTTTGGTGAAGTGAATATTTGGCTGTTAAAGATAAAGGAGTTTTCTGTGTGGGATATAAGTGAGTTTTGGGGTTTTTAAAATTGGGAAAGAATTGAATAGACTTTTTTTTGAAGTTTTAGTGACGAAGAGTGGAAAGATTGAAAAAGTGAGGGGAGTTTTGCATTTTGGGAAGAGAGGGGATTTGACTTTGTGTAGTGTGAAGAAAAGAAAAATTTTATTAATTTGAAGTGCGGAAAACGAAAATTGTGCGAGAAAAATAAAGATTTTGCTAATTTGGATTGCGGGAAGACGAAAATTGTTGTCAAAAGCTTGGGTTGAAATTTAGTGAAAAGAAAAAAAGACAGATTGGAGGAATCAATTAATGCGGATAAAAGTGGCCGTTACGTTTTTTTTTTTTTGGTTTAGTGATTCTAAATTACATTTAATTTTCAGCGACCCCACGCTTCTTTTGCTGTATTGCACCGGGCGCTCGGAGTTCTACGGGGAAAGAAGTGAGTACAATTTTAGTTTTTTTTCCTTTTTTTTTAATATATTATCCAATAGTTTGATTATCATATTCTCCATAGTCTTGAATTATTTTATGTTGGTAGATTCTAATTTTTGTATATTGTTTCAAATTTCGAAAGGGGTTTTTAGTAGTTTTGTTTTATCTGATTTTCTTTTGTATACCTTGGATTTAAATTATAACTTGAAATAAAAACGGCCACAATGTTCTGAGAGAACAACTATTTTTCATTTCTCAATGTGACCTCCCCCTTTCCCGTCCTTTTCCCTATGTGCTAGTATTTATATGTCAGGTGGCTCAGCACGAGCAGAGGGTGCCCCGAAAGACTCACGACACGACTGAGCGCTAGCCGGCCTCAGTATGCCACCCCGGGCTACACACCCCTCTGCCAATATTTAATGTCTGCAACTGCGGTGACTTCCGTGGTTGCTACATATGGCGCCCAAAGGTTGGTTTTAGTTGATTTTATCAGTTTTTAATTATAACTTAAATTTTTCAATTTCAGATTTGTATGGGCCTGAGTACCTGGAGTGCCTGACTTGAATAGTGGTCTGAGCATTCCAGGGAAGTTATTTTTTTTTTTTTTTGCTAGAAATTTCTGATGACTTGTTTGAACGATGAAAAGTGATCGAGTAATAGTTTGAAAAGTTTTAGTTTCGATTTTGATATTAATTTATAGATTTTTGATCACGGGGTTCGCCGCAGTTGCAGTGGCGCCTACCGTGCTGTTTTGTGTTTGATAGTCTCCACCGGCTATGATAGTGGGCATGCTTTAGCAGTGTGGATGTTGGTTGGGATCAACCGAATTTTGAGTCGTTGGCTATATCTCCCTGCACGGGATAGTTGGACTTAGATCCATCTCTTGGAATTAGCCAACGCTTTCGGCCCTTCCATCATCTATCTGGTGGTAGCTTTGGGATATGTGCGGCTCTTGTCCGAGCCATTATGAAGTCCGTAGTATTTCATAATGGTCTCGTAGTCAGCTTTTGAGGTGACAATTGGAGCGGAGTCCGCCTACAAATTCCATTGTTATACCAGGCACTGTTGTGGTTTGTCTGCTTCGTGTTATGTCTAAATTTTAATCACCATCCCATATAATTACCTGTTCTTTTCCTTTCCATTAATGGGGAGGATCATTTTGAGAAATGAAATCTTTTTATGAATTGTATCTCCATTTCAATTGCTATTACAAAAATCAATATTTTCGATCGTTTCCAACACTATTCCTCTTCACTGCTAATCAATCGCAATAATAGCCACAACCATTAATTGTTATTATTGCCATAGTCTGTTTGTCAGTCTGTGGGATCATTTTTATTTCGTATTATCTATAATTTGCGTTAATTTTTTTTATTTTAATTTAGGTAGCTTGAACTTTGGTTTATGGGATTGATCTTTACAGTTAGGTATTTTTGGTTATTTTATTTTATTGGGGAATGTAGGTTTAGCTTAGTTATAGATTATTGGGTTTAATTAGGGTTTTGACTAAGATTAGTTTTAGATTATTGATTTTACGGTTGTTAATTTAGAATAAATTCTTTTAAGTTTAATGATTGAGTTTGTTTTAGTTAATTTTGGATTTGAGTGATTTTAGGTTGGGTTTGATTATTGAGTTTAGTTTAGGTTTATCAGTTAGGTTTTGGTTAGGGTTAAGTTTCAAGTATTGTATATTATTGAGAATTTCAGTTTTTATTTTAGTTAGTAAGATTTTAAAACTTTTAAAATTTTATATATATATTTACTTGTCCGTTTGTCAGTCTGGCATTCAAATTTTAATTTATTTTTACAGAATCGTTTGTTCGTCTGTCTGTGATTTATAAAATTATTTATTTTATTCAAATCGTCGGTGTTGTCCGTCTGTTCATAGATTTTTATATTTCTAAATTGTTTAGATGATCTGTGGTTTTTTATCATTTTTAATTTTCATCATGTTTCCGCACACGCCATATGAGTACTTCGCTTGCCCTTCACCGCGTTCTTCTCAGGATTTGCCAGAATCTCATTCACAGCATCCGTTCCGGGATAATGGCCAGACATCTGAATCGGATGAAACTTTTATTCCCATGCATAAATGGGGATTCAAGTTTGATGGAGGCTCAAGTGGAATGGATGCTCGCCAGTTTATGTTCCGTGTTAGCACCTTGGCTCAAAGCTACGGTATTTCGGAGCGTGAATTGGTGTCGACCTTACATATTCTCCTGCAAGGATCTGCCGAAAACTGGTACTGGCAGATGCGTGAACTGTATGGAGACTTGAGTTGGAGTCAGCTGAAATGTGAATTCATTGAGCGATTTGGATCTCGGCTTGATGATGCACATATTTGGGAAAATATGTTCGCCCGCAAGCAGAGATCTCACGAGCCGTTCATAGAGTTCTTTAAATCCATTGAAGCGATGTCTCTCCAACTCAGGACTCCGATGAGGGACACGGATCTGCGAGAACTAGTCTTTAAGAACATGAATCTCCGATTGCAGGAGCATCTGGCTGGACATGAGTTCTCAACCACCCGAGATCTCGTCAGGATGTGTCGCCGAATTGAAATCATATGGCAACGGCTGGAAATGGATAACCTTCGATATCCAGTTCAGACATGTGAAGTCAATTCTGTGCAACTGCATGACGAATTTTCGGCTGGTTATGATTCATGTCTCCGGTCCGGTGCCCTCCCTGCTGAAGCGCATCCTACTATTCCCCTGCAATCATTTTCTCGGGAAATTGGAATTCAGTCACCGAGGTCTGTAGATGTTTCTACACAGACGTCGCTGCCTGAGGTCCAATTTCACCAAAGCAATTCCCTGGACGTGGCTTATGACTTTGATTCTGACTGCAAGCCTAACCGCAAGCGGCGAGGATCGAAGTCACGATTCCACAGATCATGGAAATATTTTGTCACGCGACGGTTTCTCAAGCGAGCGTGCATTGATTCAATCGTGGCATCGCACGAAGACAAGCGGCCTTATGCTGTGATCAGCATTAAGGGACGCAAATTGAAAGGTCTGTTAGACAGTGGTGCAAGCGTTAGCATCCTGGGAGCGGGAGCCCTTGACCTCGTCCGTGACCTTGGTTTGCATCTTCATTCGATGCATGCCAACGTCAAGACGGCATCAGGTCATAAGGCTGACGTGTTAGGATACGTTACTGCATTAGTTCAATTCAATAATCGAGCTCGGTTGATTCGGTTTCTGATTGTTCCGGCATTAACGTATTCTATTTATCTCGGGATTGATTTTTGGGACGCTTTTAACATCGCACCAGTTTTATTGCCCCTGTCTGCAGAATCTTTTATGTCTACTTCAGTCCCCTTGAGTCGTTCTTCTCTTGCGGCCGGTGACCCATCCGAAGTTGTTGACCACCACCTATCGTCCATCGATAAGGTGGAGCTGAGCAAAAGCATCCTGATTTCTAAACGTCATTATTCGGGTACTGCTCATTGCGCGGTCGATACTCATTACAGTGGTGAAATCGTACTGCTGAATGAGGTGCACAATGATTCGGATGGAGCATTGTCTGCTGGGAGGAGCGAGTTAAGTAACGGATGCTGGGGCTCGCCAATCACCTAAACAGAAACCAGACAGAATATTTCCATGGTGTGAAGTCCAGTGAATGTCTACTTTTTTGTTTTTTTCCGGTTACCTCTGCCGACCTTCTTTGTTTGCCCGGCTGAATGAGACACTCAGGGTCTGGGTCGTCCCCACGATTGTTGCGAATTCCGGCTTACCAGCTTCCTCCCATTCGCAACTTCAAATTGCCGCCGTAACATTGTTACTTTCCTTTGGGCACTTCTACCTTTTCCTTTTAGATTTCTCCATTTTCCCTTTAATTTTTACCCCTCCATCATCACAATACTACCCTTTTTCCTTATTAACAACTACAAAAAATAATACCTACTAATAATTTCAATTTTCCCACTAATAACGTTCCATTTATTAATTCCCACTAACAAAATTTCATTCTATTCATTTTCCCTAACAAAACCTAATTCCTTCCTTAACACTAACTAATTCCATTCCCACTAACAAATTTTATATTTTTATACTAACAAAAATGAATTGACTAACAAAATTCAATCCCATGCCCAAATGAATCATTGAAGTTGCTAATCTGATGAATGGGAGATCGATAAGGCATAGCTCCATTGGATACGTCGCGAGATTCGACCGTGCGACTGCTGGAACCCTGAGTTCAAGTTCCCCCGGGCGCACGGAAGCACTCTTTTTTGGGGTATCGGCAAAATCAATAGTTTTCGTAATGTACTCGCATGTGTGACACTTTACATTCAATCAAGCGATTCTTGGGGATGTAAATTGCCATATATGCAAGTCAATGGAAACTATTGTGATTGTCGATACGGACCAAAAGATGTGTGGGTAGCGGAATCGAAGTGTAATGAACTTCGATTACGTTACCCAGATGCGACAGCGGTAATTGGAAAAGAATTTGGATTGCGGGATCGGATGGGAGAAAGGTGAAATGTGGAAATGAGGTGGTTGGAATTAGGCAGTCAGGATTGGACGTGGAAAAGGGAGGTTGAACGCTTTGGGGAGTCAGGATTTGATTTGACAAAGAAGAGGGAGTTTTTTTTCGGTTTTTGGTGAAGTGAATATTTGGCTGTTAAAGATAAAGGAGTTTTCTGTGTGGGATATAAGTGAGTTTTGGGGTTTTTAAAATTGGGAAAGAATTGAATAGACTTTTTTTTGAAGTTTTAGTGACGAAGAGTGGAAAGATTGAAAAAGTGAGGGGAGTTTTGCATTTTGGGAAGAGAGGGGATTTGACTTTGTGTAGTGTGAAGAAAAGAAAAATTTTATTAATTTGAAGTGCGGAAAACGAAAATTGTGCGAGAAAAATAAAGATTTTGCTAATTTGGATTGCGGGAAGACGAAAATTGTTGTCAAAAGCTTGGGTTGAAATTTAGTGAAAAGAAAAAAAGACAGATTGGAGGAATCAATTAATGCGGATAAAAGTGGCCGTTACGTTTTTTTTTTTTTGGTTTAGTGATTCTAAATTACATTTAATTTTCAGCGACCCCACGCTTCTTTTGCTGTATTGCACCGGGCGCTCGGAGTTCTACGGGGAAAGAAGTGAGTACAATTTTAGTTTTTTTTCCTTTTTTTTTAATATATTATCCAATAGTTTGATTATCATATTCTCCATAGTCTTGAATTATTTTATGTTGGTAGATTCTAATTTTTGTATATTGTTTCAAATTTCGAAAGGGGTTTTTAGTAGTTTTGTTTTATCTGATTTTCTTTTGTATACCTTGGATTTAAATTATAACTTGAAATAAAAACGGCCACAATGTTCTGAGAGAACAACTATTTTTCATTTCTCAATGTGACCTCCCCCTTTCCCGTCCTTTTCCCTATGTGCTAGTATTTATATGTCAGGTGGCTCAGCACGAGCAGAGGGTGCCCCGAAAGACTCACGACACGACTGAGCGCTAGCCGGCCTCAGTATGCCACCCCGGGCTACACACCCCTCTGCCAATATTTAATGTCTGCAACTGCGGTGACTTCCGTGGTTGTTACAGTGGCCAAGAACCAAAGGGATGTTTGGTACGAGCGAATGAAGGCGCGGGTACGCACTAACGGAGAGCTATACCCCGACTGGAGGATCAAGGACGAAGAGCTGTGGAAACATGTACCGGGACGATATCCTGCGTTAGAAGGAGCCGACTCGTGGAAAAGGGTTTTGCCCAAGGGTGAAAGGCGAGAAGCCCTCATGCGTTGCCATGACCAACCAACGGCGGGTCATATGGGGATCGACCGAACGATTCATCGGCTGTCGCAGTTCTATTACTGGCCGAAGATGTCCGCTGACGCTCGTACCTATGTGAACCGATGTAAGGTATGTCAGGCAATCAAGGTGAAAAGGAAGGTTCAGCCTGGTTTTATGGTTTCGCGTGCAGGAGAAGCGACAAGGCCGTGGAAGATGATTTGTGTAGACTTGGTGGGCCCACTACCTCGATCTACACGCGGACACTGTTATGTTCTGACCGTTCTGGATTATGTGAGTAAATTTTCTCTACTATTCCCACTACGGAAGGCCACGGCAAGGGAGATCTGCAGGTTATTGGAGGAACATGTATTCCTGCTGTTTGGAGTTCCGAGGTGGTTAGTGTGCGACAACGGTGTCCAATTTCGCGGGAAGGGCCTACAACAATTAGTCGAGGGTTACGGAACGCGGATTAAGTTTACTGCGCTATACCATCCCCAGGCGAACCCTGCCGAGCGTAGGAATCAAGACATCAAACGCATGTTACGATCCTACGTGTCGGAAAATCATCGGGACTGGGACCGACAATTGGCAAAAATCGCTTGCGCGCTACGAACCTATAGGCACGAAACCATGCGAGTCACCCCTTACTTTTACAATTGTGGCACGGAAATGCGGGTTCTGCAGGAACCGGGTGAAGGGCCAGAGCGACCTCAAGAGGAGATGGATCCTGAGCAACGGGCAAGGGATCTAGAGAGACTGCGGACGGAAGTATCGCAGCGTATGCAGGCAGCTGCCGAACAAAACTCTAACCGGTATAACCTCAGGGAGCGGGATATGGGTTACCAAGTGGGGGATCGAGTATGGAGGAGGAATTATACTATCTCCGACGCATCCAAATTCTACTCAGCCAAGTTGGCTCCTGAGTACAAAGCTAAGACACTAAACACCAGAGAAAGGGGGAGGGAAGCAGAAATAAAAGGGATATAACGACACAAAAGACATGTAATTTCAATTACAAATGTTTACCTCTAGATTTAAGTATTCGGAAGTAATTAAGTTGCTCCGCGCCGTCCGGGTTATGTCCGCGTTGTCGGGGCATGTTGTTCCGATCGCTGCGCGTCGCTGGAACCGCCACATGCAAGACACGCGAACTCCATTTGCGTGGGTGCTTTTATCTTTTTTTTTTATCCGCTGGCTTTGTGGGGTCCCGAGTCGCTAGTTTTCCCTTCCGTCACATAGAGTTTGCGATCTAAAAACGAGTAGTGAGACATTAGAATAATGATAGTTATTTAGACAGATAGTTATAAGATAGGGGATTAGGGATGATTGGTGGAGGGATAGTTATTAAGACGGGTAGATAGAATATAGGGGATTAGGGATGATTGGTGGAGGGTAATTACCATAAAAGGATATAGGATTAGCACTTGTTAGAAGTAGATCGGTAGCGTCATTGGGGTTGGAGCAGCAATAAGTGGTATGGCTCATATAATGAAAAGGATTATCACATTAATAGCAAAGCTATATATATATACCCATACCGTTTTACTTAGACGCACAGGTAGAGAGGAGGCATAAATAGAGATAGGGATAAAGCTCGATAAGAAGTAGGGAGTATTGAATTGGCTACAGTTTTGGAACTTTATTAAGACATCGGAGTATATGGGAATAGGTTTGGAAATTGAAGGAAGTTGCGAGTAACCAGTTACTTTAGAAGTGCAGCCGGTAGCAGTAGGGCATAGCGAAGGAGTGAATTTCCAGGGAAATTCACTTGAAGTAGGGGGGGAATGTTACGGATGACCAGCTTCCATCCGGAGACCACACCACGACCACTAAGGAGATCGGGATGCATGTCATTTACACACCCCAAAACCGCTTGAGCATCGAGGTAGCAGTTGACCCATTGTATTTTTGGTCTTAACTTTAACACAAATACTACTCTCATACAAAAGAAAAAAATGTTATTGTTATATAATACAGAAGAAAAATGTTATTTTTGTATGACAAGCAATTTTATTTATCAGTCGAGCTAGAGTAGGGCGTTTAACTTAGGTAGGGAGCAAACGGCAGCAACGGATGACGAACGACATCAGAAGGGGGCCGGTCGACCATCACTCTTCCCAACAAGGATAACCTATGGCAACGCATCTAACGCAAGCGCTCCACAAAGGCTATCACCTACTCGGAAGGCGTTTAAGGGGCCCACTCCTGGTCACCGCACTAGATGGATCAACCGTAATCAAAGGTAATGTCAACATCAAAACCGTGAAGGGATGCAGCGCGCAAACGGAAACATAAACATGCGAGGCTACCGTAAAATACATTGATTGTCGTTACGAATGCAAAGACTTACCTCGGGGGACTTGCCGGCTCCAATTTACACTTTCCTGACTGCGTCTCTGGTGCGACGCCTGGACGAGGCGACTCCCAAGTTGAACAATACTCACGATGTAATGCAGGCATCACGACCAGGTACACATATCACCTGTACTACGCCCAAGTCGACCGACATTCGGAAATTTCTAAATTATTTCACTAATTCCTGACATGCAACATTATCGCGACGTGCAAACCAATCACTTGCAACATATAAGTAATGAAGCGGACAAACATTTCTTTCGGAGACGCCATTCCGCAATTCATTTAACATTTTCTTTAAAGACAAATCTGAACACTGACTTGCGAGCCAATCACTTACACTGTTGTCATAACAAGCGATTGAATGCAGGGCGTGCGATTCTAGCGACAATAACACGTTTTTCCGGATGGAAATACAACTCAATGGCGTAAGCTAATTGTTCGAAATCGCGTTTGTTTTCACTTTCCGCTGACAACTACAAAATGTCATTCGGCGATGTCATTCTGCGATGATCTAGTGACCCACATATTGGGACTGCCCAGCTGATCCCAAAATAATGGGTAATGCAGACCAACTCGCATACAGCAACCATGGGTGCGGAGCCGAGGTAGCGAAGATGGTTGGTAGCCACGCTACGAACCGCGCCAAAAGGAGAAAAGAAGTTCGTCGTACGAATGGGAGGCCAACCACCTCCAATGTAGCGGGCGTCCGTTAAGGCGAGCCAATTTAAAGGGCTGAGGGATAACGGAGGCCCTCTTTTTTTGGTTTGACTCCAGGGCAGAGAGATCGAAGGATACAAGTCTAGCAGCGCCAAAAAGGTGATTAGGACTAAGATCAACTTCATCATCGTCACCACGGCACTCATCGATACCACGGAAGAGCAATTTCGTTCAGCGAGGAGCTGAACAGAACGAGAATCCGGCTCCCGAGATTGGCGCAAGTAACCACAGACGATCGTTTGCTGGGGCCCCAAGTTAAGGATAGTTTAGCGAAAAGTAGGAAAAGGTACCTTTTTTTCTTTTTTTTTATATTATATCTGCTTTTATATTTATTCCATCGAATTCATTTGTGTGAATATATTGATCTACTTAACACGGAAATATTCTTATTGTTGTTATTGAAAAAAAAGGTAACTTGGATTGTGCGCGACGTTCAAGCGGGGAGATTTTCTTTTTCCTCGTTCGGATTAACAGATTTTCTTTCAGGAGGTCGTGGTGTGGGTAAACAGGGTAAGTTGGGCAGGTTAGGGTCAAGTGTAGATAGAGGAGGTGACACGTTTATCTTTTCTTCCCTTTTGTGCTAGTGGTTAACCCTCGTGCGTGCGCTGACGGATCGTCTACTCGCTGACGATCCTATTGTTGAATCCATCCAGCCTAGGGATAGCGAGTTGGCGCCTGCGCCGTCTCCGACGGAACGAACCGGGCCCGCAAGGCTGGACAGCGCGTCTACCCTTGAAGTGTAAGGGTGACAGTGCTATAACTAAAACTGTTCCGAACAGTGCTCAGAAGTTTTATGGAGATTTTGGAGCGGGTTTAATAGAAGTCTGCTTTCGGATAAAGTATTGTAATGAAAAAACAAAAGTAACGATAATAAGGTGCCGACAGAGTCCTCACCGGTTCATTACCAGCGTCTTTCCGTTGCTCACCACCATTGGCGAAAATTATGCAGTGCAATAGGTTTATAGTTAAATACCAACAGGATTATTTAGACCGAAAAATTGGAAGTCTTGAACCAGCATAAGATCGAATTGATTTTATAAATAGTGTCATGGATTTTAAAATGGAGTAAAATTGGTTTTAAATCTGAAAAAGAAAAAAAAATCATTAATTATTATAAAGAAAATTTGCATTAGCTGCCAGGACTTACTCACCCCACCTCTTCAACGAGCGCTCGTTGTCGAAAAGGCTGGGAAAGTACCCTTTGTCATACATTTAAATTTTGAAAATGTTTTTTTCACAGTTTTTTTTTGCATATTTGAATTTATTTTTATAATTAATCAATTTATCTTTGATCAATTCCTTTACTTTTTTTCTTTTATTTAACTACAAATTTTATGTGGGGTCAATTTTAGAGGTGTTCACATTTTTTTAAAGTACGAGTATTTGATTCAAATTCATACATTTAAATTTTTACATATTTTGTTTTGATTAATATATTTAGTGGATAATTAGTCCGAATGAATGTGAGAATGGAGTAATAATGCTGTTTCTTTGAAGTAGAACGCCGGTCTTTTCATTTTGACCTATCTGACCGGGTATAGGACCCGGTACGGGGGAAAGTTTTCCACATCAAAAATGACCCATCAATCGAGCACGCTTTAACCGTCTCTTTGTTTCAGGGACTCTCGTGGGTTGAGTGGCCTCAAGCAAGATGCCTTTTTATGGAATAGGGTTATGTGATTCGCTCACATAACTCTATGATATAAATTGGTCATCGGAATATTTCTTTTCGGATGGGAAGGCTCATACAAGTTATGTTGCATGAGTTTTTAACTCAGAAGGGAAATATATGGCCACTGCAACATTTATGGATATTGATCCGGTTAGGCGGGTGCGAGGGGGCACCACCACCATCCGGTTGTCCCACTCTTATTTGTGGGCCATGAGAATCGTCGGGTAACGACGAGGTTTCCCTAAGTCCGTCTGTCTTCACTCGTTCAACTTGTTCTCTGAACAAGTCATTTTCCCGTTTGGTAGTTACCTACAATTTCTCGACTTCGGTCAACCGTTCTTTGAGACCCAAGAATTCGTGAATGCGAAATTCTTTTGCAGTGGGTTCTTGTGCTGGGGGAATTAACCCGCCCCACGACACCGCAATGCTAGCATGCCAGCGCATTCACGCGTCCACAGACAAGGGCATTCTCAGTGGATGTCAACATCTTTCTTCGCCGAGGCAGCAGACCATCACTGCAGTCCTTCACGGACAATTTGTATAGTTACCCCTATTCACTACAATTGATCTTGGCGAAGATTTAAAGGTCAAACGCAAAGGTGCGTCTGGTTGTCCTCGAATAACTTCCGAGAGAACAGGCAGAAGAATTCGTGATATAGACATCCGAAATCGAAAAATGGCCTTGAATCTTTTGGAAAAACACATTACTGAAGCAGGAATACAAGTTTCTGAAAGAGCACTATGACGAAGGTTAGCTGAAGAAGGTCTTGTCTCCCGAAGACCGGCACCCAAACCTAGGCTCATCCCAGCCATGATTACAAAACGTTACAGATGGGCCCAAAAGTATAAAAATTTCACAAAGGATGACTAGAAAAAAATAATTTTACAATATATTTCTATTATAAATTCAAAATTTAAGTAAAATTTGTAACAATCCTCGGTATTTTTAATATTTTACTGGTAGATTTCTCGGATGAATCCACTTTTCAAGCATTGGTCGAAAAGCCTCAGTTTGTTAGGCGTCGATCGGATGAGAAATACAAGAAAGATTGTATTGTTCCAACAATAAAACATCCTCCTTCGGTTATGGTATGGTCTGTAATAAGTATGAAAGGTCCAGGGCCGCTGTACTCCGTGCAAGGTACAATGAATTCAGAACAATACAAGAAAGTGTTGGGAAAACAGCTACTTCCAACGATGAAAAAATGGTTCAAAAAACTCGAGAAGCCTATTTTTATGCAAGATGGTGCACCGTGCCACCGTTCTAAACGTATATCAACATACGTAGAGAAGAAAAAAGTCACCGTTCTCGACTGGCCTGGAAATTCTCCAGACATGAATCCTATAGAGAATGCTTGGGACTTTATGAAACGAGAAGTTTCTAAGCATGCTCTTACAACCAAGCAGGATCTGATACGTGTATTCAATGACACCTGGAAAAATAAGGTAGAGGTCAGGAAAAAGATTGAGAATTGCATTGACACCCTGCCTCGTCGTATAGCAGCCGTGTTGGCTGCTAAAGGTGGCCATACCAAATACTGATTTTGGCAAAAATCGTGTTTCATTAACATAAATGCTTTAATCTAATGTAAATCACTACTTTTTGAATATAACTCATTGTATAATACATGCTTTCTCATAGTTTAACTAAAACTGTCTAATAATGAACGTGATGTGTTGTTAAAATGGCAAAAAGGTCATTTTTCAGCAACGGTCTAATAATATACATATATATATATATATATATATATATATATATATATATATATATATATATATATATATATATATATATATATATATATATATGTATATACATATACATATATATATATATATATATATATATATATATATATATATAAGAGGTTGGTTCAAATATGATGGAAACAAACGTTGTGGATGGCGCGCATGTATATTTTGAAGGTCGTGGCTTGAGTATCTGATATCTGGGTCCGTTACGAACAGTGTGGCATAGTTTTGGTCGGGAGTGCGTGTTTCGCGGGTATGCTACCACCATAAGTGAACGTCAAGTGCGGACCGCCATTGCGCAACGCATTTTTATTCATTTTTTAGTGTTTGAGGGTGTTAAAACACGGAAATTTTTCTGCGTTTGCGTGTTTATATAAGTATATATTTACATATGTATGTATGTGTATATATACATACATATGTGTATATATCTATATATATGTGTATATATTTATATATATATATATTTATATATATGTATATATATATATATATATAGATATATATATATATATATATATATATATATATATATATATATATATATATATGTATATATGTATATATATATGTATATATATATATGTATATATATTATATATATATATACATACATATAATATATATATATATATATATATATATATATATATATATATATAAACAAATATATAAACATATATTTAAATGTATTGCACATAAATTTAAATATATGTATATAACACAAATTGAGAATTTCCAAACTACGGAAACATACTTGTGCATTTACTTAAATAACGCTGCATGTTTAGCTATAATCTATTATATTTCATATGATAAACTATACATGTTTTATGTACATATAACGAAAAAATAATTAGTTACATGTACAATACATAAAATTGAACATTTGCACTTGCTATTAGCCGGATATTCATGTTAAAGATGAAACAAAATAATATTGCCCCTATTATTCGAAATCCATGCGAGCCCATGTAGTAATCCACAATTGGAAATCCAATAGAATGGTCTCTCGCGGTCTCCTTTATCTAACTCAATGATCTAAGGTTTGTAATCGATAATGTTATTTCTCGATGTCAATCCATGAGTAGGGCTGGACAGTAAGTAGCCGGCTAGAAATTTCTTACGTAAAAATCTGTTTGAGATGGACAACTACAATAAATTTTGGAATTTAACAAATCAGGATGTATCCCTTGAAGATTTAAAAATGGATGCACAAATGGTAATTATTATATTTAGAATACTTATGTTGATAAGGAACACTCTGAATTAATGTTTGGCTCTGGATTATTTTAGGAGATAATACAGGCTTTGTTTTATGCTTATAGATTAAAATACAATTTACAGGCAAAAATTTAGCTGTAATCAAAAGGACATGATTGAAATGTATGTTACACAATCCGATAAGATGAATACCCGATGAATTATTTTATTATTGTATCAGCAATCAAAAGAAAACAGTTTAGGTGTAGAATAGATACACCTAAAAAGAAACTTTCGAACTAATTCATTTTTTCCCCTCTACCCTGTGTAACAACAGGGAACCACTGTGAAAACTGTGGCTATCCACAGATAAAAACTGGATTTTTAATAGTCTGCCCGGTCGGCACTTTGACCAGCGTTTAGCGATCGTGTCCACTTATGGCACTAGTGTTGATAAGGTAAATTCAGTGACTCATGACTGATAGGTACGACTCTCCCTCAGGGGGTGGTTAGTTAAATTAGTTGGGTGGGGAATTGTTATTAAAACTACTTAAAAGGATTATTACAAAGTCAAGAGCGCTTTATTCAATACTAATCTTTATAAATTTTAAAAGAATACATAGCAAATTCCAAACACAAAAAAAATTTAATGGCCTGACTGGCTCTAAATTTATACGTTATCATTTAACACATTTTAGCAAAAAAACTATAGCAAATTCAAATTAATTAAGATTATTACATATATTATGACTTGATTGGAAAAAGGAGAAAAAGCCAACCTACTATAAGTGGTTGTTATTTTAAAATATATTCCACTTATTATTAAAATATTTAATCAAAACTCAATTATATAACCACTTCAAAGCACACACTTTTTATATGTATAATAATATTTATTCAATTACATATAAATTCACAATTCAGATTAATTGACTGACTACTTTTCACTTCAAAAATTACACGCTATTTATACTAAAAACAAGTCTCCTATAATTACAATCAAAATTTAGCGAAGATAAAAACTAAGTATATCGAAATGACATTTACGTTATTTTTAACTGAGTGTTTTTTGTAGTGTGAAAAATGTAACGCTACATTACTCCCCCTTCAGCATTAGCGATATAAATTTAAACTGGGTATTGATTTAAATTGGTACTAGAATATTTTTAACAATATGTAAAATTAATTGTGAAGCTTAATCAGGAAACAAAATACTTTTAACTTTAAATTCAGGTTTAACTCTATCAATGGAAACTGTGAGATTCTTTCCGTCTTTTTCAATTAAGAAATTTTTATTACCTTTTTTAATTACATTAAATGGTCCTTCATAAGGTGAAGATAAAGTATTTCTTTTATTCTCTACTCGTAAAAAAACTTTGTTACAAGTATTTAAAGATTCTGGTAGATAAATTTTACTATTAACTTTTTTGGGATCTTTACTTTTAATATTTTTAAAATGGTTTTTTAATTTAATAATAAAATTATCAACTGATGAATTATCTGCTTTTAAATCGTTAACAAAAAAACTGGCGGGGATTTTTATATTTTCACCATATAACATTTCTGCTGAAGAAGCATTTATTGATTCTTTCCAAGAAGATCTAAGACCTAAAAGAATAATAGGTAGTTCATCAAACCAATTGATATTGTCTCTAGATCTAATTGCAGTCTTCAAGGTTCTATGAAATCTCTCAATCATTCCATCAGCTTGTGGATGATAAGCTGTTGTACGGATCCTATGTGATCCGATTCATTAAATAATTTAGCTTCAAATTGAGATCCTTGATCGGTTGTTATTTCTAAAGGTGAACCAAATCTGGAAAAATATTCTCTCCATAATGTATTAGCAACCGTAGTGGCTGTTATGTCATTAATTGGATAACACTCTGGCCATCTAGAAAAACGGTCGATAACTGTAGGAGTAACCTTGTGACGGTGGTAAAGGACCTTCCAAATCTACATGAATGTGTTGAAATCTTTTAGATGGTATAGGGATTTGCGAAACTTCTGATTTTATATGTTTATTAATTTTATTCTTTTGACAGGTTCCACACGATTTTGCCCATAAATTTATGTCTGAATTCATCATGGCCAAAAATAATCTTTTGTAATTGTTTTACGAGTTGCCCTAATACCAGGATGGGAAAGATTATGAAAAGAGTTAAAAATGTTACGTCTTAAATTAATAGGAACAAAAGGTCTGAAATCGCCTAAACTATTTTCACACCATAGATTTTTTTTCCTTGGGCAGCATTTAATTTTTTGCTGATAAAGGCTATAGGTTGCCACATGACATTAAAATATTGTTACAAAACTGCTCCTATACTAGAATTTGAAGTGTCAGTTGCTAACGAAATGGGGGCATTATCTTTAGGATAGTTTAAAAGAGTAGCATTAGGTAGACTTTCTTTTGCTTTCTCAAAAGAATTTTGGCAATAATTGGGCCAAGGGAAATTTTTATTTGATTTTATATCATTTTGTAAAAACGCTAAATGTTCGTAAATCGGTGCCACAATTTTAGCTAAATTGGGAACAAAACGATGATAATAATTTATCATTCCAAGAAATTGTTGAGTAGATTTTATGGAGCTTGGAATGGGAAATTTGGTGATGGTATCGACTTTAGTGGCGGATGGTTTAATACCATATGCTGAAATATCATGTCCTTAAAAATGTTAATTTTTTTTTTTTTTGTGGTAGGGAGGTGAAGGCATTTACGCCCGCCGAGTCTGGCAGTGTGGGACTCCCATGGAGGATACCCTTGGACTACCCACTAAACACCTCCCCTGTCAATCTGAGAACCTAGCCTGTAACCGTTTGACACATTACTTCGGGCCAGGTCTCGTTTTGTTACGCCGTGGGGCGCCTTCAAGCTGGGGAGTCCCTTTCCTAGCGGGAGGGGAGAGGGGAAGAGGAAATGCCAGAAGAGCGATCCCCCAGCCCCAGCGCCTCCGGCTGCTGTGAGTCCCTTTTATATTTCAGGACTGCCCGAGCATAATGTGCCACCTGGTTCCATTTGTCAACCGATTCGAGCATCACCGCAACTATATTATCCGGGGTGAGCTCTCCCCGTCTCCCTGTAGAGTTTCCTTCGCAGCCTGACCCATTTTGTACACGCAAAAAATATGTGACAGGCATTGTCCTCCTCTCCTGGGCAAAACCGACAATCGGGAGACCGTGACTTACCGATCTTGTGCAGGTAAGACTGAAAACACCCGTGCCCGCTCAAAAGCTGGGTCAGATAGAAGTCAGTCTCACTATGCCTTCGATTTAGCCACGGTCTCTCGTCCGGGATGAGGCGCGCAGTCCACCTTCCCTTTGTGCAATTCCCCCAAGACTGCTGCCAATCGTTGAGCGAGCGCTGTCTCTCCTCGCGGACAACCATCTCCCTCGCATCCTCGTTTCGGCGCAGGTAGATATCGCGGCGCTCTCTAGCAAGGAGGGCGACAGGTATCACGCCTGCAATCACTCTCACCGCCGAGTCGGAGACTGTTGGATACGAAGATGCAATTCTCAGTGCTCCTCTTCTCTGTACCTGTGCCAATCGTTTTCGGTATACCTCCTTGCTGAGAGCGTCGCCCCATACCTCTGCTCCGTACAGTAGCACTGACCCTACAGCACTCATCAAGAGGCGTCTTCTTGATGGGCTGGGTCCCCCTACGTTGGCCATAAGTCGACTCAGGGCCGATATTCCCGAAGCAGCCTTCTCAGCCGTTGCCCTGATTTGCTCATAGAAACTCATCTTCGAGTCGATCAGTAGCCCCAGGTACTTCACCGCTGGCTTCGATTCGATTTGTACACCTCCAATACTGATCATCCTTACTCTAGGGATTCTCTTTTTTGTCAAGATGACCACTTCGGTTTTCTCCAGTGCTAAACTGAGCCCGCGAGCAGTCATCCAGTCCCTCGCCCGGCGCATTAGCATACCTAGCCTAAGTTGCGCTTGTTCAACGGTGCGTCCAGCGACCAGAGCCGCAACATCATCCGCATAGCCGACCAAGCGCGACTCATCTGGCATCTCAAGTCTCAGTAGCCCGTCGTAAGACACGTTCCACAGGTCCGGACCAAGGATAGATCCCTGGGCAACACCCGATGTAATTTCCATCCATCCTTCGTTGGCCCTGTGTCGTGTCGTAGAGCAGGCTTCGGTCCTTTAGGTAGTTCCTCAAAAGCCGCATTAGATATTCTGGAACTTGGAAAGAGTTTTCCAGCGTGTCCAGAATATCTACCCATCTAGCGGAGTTGAAGGCATTTCTGACGTCGAGTGTCACCAACAGGACGATCCGTCGCTTGGTGCGACTATATGCCTCTGCCTTTTGTACCGCGCTCACCACCTCTGCAATCGCATCAATGGTAGAACGTCCTGCTCTAAAGCCGTACTGCCGAGGAGATAGGTCCCCAGCAGCACGAATCGCGTCAGTGAGTCTTCCCTTGATGAGTTTTTCTAGCACTTTCCCAGCCGTGTCTAGCATGCATAACGGGCGGTATGCAGACGGCGATTCGGGATTTCCCTTCCCCTTGCTGATCAGTACGAGCCTCGCCACCTTCCATCGTACCGGTAAAACCCGTAGGCAAGCGTTGAATGTGCTGAGCAGCAAGTCAGGACAATGGTGATAGACGAGCCGCAACACCTCAGCTGGAACACCATCTGGACCTGGAGCCTTCCTCGCTTTCAAGGAGAGGACTGCCTCCTCCAGTTCCAGCAGTGTGAAGAGTGGGCACTCTACTGCTGTTTCACCATGGACAGCGTCAACACGGACGGGATGGGCGGGGAAGAGTCCCCGCACTATCGCGTCCATCTTTTCCGCGTCATGTATACAAGGCTTTCGTAGGGCACCAAGTTTCCCCGTGACCAGCTTGTAGCCAAGGCCCCACGGATCCTTGTTCACATTGTCCACTAGGTCTTGCCAGCAGCGAGCCTTGCTACTGTTGATCAGTTTGCGAAGGCATTTTGTAACGGTTTCCTACTCCGTCTCGTTCGATCGCAATTAAAACCGACCTCTCACCGGTTCGAGACGTGCAGTCTTGGAAGTGACAACGGACTGTACCCTTCAGGTCAACACGTCCGGTCACACTTTGTCTACTCCGTGGTGGCTGCTTGTAGGCTAGCTACTTCGGAGAGGAGTTTCGGTCGCGGGTCTTACGCGAGCAGACTAAGTCCGAGTTACGTAACTCAGCCACCGATTCACATGCCCGATTTACAAACGCAACAACTACTCATCCAGAACAGGGAACCTACGTTACGTTAGTTCTGGATGTGATCTCTCCACAGATCTCAATTCAAAAACACTACAAAATCTTAAATCATAGGCGCGTTACCGAATCACCGACGCGGTACCAGGAAATAAGCTAAACTACCTCAAGTCCAAAATAACCTACTCTAATAAAAAAGACGAGCGCAAACAAGGGTACCGCGGACCGTAACCGACTCGTAATCAATCATCCGCAGATTATAGAAACCTAACCCTCTTCAAGACATACTTACCCTCGGTCATCACTTCCGCTGCAAAAGAAAGAGCATGCGGAACGGAAAGGCTTATGGCTTCATTAGTATTTCATTTTTAATTTAAATTATTTCATGTACAATTGACAACCTTTTTTTTTTAAATTTTTTTCATATAAAGATGGTATTTAATATTTACATATTTATAATGTTAAATTGAATAGTATGATGCAGAGTAATATGCATTTCCTAAACTCCAACTATACAAGTTTGCGTGCTCTAATATTTAAAAGCTGCTTTGTAATTATTTTATTCTAGCCTGATCCAGTGTCGTTAAAATGATCAAATCGGAGCCAGGAAAACAAACGATTTACATCAATGAATCGAGATATAGAAAATCTTCTTTCAACAGTCAATGGCGGCTTCAAAGGGATATTCTTCTATATATATCTTTCCTAATTAATGGTTTACTTTCAGTAATAAGAGCTAAGGAAATTTATGTGCAACATGATTTCCCGGCTTCCCAACAATTAAAGTTTTCTTGCAAATACTAGCGTTTTTTTTTATTTCGGTTCTTTAAAAGAAATAAACTATGTTCATCCTTCTTCCTTCTCTGAAGATATGAGGATCAAATGAAATTCTATTTTAAAATCAAATTACCGTAATTATTAATTATGATACATTATTAAATGGAATGAATCTAACCAGCAACCTACAGCATCGTTTTTTTGTTTTTATCTTTTTTAAAATTTTATTCTTCCTTGCAATGCTTATTAGACTATTTTATTTGATCAATTCCCAGAACAAAAAGCCAATGAGGTGCGAACAAGTTTAACCATCATTAGTTTTTTTTTCTTGTTCTATCTATTATTATGCTTAGTATAATTAATTATTAATAATTATGGTTATTATTTATTGTTACTTCTTATGTTTAATCACTATAAGCTTTTATAATTGCTTATTATTAGTTTATTTTCCTTACTATTTATAACGCGTGTTGGTATAATTACTCATTATTTGTGCCTATGATTAATTATTACTACTCGTAGTTATTATGTATCATTTATTATTATTAGTTATTACGTATTATTTATTGTTATTAGGTGAATGTATTTTAGTATAGAAGCAAGAAGGAATGCACTTACATTTTCACTAATTTAAGTTCTGAAACCTATAATGGGAAACACTTTCTCCTACAACTAATTTAATTCCCACTGGCAAAAATAGCAAGATATTCACTCCATTAAATTCTCTCTGATAATATAGGCTCACAACTGTTTCTATGATTATAATCTAAAAGGGAAAAATCAAGCCAGAAAAGAAGAAAAGATTTAACTTCCTGCAAAACATAAAGTTAAATTTAATCCGCTAAACTAAAACCAACTAATACTAGATCCATGTATCTTCACATGTAACTCTAAATCTTCATAGCCCTTTTTCTAATAGCTTCATACTATATACGAGTATAATCGGAATATGAAAGAAAAAAATTGCATGCACAATAGGTTAATTGTATTAGTCTACAATATTAAAACATGAACACGCTCACGTATAATCGCGTTCAGTATTTTGACTCAAAGAAAATGATTAATAACGGCTTGCTATCGATCAATGGCTGCATTACCACACTGAGCAGAAATTTTCTCTTTACTTAGCTCCAAATTATTAAAGACCACCGATATCAAAACCCCAAAATCATGTTTTTAAATTAATGTCTACTGGTTAAAGTTTATCTTAGTTCACTTAGACGTCTGGACTCCATTATTTTGAATCATATATTGAACTTAATAATGTTAAGCAAATCTTCAATGGTTTTTCTGGCATAATAGTGTATGCTAGTTTTTAAATCTAAATTAAATAGGTTTTTCTCCTAGTCAAGTTGAGATTCGCCTCTCCTTAAATTGGGTGATTTGTCACTAAAAATGCCCTATCACTAATCTTTCACCGCGTATATGAAAAAGTTTGCTTCCAAACCGGTTCACTTAAATTTTTGTTCTACACTTTTCTATTTACTGACTATGCCGAAGATGATTTTTCATTTCAGTTTACTGGCTTAGTTATCTTCCTTGCTTGTGTCCAGATCGCAGCTTTCAATGCGAACGCTAGAATTTCCCCTTCGATTTACGCCTCACAGAAAACAAAATCTGCACCATTTAAAAGTTCAAGTAAGTGTTCATATTCTCCCAAAATTTTTCGTTGAAACGGCAAACTCAAGCACAAGTGACACACTTCGTAACAACGCCAAACTCAAAACTTCCCTACTTACATGATTGAAACGTCCTTCTTAGTGAAATTCCTCCTTTTCAGATATGCACACTTGTTGGCAGCAAAACCCCTTGGCAAGAACCTGCTAATAGTCCACTGTGGAACGAAACTCTGTCATACAAACTATCGAATATTCCAGCTTTTGGCATACAGCGCTAGCCAATGCTTGGCGGGCAATTAATCTGGTTTATTCTGGTTTCGTTTATAATATTCGCAGATCCACTCGCTGTGATTTAATTCCAATACCAACAATGACCAATGGTACTCGTCGTAATCATTCTACACACATTCGTTCACGCAAGTAATTCATCTCTTAATTTTTCGGAAATTGTTACTGGTACACGTTAAATATGGTTGATTTTCCACTGTTAGTGAGCTGGACTTGTCACATACTGGCAACCAACTCCGGTCTGAATTGTACTTCTGTTTACATTTGGATCAATTTCACTCATACACAACTCATTAAAGGTACAATATTTGCAAACAACATTTGCCGCAAACCTCACTGCCTACAGAAGACGATCCAAACTTAATTACACAAACGAATGCGATGCAAGCCAATCACCGACTGTTGGTCGCTAGTCGAGAGCGAATCACTTTGCAAACTTATTCCAAGTGTGCTTCGCGCTGGAATTATGTCGCCTGCCTCTTTCATTTACTACCTCCTCTGTAGATAAATTTATATTGTTATATATTCACGCCACGCTAATTTTCTTCAGACTTACCGCTAACCCTCGCGAGACTTCTCCTCAACGCAAAGCACCGCGCGCTTTATACGCAAAGAATCACCAGTTTGCTACTAAATAAAATTCGCCAACCACTAGGTTGTATGTACTACCGTTTTGCAACTAGCCTAAATTCTGAACTTTAGTCGAAATTTTGTTGCTGATTATTCGAGCGAAAAGATAACATTACGGTTTTTTAGTAATTGAATTAGTAAAAACCTTGAAATTATCGTTGTCAATTCACGAAATACCGTTTTTTTTTTTTTTTTTTTGGCGACGATCTTGTATAAAAGTGATGCTTATGTCTTCACTCAACGGACAGTTAACCGCGAACACCCTCTGCCTCTTTGACATTTGGATGGCAACTGTGGGAGGCATTGCCAGATAGATATGCTTCGAAATGTATCAGTGTTTTACTTCAGCGGCTCACATTGACAGAAAATATTTCTCCACAAATATAAATATTTGAAGAAAAATATTTTCGGCGCAATGATGGCTGCACGAGAGATAAAGTCTGCTTGCATTTCGAAGTCATACATATCTGGCCGGGTGCCAGGGTTCGGGATCGGAATCACTCCGATTCCCGGGCGTAGGCGTCACATTACACATCCCCCCCCAAAATCGAAGTAATTCCGATCCCGACTCCTATGTAAAAGGTCTTGGTAAGGGCCGTGGCGGGTCGAAGGTCGATTTCGAGGAATAGGCTACAACAATTTCAGTGAAGACTCGACAGTGACTATACAGTAGGGAGTCAGGTGTTACTCGGAGGTCTTCGTCCAGACAGAAATTTAGATAAGCCATAGTTTTTCGCGTGAAATAGTTGCACTTCACCGTCTAAGGTCTTTTGCGTGGTAAATTCCCAGGGTTTTACCAGCCATGTCCGCGATGAGGTATCGTGTGGGGCTTATTACTTGTAGGACTCGACATTTCACGAATTTCTTGTCTAGTTTGGCATTGTAATGTCGGGTGGCATCGCTCTGCCGGAAGTTTCGACGGTATATTTCGTCGCCTGCCTTAAAGCCAGAAGGATGGGATCGCAAATTGTACCGCTCCTCTCCCATCCGTCTACTTTCTTCAATCTTCTCCCGCAGTTGATCTCGCAGAAGTTGGAGCTTTTCGTGCGGTTCCAGAACCACGATTGGGTCCTCTAGCGATTTCAGCTGGCGCAATAGCCGGTAAGCGCTTCCATGACAGATCATGTACTGGCCGAACAATGCGAAATACGGCGAAATGCCCGTTGTGGCGTGGTACGACGAGCGCAGAGCACTCGTGATGGCGGACAACTTGCGATCCCAGTCCTTCTGATTCGGATGGACATAGGCGCGAATGGCCGCTATGAGCGTACGGTTCAGTCGTTCGGATGCGTTGGCTTGTGGTGAATAGACGGCGGTTCGTTGGTGGATGATGCCGTATTTGGACATTAGATCTCGGAACTTGCTTGAGGTGAACTGGACCCCGTTGTCGGAGACAAGTTTCTCCGGAACTCCAAACATGTGAAAGACTCGGTTCTCCAAGAAGCTGAGTATAGGTCCAGTGTGCATGTTACGTAGTGGTTCTATGATAGGAAATTTAGAGAGCTGGTCCAGGACCACGACAGCTCCCGTGTGTCCAGAAGCAGATCGAAGGTAAGGACCGATAAGATCAATGTACAAGCGCTGGAACACGCGTTCGGGGACCGCAACCTTACCCATGGGAGGCCGAAGAATGGTGTTGGGCGCTTTAGTGCACTTGCATAGCTCACAGGAGGCTACGTACGCTTTTATCTGTTGTGCCATCTTAAGCCAAAAGAAACAGGTTTTCAACCGCCTAAGTGTACGACCGTACCCGCCGTGCGCACTTGATGGGTGGTCATGAGCCCGTCTGATAAGATCAGTGGTTAATTCTTCGGGCACCCACAACTTCCACTGTTCTTCTTCTTGTATGGGGTCTCCGGATGCGTGTCCCATCCGCTTATAAATAAATCCATCCGTCACCCGCAGTTCAGGAAGCTGGGACAGTTGATTCTGGATAGTGTAAATCAGTTGTGTGTAGCTGGTTGACTTGAAGGCAGGATGGTCCAGATCGATCAATTGGGGGCTGTCGTCCTCCTGGACCAACATTCTGGATAGTGTGTCTGGGACTACATGCTGGCTTCCTTTTCGGTGGCGAATTGTGAAGTCAAATGCCTGTAATTTAAGTGCCCACCTGGCCAATCTGCCGTTGAGATCAGTCTGGCTCATCAGCCATTTCAGAGAAGCGTGGTCCGTAACGATTTCAAAGGTGTGTCCCTCCACATAGGCTCGGAAGCGTTTCACTGCCAACACCGCAGCTAGACATTCTTGCTCGGAGACCGTGTAATTTCGCTGGGCTGGGTTCAACTTGTGAGACATGAAGGCTATCGGGGTCTCCTCGCCGTCGTGCGTAACCTGAACTAAGACGGCCCCCACTCCATGTTGACTCGCGTCGCATTGGAGGGAGAACGGTCTATCAAAGTCAGGGCTGTGCAATACGGGAGCGGTGGTTAGCTTCTTCTTGAGTTCTTCAAAGGCTCGCAAGCTGTTCTCTTCCCAGACGAACTTACGTCCCTTCCGCAGCATGTCTGTCAGAGGTGTGGTGATGGTGGCATAATCCCGCACGAAGCGTTGGTACCATCCACATAATCCTAAGAATAGACGCAGCTGTTTGGTGGTTTGTGGTAGAGGAAAATTGTCAATTGCCATAGTCTTTTCCGGGTCCGTTCTGATGTTGCCATGGCCAATGATGTGACCCAGGTACTTAACCTCCGTCATTACAAACTGACTCTTCTGTATGTTGATGGTTAAACCAGCTTTCCGGATTTGCAAGGCTACTTCCTGGAGCAGACAGATGTGTTCGTCAAAGGTCTCGGTTATGAGCAGTAGGTCATCTAAATAGACGAAAACCTGATGTCGTAAATGCGGTGGTATCACCTTATCCATAAGGCGCGTCATCGTTTGAGGGGCATTACATAACCCAAATGGCATGGTCACGAAGTGATACAGTGGCCGACCGGGGACCGTGAAAGCTGTTTTCACTTTGGATTCAGGATCTAATGGAATTTGCCAAAAAGCGTCTTTGAGGTCCTGACTGGTAATGTAATGGGCCTTCGGTAATCGACTCAATATGCCTTCAATTAAAGGTAGAGGGTATGCGTCCTTGACTGTGACGGCATTCAAACGTCTTGCGTCCAAACATAATCTGACCTTGTTCGGTTTAACGACTAAAGTGACTAGGGAGGACCATGCACTCTGTGATTCTTCGATCACGCCTAGTGCTAACATCCGATCAACTTCGGCATATAACGACTTTTCCTTCGCCGGAGATATGGCGAAATGCCTCTGTTTTATGGGTCTTGCTTCACCTACGTCTATGGCGTGCGACACCAGGGTTGTCCTGCCAAGACCTTCCTCCTCATGTGATGGAAAAGCCGATATAGCCGAGTCCAATCGCAGCTGTTGGTGTGCATTCAGAGCATGTCTTAGTGTGTGAGAAGTGTTGGTCGCATCATGGACTGTGTCGATAGTTTCGAGTGTCGGACCGGGAAATAGTGCCGGGGCTAAATTAAATTTCCGGACGAAGTCCACTCCTAAGTAAAGATCCTGTGTGAGCTGAGGTATTATGAAGAATTCCAGAGATTTTGATACGCTCTTGAAAGTAACCTCCGTCGTAATTCGTCCTCTTACGGCGTGACGGGTTCCATCTGCTGTTCGTAACCAGGTGGTAAAATGCTGAATTTGATTGGCGTGGGACGTCAGAATCTCTTCCGCAAAATCGCCGGATATGCAGTTCACACTGGCTCCAGTATCAACTAGGCCCATCAGTCGCCTCTGTAGAAGGTATACTGACGCATAGGGCCTAACGTCATCTTTTATCAATTCGTCCAAATGTATTGCTCGTAAGGCCTTCCTGGATTGCCTGACCCTTCTCCAGAAGCTCCGCATCCGACGTGTGGATCGCTTTCTTCTGGGACGAGGTGCCGTAAAAATCTCCTCACTGAAGATACGCTGACGCGTAGCTAGATAGTCACGCAGTCTGATATGGAAGGGCTTGCGATGCCAAGGAATGTTTGACTCGCCCCCATTATTGTTTTCGTCCTGCTCGACAACGTGTGATCCCGGTGGCGGAACTTCAGGAGTAGTGTCGTTGGCGGTGTGGGTCAGTAAGGTTGGGGTCGGGTCTGGAGTTTGGTCGCAGCTAGCAACCGGCTCCGGGTCAATTTGTTCAGAACTTACGAGTGTCGACGGGTGGTAGCGGCACTCGCTGGCAAGTTTTTTCGTTGTTTACAATCGGAGCAATCCGTTGCATAAGTGTCAGCTTTACCGCATCGGAAGCAAAAAAGAGTCAGCTCCACCGGACATACAGCGAACCGATGTCCCGGTTACTTGCAGTTCCAACAAGTCGTCGGACTGGTAAGCGCTTCGATGCTTGGTGGTTTAATTTCAAGCCTTGGTTCCGGAGTGCCGGAAACGCCAGTACGCATAACTAGAGCGGCTTCGTAGGACGGATCATCCTCGATCGAAAGTTCTGCATGGTGTCTGCGGTGAGTATCAGTTGGAATAGGAGCTGCTTGGAACATCCTCCTTCTCTCTTCGTGTCGTTCTTCCCTCCGGACATGCCTGCGCAGCGATTGGATGTCGTGGATTGGTACGTGTAGTAGTCGTGTCTGCAACTCCCAGCGCAAATTTTCACGTAAGCTCTCTACCAACTCCTCTTCACCCATTGGTGTCCTTAAACGCGACACGAGTCGTAGCATGCTGTCGTGAAATTGGTCAAATGTCTCTTGAGGTCCTTGCTTTCGTTTCCTAATTAACTCCAGTAGGTCTCGTTCGGTTAAACCGTCATCAAAATGATCACGGAACGCCCTGGAAAAGGAGTTCCAGTCCGGAAGAGGCACAGACTCCTTATAACGCCAGTACCATTCCGTGGCTTCTCCACTGAACAGAAGGTGTCCGTGGCGCAAGAATGCATGGAAATTCCCCCCTAGGGTACTCATCACTAGTGAGTGCACTCTGAAGAGGAAACGATCTACCGGAGTGGAGGCATTGAATCCGGAGAATTTCAAGTGCCAACTCTCCATTATCCGTGGTGTTGGATCTTGAGGTGGTAGTGACATGTTCTGTGGCTGGGTTTCCAGTCCTGACTGACGTAGAGGTAACGTAGTACTGAACCTTGGTCTATATTCGGGAGCACTTGGATCCATTCCTAGACTTGGTCGTGGAGGAATTCCCTCATCGAGTGGTCTAACGAGGTCGTTGTCGCGCCGTCGGGTCGTTTCCCAGACTGCTGGCTGAGGTTCCGACTGGATGGACTGGTTGGCTTGTAGGGTCTGGATGCTTTGTTCCATTTTCGCCATCTGTTCGGTTAGACCTTGTAACACCCTCAGGAAAACCTCATTTGCGACTGCTGTTGTTTGTGGTGGGGACTGGAGCGCTGGTTGCTGGTTTGCATCCAAGTGTTCGCCTCCGACAGCTCCTTCTCCTCCTCGGGACGAGCTTTTGTGGTTAGTCTTTGGATTATTTTTCGGCACTGCTCCTGGATGGCTAATCGGTGGCAAAGGTGTAACAGCGACATTAGCCGGATCGATGGGACGACGGCAGTTGGGGCATCGAGCGTTTGGTGTTGAAAGTAGATCTTGAACACAGGTGCTGTGGAACACGTGTCCACATTCCAGCCTGCAGGTGTTGCTATCGCTGAGGTCCTTTCTGGCAGATTCCGCAGATCGCCGCTTGATAGGTCTGGGATCTTGTGTTGTCTTTGGTTTTGTTCGGCGTGCGGAACGCCATCGTACTAATATGTATGAAAACTTATATGGTATGCCTATAAAGTTGCTAGTAGCCGAAAGTGGCGAGCTAAACTTTTCCTCCAAAAAAAAATTTTAAGGCAGCCTTTCAGTTCCGCAACTCCAACTCCTTCGTGCAGAAATGATGACCGATGGTGGCCTGTCAAGAGAAGGGTGCTTCAGATTGGTTTCTACGTTATTTTCCCCATTTCCCGTACGTTACAAACCGTTTCTAATCTACGTTAAATGACTCGACGAGACAAGTGGTAGAGCTACCGTAACGATTTTGTACGCGGTCAAAATTCCCGACGCGTGGAAGCATTCCGGGCTCCGCAACTCCAGCATACGCCACCGAACGTTGAACCGATACCACTCGTCTATCACGCATACGAAATAAGTAGAATCCTTCCGCGACATAAAGGCAAGGTAGCCTTCTATTTTCTTGAGAGTCCAGGCCGACAGGAGAAACCCCATTTGGCTGACAGTTCCATCAAGAAAATAGAAGGTCCTTACAGGGGTTAGCCTGGGACAGCACATCGGAAGGATTCTGTCGCGAAAACAAAATCAAACAAAGGAGAGCGGAAGCTACAACTCACGTGCAGCGACTGATAGTGTGTATCACACAACTCCACTGCTCCTGATAGTGGGACTCGAGTACCAAAGTACCTTACATCCTCCGTAAAGGACCAACTCGTCAGACGACGCGAATTTCTTTCCCCCTTAGGATGTTTTGGGCCCCACGTTGGGCGCCATTTGTAACGGTTTCCTACTCCGTCTCGTTCGATCGCAATCAGAACCGACCTCTCATCGGTTCGAGACGTGCAGTCTTGGAAGTGACAACGGACTGTACCCTTCAGGTCAACAAGTTCGGTCACACTTAGTCTACTCCGTGGTGGCTGCTTGTAGGCTAGCTGGTTCGGAGAGGAGTTTCGGTAGCGGGTCTTACGCGAGCAGACTAAGTCCGAGTTACGTAACTCAGCCACCGATTCACATGCCCGATTTACAAACGCGTCAACAACTACTCATCCAGAACAGGAAACCTACGTTACGTTAGTTCTGGATGTGATCTCTTCACAGATCTCAATTCAAAATCCTACAAAATCTAAAACCGTAGGCGCGTTACCGAATCACCGACGCGGTACCAGAAAACAAGCTAAACTACCTCAAGTCCAAAATAACCTACTCTAATAAAAAAGACGAGTGCAAACAAGGGAACCGCGGACCGTAACCGACTCGAAATCAATCATCCGCAGATTATAGAAACCTAACCCTCTTCAAGACATACTTACCCTCGGTCATCACTTCCGCATGCTCTTTCTTTTGCAGCGGAAGTGATGACCGAGGGTAAGTATGTCTTGATGAGGGTTAGGTTTCTATAATCTGCGGATGATTGATTTCGAGTCGGTTACGGTCCGCGGTACCCTTGTTTGCGCTCGTCTTTTTTATTAGAGTAGGTTATTTTGGACTTGAGGTAGTTTAGCTTGTTTTCTGGTACCGCGTCGGTGATTCGGTAACGCGCCTATGGTTTTAGATTTTGTAGGATTTTGAATTGAGATCTGTGGAGAGATCACATCCAGAACTAACGTAACGTAGGTTTCCTGTTCTGGATGAGTGGTTGTTGACGCGTTTGTAAATCGGGCATGTGAATCGGTGGCTGAGTTACGTAACTCGGACTTAGTCTGCTCGCGAAATTATTATACATAAAGTTTGTGCTTTGAAGTGAAGTCATATAATTGAGTTTTGATTAAATATTTTAATAAATAAGTGGAATATATTTTAAAGTAACAACCACTTATATTGGTGACCCCGATCCGACGACCGATAGGGCCATTGATAAAGAACTCAGAATTCTATTCATCACCTTCAGCTGCGGTTGCGACTTGGTTCTCCATCACGGTAGCCAGAACACGAAGAACTGATGCTTTCTTCAAAGACCGCTGAATGTTCAACTAAGCGAAGCGATTTATGAACGTGTTTCCTGAAGACACACGTTCACAATAGGATAAAAAAAAATCGCTTTCTTCGACGGCAATAACAGTGTTCGCTGCGTATTAATCAAGCAAGTCCTCGAAGCGCCTCTATCCAAAAAGCACAAGCGCTTCTACGCAAAAGGCACAAGCGCCCCAACGCAAAAATCACAAGATCAATTTATAAGTAAGTTTTGTAAAAGTCTCCCATAATTTTATTAAATACCCACTATATTTATAAAATTAATATAATCGTGATAAAAACGCACACGGCATAAGGGAAATGATGAGAATTCATCCTATTTTCGGAGGGGATGGACTTATTTAAAAAAAACTCCGCATAGTATATTTAAACTGGATAAAATATTTAATAGTAATACAGATCTTAGACACAAATCTTATTAGAATAGCCTTAGTAATTATAATAAATATTATGGCTAATTCAGGGAATGGAGATTCTTCCCAGAATTCAATTGACGCGGTAGCTTTAAAACTACCTACTTTTTGTAGTAACCTTCCTGCACAATGGTTTACCATTGTAGAAGCGAATTTTTCACTTAGAGGAATTACTGCTGAAACTACAAAATTTGAATATGTTATTGCTTCGTTACCACCTGACATGATAGTCAGTGTTTGATATCATTCAAAATTGTGCTGGAAATTCTACATCACCATATACCATTCTTATGAAAGCGCTTATAGAAAGACATTCTCTCTCCGAGAATAAAAGATTAGAGAAATTACTTTCGGGAACTGAAATGGGCGATCAAAAGCCATCTGAATTTTTCCGAAAAATGAAACAAACTGCTGGAGAATCAAATATTGTTTCAGATGTTTTCATATTGAAATTATGGTTGAGAAAACCCCCACCTTTTATTCAGGCGATTATGAAAACTCAATCTAATTCTGATATTCAAACTTTAAATAAATTAGCTGATGATCTTTGGGAAATTAATCCTTATCAAAATTCCCAAATTCATGCAATTGCCACTGTAAATTCTTCTAATTCTCTCGCAAATTCTTCTTATTCTAATGATTTTACAATGGCCAAAATTATGTTAGAAAATCATTAATTAAAAAATGAGATAAAAGAAATTAAAGAAATACTTAAAAATTTGAGTTTTAACCTTCAAAACAATAATAATAACTTTCAAAGTAATTTTCATCAAAATAATAATAACGGATTTAGAAATGGCTCTTGTTCAAGGAGTAATAGTCGATTTACTTCAAACAATAATAAGCAACATGACTTACGTTGGTATCATGGAAAATTTAGTGATAAAGCAACTATAAAAAAAAATGTTTTAAACTAAATAGTTCCGTTATCCATGCGGCGGATAACGGATATTCCGAAATTCAATCGAGCCGCTTATTTATTAAAGATCCAATTACGAAATTAAATTTTTTAATTGATTCTGGTTCAGACGTTTCAGTTTTACCCGTCACTTGTTCTTCAAAATTTAGTAAACCTATTGAAGCTTTATCAGCAGCAAACGGCTCAACCATCAATAGTTTTGGTTCTAAAATTTTAGAGATTAGTCTTGGCCTTAGAAGATCATTATTCCATAAATTTTTAATAGCTACAGTCTCCAAACCAATTATTGGAGCTGATTTTTTTTTTTTTTTTTTTTTTTTAGCGAAGTTTAATCTAATTGTTGGTTTAAAGGAAAAACGCATTATTGATCAAAAGACTAACATAGGTTATAAGGGCAATTTAAATAGAACAAACTTAGCTTCATTAAAATTTTTCGAAATTACATCTGAGTTTAGAAGTATTACAAAAGAATTTCCAGAATTATTACTAGAACCAGATTTCAATAAGCCAGTTAAACATTTTATTGTTCACAATATTGTTACTAAAGGACAATTACCAGTTTTTAAATTTAGAAGACTGAATAGTAATAAAACAAAAATTGCAAAAACTGAATTTGATTATATGATAAAAATCGGCATTTGCCGTCTTTCAAAATCATCATGTACTTCAGCTTTACATATGGTGCCTAAACAAGAATCTTCAGATTGGTGACCTTGTGGCGATTACCGCCGCCTAAACGCAATAACTGAACCAGACAGATATCCAATCCCTCACATCCAGGATTTTTCAACTAATTTAAATGGTTGCATAATTTTCTCTAAAATCGATTTAATTCGCGCATATCACCAAATTCCTGTTGCACCTGAGGATATTCATAAAATTGCTATTACTACCCCTTTCGGTTAATTTGAGTTTACCCGCATGCCTTTTGGCTTAAGAAATGCAGCTCAAACGTTCCAACGCATGATGCATGAAGTATTAGCGGTTTAAATTTCGTCTACGTTTATCTTGACGACATCATTATTTTTAGTAAATCTAAAGAACAATATAAGGAACATATCCGGTAAGTTTTTAATCGTTTAACAAAATACGATTTAAAAATCAAACTTTCTAAATGCATTTTTGGCGTTCCTAATTTAACATTTTTTTTTTTCCCGCAGGGGGAATGCCGGTCGACAAGAGCACTCTTGGAGGCTAGCATTCTTTGGGGAGTTCCGCCCCCACGGACCCGAGGATATGGGGGGTGCTGTGAGGTTCCCTCCTGGGATGACAGGTAACGACTCTTATTGTATCTGGACTACGCTTTGGACAACGAACTGGAATTGACGCTTTGGGCTGGCGGATGTGATGGTTTGGACCTAGTTGCTTTGCACAGTAGCGCCGAGGTGAAACTCGTGTGTGAACGGCTCCAATTCAACTATCATATCGTCTCCGTCCCGGTAAAACCTTGGCAGGCCTCGGAGTACGTTCGAAGTTCGCACCATTGGGTTGGTGGTGTAGGTTCGGTTGAGACGGACTCCCGATAAGCGCTGGTCTGGCTCTGAGCACTTGTCCCCATAAGGGCTTGTGCCAACCCTCGCATGGCCTCCCTGCTCTGCAAAGATAACCATGGGACCAAAAAGGCGACTACACACACGAACGGAGATAGCGGCTCCGAGGGGGGACCCAATAAAATGGAGCAAACAAAATCAACAGATTAAAAACATCCAACAAATGAAACCAAAAATAATAACGACGACGCAACCAGCGGTTGCAGCCACGTTGTCAACAGTACATCGAGAGCTGTACTAACCACGAAAAAAACGAAGACTAACACGACGACAGTGACGGTAGACGAAAAACGGAGAACAGCAGACAGTCTGGTGCAGACTGAGATTCCTGCGGCGTTTGGGCGCAGCAAAAAAATTATGCGAACGCCCGAGCGTCCTGTTAAGGAGAAGCGGGAGACTCAGCAAGATGCTTCAGGTGTTCGAGCAGTGGAAGATAACGTAAAGAGCACCGAAAATTCGATTGTCACGGCTGCGATCGTTACTAAAGCGACCGATGCAAGGGTCACAAATCCCGACATTGCAACGAAAAATCCAGAAGCAAACGAGGAGATTACGGTACTAAAAGCAAAGAGTGACCAGACACCGCGTGATTGTACCGCCACCGTTGAAAATGTGGCGGAAGTACTGCACTCGGAAACGGAACGCGAAAACCTCTCCCAAGGATGGTGGCAAGGTACAATTGCGGCCCAGCGATACGAAGAGGAAAGACTACTTCGAAAAGCGGGAGATGTTCTGAAAAGAATACAAGCTGCATGCGACTCCCCAAAAATTAGCAAAGTAGCAAAGGAAGGGCTCCTTGAACTAGAGGAGCTCCTAGATCGCATAGGGCACTATCGGCGGAGCTGATTAAGGGCCGAAGATGAACAGAAGGATAAAGAGGCGCTTGGGGCGAAATCTAAAGGCGACATGCAGATAGCTCCATCATTAAAAGTCAATAAAAGAATGGCGTCTAGCCCAATCGAAGGAGATCGGGATAAAAGAAGGAAAGAAGAGGCACTTGACGGGCGTGGAGCACCAGATCAGGGGTTCCAGACAGTGCTTACAAAAGGAGCGAAGAAAGCCGCAAAGAAACTCCTTCAAAAAAAGCCAGAAAATAAAATTCGCACGGACGCCCAATTAGAAAAAGGACCTGATGCAAAACAGGAGAGGCAGAAGCCCCGACGAAGACCTCGGCAGCAGGCACTGCTTGTAAAGCCACAAGATGGCCGATCCTACGGGGAGGTGCTGCGGGACATCAGGGGAAACGTAAGGCCCGAAGACACCAATACTACCATTAAAGTAGTACGACCAACGCGGTCGGGCCACATACTGGTCGAATTCGGAGCAGAGGCCGGCAATAAAGAAGCATTCTGTGACGCAGTAAAGAAAGTCCTCGGCAAAAGCGCAACTATAGCCCCGCTCGAGCCGATGGCAACGATCGAAATACGGGACATTGACTGCGTGACGGAACTGGCCGAGGTAGAAGAGGCCATCAAAAGGGAGTTCCCTAGCGAGGGAAGGATCAAAGCGAGACTGACACCAGAAAACAACAGGGGACAACGCATGGCCATAGTTGACTTGACCGAAAAGGACGCCGAACAATTCCTGAACAAGGGCAAAGTACGAATAGGGTGGGTTGTCTGTAGGATACGGCGAAGAGCAACGCCTCTTCAATGGCCAGTACGGCCCTCGTCGTACTAAACTCCGGAAATACGCCGACTTTCCGCCGTATTGGCTGTGAGGGAACCATACCGGACGTGACATTCGCCTCGGAGTCCTTAGTACGGAGGATACACAACTGGAAAGTATTAGAGGACTACTCAGCCAGTGATCACCAGTGCATTCTGCTTGAGATAAGTGATGCTATCTCCCGACGTCCGTGCTCTCGGCCTTCTACAACTGGATGGAACATTGGAAGAATGGACGTCGAGAGGTTCGTCAAGGTTCTCACAGCAGGTGAGCCGCTGCAGGGAGCTCCGGAGGGGACGGAAGAACTGGCAGCTCAAGACGTGGTGAACTCTACTATGAGCATAATCACGACTGCTTGCTGCGCTTCTATGCCCCGCCGAAGACCCCGGCACGGCAAGCCCCCAGTGTACTGGTGGTCTACTGAAATCGCTGAAAAGCGGAGGGAGTGTCACAAGCTTCGGCGTGAGGCTCAACGGGCGCGGAACCGTGACGAGGCATGCAACCAGGTGGCAGCATATAAGTCAGCCAGGAAATTGTAACGGTTTCCTACTCCGTCTCGTTCGATCGCAACCAGAACCGACCTCTCATCGGTTCGAGACGTGCAGTCTTGGAAGTGACAACGGACTGTACCCTTCAGGTCAACAAGTTCGGTCACACTTAGTCTACTCCGTGGTGGCTGCTTGTAGGCTAGCTAGTTCGGAGAGGAGTTTCGGTAGCGGGTCTTACGCGAGCAGACTAAGTCGGAGTTACGTAACTCAGCCACCGATTCACATGCCCGATTTACAAACGCGTCAACAACTACTCATCCAGAACAGGAAACCTACGTTACGTTAGTTCTGGATGTGATCTCTCCACAGATCTCAATTCAAAATCCTACAAAATCTAAAACCATAGGCGCGTTACCGAATCACCGACGCGGTACCAGAAAACAAGCTAAACGAGCGCAAACAAGGGTACCGCGGACCGTAACCGACTCGAAATCAATCATCCGCAGATTATAGAAACCTAACCCTCTTCAAGACATACTTACCCTCGGTCATCACTTCCGCTGCAAAAGAAAGAGCATGCGGAAGTGATGACCGAGGGTAAGTATGTCTTGAAGAGGGTTAGGTTTCTATAATCTGCGGATGATTGATTTCGAGTCGGTTACGGTCCGCGGTTCCCTTGTTTGCACTCGTCTTTTTTATTAGAGTAGGTTATTTTGGACTTGAGGTAGTTTAGCTTGTTTTCTGGTACCGCGTCGGTGATTCGGTAAAGCGCCTATGGTTTTAGATTTTGTAGGATTTTGAATTGAGATCTGTGGAGAGATCACATCCAGAACTAACGTAACGTAGGTTTCCTGTTCTGGATGAGTAGTTGTTGACGCGTTTGTAAATCGGGCATGTGAATCGGTGGCTGAGTTACGTAACTCGGACTTAGTCTGCTCGCGTAAGACCCGCTACCGAAACTCCTCTCCGAACTAGCTAGCCTACAAGCAGCCACCACGGAGTAGACTAAGTGTGACCGAACTTGTTGACCTGAAGGGTACAGTCCGTTGTCACTTCCAAGACTGCACGTCTCGAACCGATGAGAGGTCGGTTCTGGTTGCGATCGAACGAATCGGAGTAGGAAACCGTTACAATTTCCTGGCTGACTTATATGCTGCCACCTGGTTGCATGCCTCGTCACGGTTCCGCGCCTGTTGAGCCTCACGCCGAAGCTTGTGACACTCCCTCCGCTTTTCAGCGATTTCAATAGACCACCAGTACACTGGGGGCTTGCCGTGCCGGGGTCTTCGGCGGGGCATAGAAGCGCAGCAAGCAGTCGTGATTATGCTCATAGTAGAGTTCACCACGTCTTGAGCTGCCAGTTCTTCCGTCCCCTCCGGAGCTCCCTGCAGTGGCTCACCTGCTGTGAGAACCTTGACGAACCTCTCGACGTCCATTCTTCCAATGTTCCATCCAGTTGTAGAAGGCCGAGAGCACGGACGTCGGGAGATAGCATCACTTATCTCAAGCAGAATGCACTGGTGATCACTGGCTGAGTAGTCCTCTAATACTTTCCAGTTGTGTATCCTCCGTACTAAGGACTCCGAGGCGAATGTCACGTCCGGTATGGTTCCCTCACAACCAATACGGCGGAAAGTCGGCGTATTTCCGGAGTTTAGTACGACGAGGGCCGTCCTGGCCATTGAAGAGGCGTTGCTCTTCGCCGTATCCTACAGACAACCCACCCTATTCGTACTTTGCCCTTGTTCAGGAATTGTTCGGCGTCCTTTTCGGTCAAGTCAACTATGGCCATGCGTTGTCCCCTGTTGTTTTCTGGTGTCAGTCTCGCTTTGATCCTTCCCTCGCTAGGGAACTCCCTTTTGATGGCCTCTTCTACCTCGGCCAGTTCCGTCACGCAGTCAATGTCCCGTATTTCGATCGTTGCCATCGGCTCGAGCGGGGCTATAGTTGCGCTTTTGCCGAGGACTTTCTTTACTGCGTCACAGAATGCTTCTTTATTGCCGGCCTCTGCTCCGAATTCGACCAGTATGTGGCCCGACCGCGTTGGTCGTACTACTTTAATGGTAGTATTGGTGTCTTCGGGCCTTACGTTTCCCCTGATGTCCCGCAGCACCTCCCCGTAGGATCGGCCATCTTGTGGCTTTACAAGCAGTGCCTGCTGCCGAGGTCTTCGTCGGGGCTTCTGCCTCTCCTGTTTTGCATCAGGTCCTTTTTCTAATTGGGCGTCCGTGCGAATTTTATTTTCTGGCTTTTTTTGAAGGAGTTTCTTTGCGGCTTTCTTCGCTCCTTTTGTAAGCACTGTCTGGAACCCCTGATCTGGTGCTCCACGCCCGTCAAGTGCCTCTTCTTTCCTTCTTTTATCCCGATCTCCTTCGATTGGGCTAGACGCCATTCTTTTATTGACTTTTAATGATGGAGCTATCTGCATGTCGCCTTTAGATTTCGCCCCAAGCGCCTCTTTAGCCTTCTGTTCATCTTCGGCCCTTAATCAGCTCCGCCGATAGTGCCCTATGCGATCTAGGAGCTCCTCTAGTTCAAGGAGCCCTTCCTTTGCTACTTTGCTAATTTTTGGGGAGTCGCATGCAGCTTGTATTCTTTTCAGAACATCTCCCGCTTTTCGAAGTAGTCTTTCCTCTTCGTATCGCTGGGCCGCAATTGTACCTTGCCACCATCCTTGGGAGAGGTTTTCGCGTTCCGTTTCCGAGTGCAGTACTTCCGCCACATTTTCAACGGTGGCGGTACAATCACGCGGTGTCTGGTCACTCTTTGCTTTTAGTACCGTAATCTCCTCGTTTGCTTCTGGATTTTTCGTTGCAATGTCGGGATTTGTGACCCTTGCATCGGTCGCTTTAGTAACGATCGCAGCCGTGACAATCGAATTTTCGGTGCTCTTTACGTTATCTTCCACTGCTCGAACACCTGAAGCATCTTGCTGAGTCTCCCGCTTCTCCTTAACAGGACGCTCGGGCGTTCGCATAATTTTTTTGCTGCGCCCAAACGCCGCAGGAATCTCAGTCTGCACCAGACTGTCTGCTGTTCTCCGTTTTTCGTCTACCGTCACTGTCGTCGTGTTAGTCTTCGTTTTTTTCGTGGTTAGTACAGCTCTCGATGTACTGTTGACAACGTGGCTGCAACCGCTGGTTGCGTCGTCGTTATTATTTTTGGTTTCATTTGTTGGATGTTTTTAATCTGTTGATTTTGTTTGCTCCATTTTATTGGGTCCCCCCTCGGAGCCGCTATCTCCGTTCGTGTGTGTAGTCGCCTTTTTGGTCCCATGGTTATCTTTGCAGAGCAGGGAGGCCATGCGAGGGTTGGCACAAGCCCTTATGGGGACAAGTGCTCAGAGCCAGACCAGCGCTTATCGGGAGTCCGTCTCAACCGAACCTACACCACCAACCCAATGGTGCGAACTTCGAACGTACTCCGAGGCCTGCCAAGGTTTTACCGGGACGGAGACGATATGATAGTTGAATTGGAGCCGTTCACACACGAGTTTCACCTCGGCGCTACTGTGCAAAGCAACTAGGTCCAAACCATCACATCCGCCAGCCCAAAGCGTCAATTCCAGTTCGTTGTCCAAAGCGTAGTCCAGATACAATAAGAGTCGTTACCTGTCATCCCAGGAGGGAACCTCACAGCACCCCCCATATCCTCGGGTCCGTGGGGGCGGAACTCCCCAAAGAATGCTAGCCTCCAAGAGTGCTCTTGTCGACCGGCATTCCCCCTGCGGGAAAAAAAAAATGTTAAATTAGGAACGCCAAAAATGCATTTAGAAAGTTTGATTTTTAAATCGTATTTTGTTAAACGATTAAAAACTTACCGGATATGTTCCTTATATTGTTCTTTAGATTTACTAAAAATAATGATGTCGTCAAGATAAACGTAGACGAAATTTAAACCGCTAATACTTCATGCATCATGCTTTGGAACGTTTGAGCTGCATTTCTTAAGCCAAAAGGCATGCGGGTAAACTCAAATTAACCGAAAGGGGTAGTAATAGCAATTTTATGAATATCCTCAGGTGCAACCGGAATTTGGTGATATGCGCGAATTAAATCGATTTTAGAGAAAATTATGCAACCATTTAAATTGGTTGAAAAATCCTGGATGTGAGGGATTGGATATCTGTCTGGTTCAGTTATTGGGTTTAGGCGGCGGTAATCGCCACAAGGTCACCAATCTGAAGATTCTTGTTTAGGCACCATATGTAAAGCTGAAGTACATGATGATTTTGAAAGACGGCAAATGCCGATTTTTATCATATAATCAAATTCAGTTTTTGCAATTTTTGTTTTATTACTATTCAGTCTTCTAAATTTAAAAACTGGTAATTGTCCTTTAGTAACAATATTGTGAACAATAAAATGTTTAACTGGCTTATTGAAATCTGGTTCTAGTAATAATTCTGGAAATTCTTTTGTAATACTTCTAAACTCAGATGTAATTTCGAAAAATTTTAATGAAGCTAAGTTTGTTCTATTTAAATTGCCCTTATAACCTAAGTTAGTATTTTGATCAATAATGCGTTTTTCCTTTAAACCAACAATTAGATTAAACTTCGCTAAAAAAAAAAAAAAAAAAAATCAGCTCCAATAATTGGTTTGGAGACTGTAGCTATTAAAAATTTATGGAATAATGATCTTCTAAGGCCAAGACTAATCTCTAAAATTTTAGAACCAAAACTATTGATGGTTGAGCCGTTTGCTGCTGATAAAGCTTCAATAGGTTTACTAAATTTTGAAGAACAAGTGACGGGTAAAACTGAAACGTCTGAACCAGAATCAATTAAAAAATTTAATTTCGTAATTGGGTCTTTAATAAATAAGCGGCTCGATTGAATTTCGGAATATCCGTTATCCGCCGCATGGATAACGGAACTATTTAGTTTAAAACATTTTTTTTATAGTTGCTTTATCACTAAATTTTCCATGATACCAACGTAAGTCATGTTGCTTATTATTGTTTGAAGTAAATCGACTATTACTCCTTGAACAAGAGCCATTTCTAAATCCGTTATTATTATTTTGATGAAAATTACTTTGAAAGTTATTATTATTGTTTTGAAGGTTAAAACTCAAATTTTTAAGTATTTCTTTAATTTCTTTTATCTCATTTTTTAATTAATGATTTTCTAACATAATTTTGGCCATTGTAAAATCATTAGAATAAGAAGAATTTGCGAGAGAATTAGAAGAATTTACAGTGGCAATTGCATGAATTTGGGAATTTTGATAAGGATTAATTTCCCAAAGATCATCAGCTAATTTATTTAAAGTTTGAATATCAGAATTGGATTGAGTTTTCATAATCGCCTGAATAAAAGGTGGGGGTTTTCTCAACCATAATTTCAATATGAAACAATATTTGATTCTCCAGCAGTTTGTTTCATTTTTCGGAAAAATTCAGATGGCTTTTGATCGCCCATTTCAGTTCCCGAAAGTAATTTCTCTAATCTTTTATTCTCGGAGAGAGAATGTCTTTCTATAAGCGCTTTCATAAGAATGGTATATGGTGATGTAGAATTTCCAGCACAATTTTGAATGATATCAAACACTGACTATCATGTCAGGTGGTAACGAAGCAATAACATATTCAAATTTTGTAGTTTCAGCAGTAATTCCTCTAAGTGAAAAATTCGCTTCTACAATGGTAAACCATTGTGCAGGAAGGTTACTACAAAAAGTAGGTAGTTTTAAAGCTACCGCGTCAATTGAATTCTGGGAAGAATCTCCATTCCCTGAATTAGCCATAATATTTATTATAATTACTAAGGCTATTCTAATAAGATTTGTGTCTAAGATCTGTATTACTATTAAATATTTTATCCAGTTTAAATATACTATGCGGAGTTTTTTTTAAATAAGTCCATCCCCTCCGAAAATAGGATGAATTCTCATCATTTCCCTTATGCCGTGTGCGTTTTTAACACGATTATATTAATTTTATAAATATAGTGGGTATTTAATAAAATTATGGGAGACTTTTACAAAACTTACTTATAAATTGATCTTGTGATTTTTGCGTTGGGGCGCTTGTGCCTTTTGCGTAGAAGCGCTTGTGCTTTTTGGATAGAGGCGCTTCGAGGACTTGCTTGATTAATACGCAACGAACACTGTTATTGCCGTCGAAGAAAGCGATTTTTTTTTATCCTATTGTGAACGTGTGTCTTCAGGAAACACGTTCATAAATCGCTTCGCTTAGTTGAACATTCAGCGGTCTTTGAAGAAAGCATCAGTTCTTCGTGTTCTGGCTACCGTGATGGAGAACCAAGTCGCAACCGCAGCTGAAGGTGATGAATAAAATTCTGAGTTCTTTATCAATGGCCCTATCGGTCGTCGGATCGGGGTCACCAATATAAGTGGTTGTTACTTTAAAATATATTCCACTTATTTATTAAAATATTTAATCAAAACTCAATTATATGACTTCACTTCAAAGCACAAACTTTATGTATAATAATTTCGCGAGCAGACTAAGTCCGAGTTACGTAACTCAGCCACCGATTCACATGCCCGATTTACAAACGCGTCAACAACTACTCATCCAGAACAGGAAACCTACGTTACGTTAGTTCTGGATGTGATCTCTCCACAGATCTCAATTCAAAATCCTACAAAATCTAAAACCATAGGCGCGTTACCGAATCACCGACGCGGTACCAGAAAACAAGCTAAACTACCTCAAGTCCAAAATAACCTACTCTAATAAAAAAGACGAGCGCAAACAAGGGTACCGCGGACCGTAACCGACTCGAAATCAATCATCCGCAGATTATAGAAACCTAACCCTCATCAAGACATACTTACCCTCGGTCATCACTTCCGCTGCAAAAGAAAGAGCATGCGGAAGTGATGACCGAGGGTAAGTATGTCTTGAAGAGGGTTAGGTTTCTATAATCTGCGGATGATTGATTTCGAGTCGGTTACGGTCCGCGGTTCCCTTGTTTGCACTCGTCTTTTTTATTAGAGTAGGTTATTTTGGACTTGAGGTAGTTTAGCTTGTTTTCTGGTACCGCGTCGGTGATTCGGTAACGCGCCTACGGTTTTAGATTTTGTAGGATTTTGAATTGAGATCTGTGGAGAGATCACATCCAGAACTAACGTAACGTAGGTTTCCTGTTCTGGATGAGTAGTTGTTGACGCGTTTGTAAATCGGGCATGTGAATCGGTGGCTGAGTTACGTAACTCGGACTTAGTCTGCTCGCGTAAGACCCGCTACCGAAACTCCTCTCCGAACTAGCTAGCCTACAAGCAGCCACCACGGAGTAGACTAAGTGTGACCGAACTTGTTGACCTGAAGGGTACAGTCCGTTGTCACTTCCAAGACTGCACGTCTCGAACCGATGAGAGGTCGGTTCTGGTTGCGATCGAACGAGACGGAGTAGGAAACCGTTACAATTTCCTGGCTGACTTATATGCTGCCACCTGGTTGCATGCCTCGTCACGGTTCCGCGCCCGTTGAGCCTCACGCCGAAGCTTGTGACACTCCCTCCGCTTTTCAGCGATTTCAGTAGACCACCAGTACACTGGGGGCTTGCCGTGCCGGGATCTTCGGCGGGGCATAGAAGCGCAGCAAGCAGTCGTGATTATGCTCATAGTAGAGTTCACCACGTCTTGAGCTGCCAGTTCTTCCGTCCCCTCCGGAGCTCCCTGCAGCGGCTCACCTGCTGTGAGAACCTTGACGAACCTCTCGACGTCCATTCTTCCAATGTTCCATCCAGTTGTAGAAGGCCGAGAGCACGGACGTCGGGAGATAGCATCACTTATCTCAAGCAGAATGCACTGGTGATCACTGGCTGAGTAGTCCTCTAATACTTTCCAGTTGTGTATCCTCCGTACTAAGGACTCCGAGGCGAATGTCACGTCCGGTATGGTTCCCTCACAGCCAATACGGCGGAAAGTCGGCGTATTTCCGGAGTTTAGTACGACGATGGCCGTCCTGGCCATTGAAGAGGCGTTGCTCTTCGCCGTATCCTACAGACAACCCACCCTATTCGTACTTTGCCCTTGTTCAGGAATTGTTCGGCGTCCTTTTCGGTCAAGTCAACTATGGCCATGCGTTGTCCCCTGTTGTTTTCTGGTGTCAGTCTCGCTTTGATCCTTCCCTCGCTAGGGAACTCCCTTTTGATGGCCTCTTCTACCTCGGCCAGTTCCGTCACGCAGTCAATGTCCCGTATTTCGATCGTTGCCATCGGCTCGAGCGGGGCTATGGTTGCGCTTTTGCCGAGGACTTTCTTTACTGCGTCACAGAATGCTTCTTTATTGCCGGCCTCTGCTCCGAATTCGACCAGTATGTGGCCCGACCGCGTTGGTCGTACTACTTTAATGGTAGTATTGGTGTCTTCGGGCCTTACGTTTCCCCTGATGTCCCGCAGCACCTCCCCGTAGGATCGGCCATCTTGTGGCTTTACAAGCAGTGCCTGCTGCCGAGGTCTTCGTCGGGGCTTCTGCCTCTTCTGTTTTGCATCAGGTCCTTTTTCTAATTGGGCGTCCGTGCGAATTTTATTTTCTGGCTTTTTTTGAAGGAGTTTCTTTGCGGCTTTCTTCGCTCCTTTTGTAAGCACTGTCTGGAACCCCTGATCTGGTGCTCCACGCCCGTCAAGTGCCTCTTCTTTCCTTCTTTTATCCCGATCTCCTTCGATTGGGCTAGACGCCATTCTTTTATTGACTTTTAATGATGGAGCTATCTGCATGTCGCCTTTAGATTTCGCCCCAAGCGCCTCTTTAGCCTTCTGTTCATCTTCGGCCCTTAATCAGCTCCGCCGATAGTGCCCTATGCGATCTAGTAGCTCCTCTAGTTCAAGGAGCCCTTCCTTTGCTACTTTGCTAATTTTTGGGGAGTCGCATGCAGCTTGTATTCTTTTCAGAACATCTCCCGCTTTTCGAAGTAGTCTTTCCTCTTCGTATCGCTGGGCCGCAATTGTACCTTGCCACCATCCTTGGGAGAGGTTTTCGCGTTCCGTTTCCGAGTGCAGTACTTTCGCCACATTTTCAACGGTGGCGGTACAATCACGCGGTGTCTGGTCACTCTTTGCTTTTAGTACCGTAATCTCCTCGTTTGCTTCTGGATTTTTCGTTGCAATGTCGGGATTTGTGACCCTTGCATCGGTCGCTTTAGTAACGATCGCAGCCGTGACAATCGAATTTTCGGTGCTCTTTACGTTATCTTCCACTGCTCGAACACCTGAAGCATCTTGCTGAGTCTCCCGCTTCTCCTTAACAGGACGCTCGGGCGTTCGCATAATTTTTTTGCTGCGCCCAAACGCCGCAGGAATCTCAGTCTGCACCAGACTGTCTGCTGTTCTCCGTTTTTCGTCTACCGTCACTGTCGTCGTGTTAGTCTTCGTTTTTTTCGTGGTTAGTACAGCTCTCGATGTACTGTTGACAACGTGGCTGCAACCGCTGGTTGCGTCGTCGTTATTATTTTTGGTTTCATTTGTTGGATGTTTTTAATCTGTTGATTTTGTTTGCTCCATTTTATTGGGTCCCCCCTCGGAGCCGCTATCTCCGTTCGTGTGTGTAGTCGCCTTTTTGGTCCCATGGTTATCTTTGCAGAGCAGGGAGGCCATGCGAGGGTTGGCACAAGCCCTTATGGGGACAAGTGCTCAGAGCCAGACCAGCGCTTATCGGGAGTCCGTCTCAACCGAACCTACACCACCAACCCAATGGTGCGAACTTCGAACGTACTCCGAGGCCTGCCAAGGTTTTACCGGGACGGAGACGATATGATAGTTGAATTGGAGCCGTTCACACACGAGTTTCACCTCGGCGCTACTGTGCAAAGCAACTAGGTCCAAACCATCACATCCGCCAGCCCAAAGCGTCAATTCCAGTTCGTTGTCCAAAGCGTAGTCCAGATACAATAAGAGTCGTTACCTGTCATCCCAGGAGGGAACCTCACAGCACCCCCCATATCCTCGGGTCCGTGGGGGCGGAACTCCCCAAAGAATGCTAGCCTCCAAGAGTGCTCTTGTCGACCGGCATTCCCCCTGCGGGAAAAAAAAAATGTTAAATTAGGAACGCCAAAAATGCATTTAGAAAGTTTGATTTTTAAATCGTATTTTGTTAAACGATTAAAAACTTACCGGATATGTTCCTTATATTGTTCTTTAGATTTACTAAAAATAATGATGTCGTCAAGATAAACGTAGACGAAATTTAAACCGCTAATACTTCATGCATCATGCTTTGGAACGTTTGAGCTGCATTTCTTAAGCCAAAAGGCATGCGGGTAAACTCAAATTAACCGAAAGGGGTAGTAATAGCAATTTTATGAATATCCTCAGGTGCAACAGGAATTTGGTGATATGCGCGAATTAAATCGATTTTAGAGAAAATTATGCAACCATTTAAATTAGTTGAAAAATCCTGGATGTGAGGGATTGGATATCTGTCTGGTTCAGTTATTGCGTTTAGGCGGCGGTAATCGCCACAAGGTCACCAATCTGAAGATTCTTGTTTAGGCACCATATGTAAAGCTGAAGTACATGATGATTTTGAAAGACGGCAAATGCCGATTTTTATCATATAATCAAATTCAGTTTTTGCAATTTTTGTTTTATTACTATTCAGTCTTCTAAATTTAAAAACTGGTAATTGTCCTTTAGTAACAATATTGTGAACAATAAAATGTTTAACTGGCTTATTGAAATCTGGTTCTAGTAATAATTCTGGAAATTCTTTTGTAATACTTCTAAACTCAGATGTAATTTCGAAAAATTTTAATGAAGCTAAGTTTGTTCTATTTAAATTGCCCTTATAACCTAAGTTAGTATTTTGATCAATAATGCGTTTTTCCTTTAAACCAACAATTAGATTAAACTTCGCTAAAAAAAAAAAAAAAAAAAATCAGCTCCAATAATTGGTTTGGAGACTGTAGCTATTAAAAATTTATGGAATAATGATCTTCTAAGGCCAAGACTAATCTCTAAAATTTTAGAACCAAAACTATTGATGGTTGAGCCGTTTGCTGCTGATAAAGCTTCAATAGGTTTACTAAATTTTGAAGAACAAGTGACGGGTAAAACTGAAACGTCTGAACCAGAATCAATTAAAAAATTTAATTTCGTAATTGGGTCTTTAATAAATAAGCGGCTCGATTGAATTTCGGAATATCCGTTATCCGCCGCATGGATAACGGAACTATTTAGTTTAAAACATTTTTTTTATAGTTGCTTTATCACTAAATTTTCCATGATACCAACGTAAGTCATGTTGCTTATTATTGTTTGAAGTAAATCGACTATTACTCCTTGAACAAGAGCCATTTCTAAATCCGTTATTATTATTTTGATGAAAATTACTTTGAAAGTTATTATTATTGTTTTGAAGGTTAAAACTCAAATTTTTAAGTATTTCTTTAATTTCTTTTATCTCATTTTTTAATTAATGATTTTCTAACATAATTTTGGCCATTGTAAAATCATTAGAATAAGAAGAATTTGCGAGAGAATTAGAAGAATTTACAGTGGCAATTGCATGAATTTGGGAATTTTGATAAGGATTAATTTCCCAAAGATCATCAGCTAATTTATTTAAAGTTTGAATATCAGAATTGGATTGAGTTTTCATAATCGCCTGAATAAAAGGTGGGGGTTTTCTCAACCATAATTTCAATATGAAACAATATTTGATTCTCCAGCAGTTTGTTTCATTTTTCGGAAAAATTCAGATGGCTTTTGATCGCCCATTTCAGTTCCCGAAAGTAATTTCTCTAATCTTTTATTCTCGGAGAGAGAATGTCTTTCTATAAGCGCTTTCATAAGAATGGTATATGGTGATGTAGAATTTCCAGCACAATTTTGAATGATATCAAACACTGACTATCATGTCAGGTGGTAACGAAGCAATAACATATTCAAATTTTGTAGTTTCAGCAGTAATTCCTCTAAGTGAAAAATTCGCTTCTACAATGGTAAACCATTGTGCAGGAAGGTTACTACAAAAAGTAGGTAGTTTTAAAGCTACCGCGTCAATTGAATTCTGGGAAGAATCTCCATTCCCTGAATTAGCCATAATATTTATTATAATTACTAAGGCTATTCTAATAAGATTTGTGTCTAAGATCTGTATTACTATTAAATATTTTATCCAGTTTAAATATACTATGCGGAGTTTTTTTTAAATAAGTCCATCCCCTCCGAAAATAGGATGAATTCTCATCATTTCCCTTATGCCGTGTGCGTTTTTAACACGATTATATTAATTTTATAAATATAGTGGGTATTTAATAAAATTATGGGAGACTTTTACAAAACTTACTTATAAATTGATCTTGTGATTTTTGCGTTGGGGCGCTTGTGCCTTTTGCGTAGAAGCGCTTGTGCTTTTTGGATAGAGGCGCTTCGAGGACTTGCTTGATTAATACGCAACGAACACTGTTATTGCCGTCGAAGAAAGCGATTTTTTTTTATCCTATTGTGAACGTGTGTCTTCAGGAAACACGTTCATAAATCGCTTCGCTTAGTTGAACATTCAGCGGTCTTTGAAGAAAGCATCAGTTCTTCGTGTTCTGGCTACCGTGATGGAGAACCAAGTCGCAACCGCAGCTGAAGGTGATGAATAAAATTCTGAGTTCTTTATCAATGGCCCTATCGGTCGTCGGATCGGGGTCACCAATATAAGTGGTTGTTACTTTAAAATATATTCCACTTATTTATTAAAATATTTAATCAAAACTCAATTATATGACTTCACTTCAAAGCACAAACTTTATGTATAATAATTTCGCGAGCAGACTAAGTCCGAGTTACGTAACTCAGCCACCGATTCACATGCCCGATTTACAAACGCGTCAACAACTACTCATCCAGAACAGGAAACCTACGTTACGTTAGTTCTGGATGTGATCTCTCCACAGATCTCAATTCAAAATCCTACAAAATCTAAAACCATAGGCGCGTTACCGAATCACCGACGCGGTACCAGAAAACAAGCTAAACTACCTCAAGTCCAAAATAACCTACTCTAATAAAAAAGACGAGCGCAAACAAGGGTACCGCGGACCGTAACCGACTCGAAATCAATCATCCGCAGATTATAGAAACCTAACCCTCATCAAGACATACTTACCCTCGGTCATCACTTCCGCTGCAAAAGAAAGAGCATGCGGAAGTGATGACCGAGGGTAAGTATGTCTTGAAGAGGGTTAGGTTTCTATAATCTGCGGATGATTGATTTCGAGTCGGTTACGGTCCGCGGTTCCCTTGTTTGCACTCGTCTTTTTTATTAGAGTAGGTTATTTTGGACTTGAGGTAGTTTAGCTTGTTTTCTGGTACCGCGTCGGTGATTCGGTAACGCGCCTACGGTTTTAGATTTTGTAGGATTTTGAATTGAGATCTGTGGAGAGATCACATCCAGAACTAACGTAACGTAGGTTTCCTGTTCTGGATGAGTAGTTGTTGACGCGTTTGTAAATCGGGCATGTGAATCGGTGGCTGAGTTACGTAACTCGGACTTAGTCTGCTCGCGTAAGACCCGCTACCGAAACTCCTCTCCGAACTAGCTAGCCTACAAGCAGCCACCACGGAGTAGACTAAGTGTGACCGAACTTGTTGACCTGAAGGGTACAGTCCGTTGTCACTTCCAAGACTGCACGTCTCGAACCGATGAGAGGTCGGTTCTGGTTGCGATCGAACGAGACGGAGTAGGAAACCGTTACAATTTCCTGGCTGACTTATATGCTGCCACCTGGTTGCATGCCTCGTCACGGTTCCGCGCCCGTTGAGCCTCACGCCGAAGCTTGTGACACTCCCTCCGCTTTTCAGCGATTTCAGTAGACCACCAGTACACTGGGGGCTTGCCGTGCCGGGATCTTCGGCGGGGCATAGAAGCGCAGCAAGCAGTCGTGATTATGCTCATAGTAGAGTTCACCACGTCTTGAGCTGCCAGTTCTTCCGTCCCCTCCGGAGCTCCCTGCAGCGGCTCACCTGCTGTGAGAACCTTGACGAACCTCTCGACGTCCATTCTTCCAATGTTCCATCCAGTTGTAGAAGGCCGAGAGCACGGACGTCGGGAGATAGCATCACTTATCTCAAGCAGAATGCACTGGTGATCACTGGCTGAGTAGTCCTCTAATACTTTCCAGTTGTGTATCCTCCGTACTAAGGACTCCGAGGCGAATGTCACGTCCGGTATGGTTCCCTCACAGCCAATACGGCGGAAAGTCGGCGTATTTCCGGAGTTTAGTACGACGATGGCCGTCCTGGCCATTGAAGAGGCGTTGCTCTTCGCCGTATCCTACAGACAACCCACCCTATTCGTACTTTGCCCTTGTTCAGGAATTGTTCGGCGTCCTTTTCGGTCAAGTCAACTATGGCCATGCGTTGTCCCCTGTTGTTTTCTGGTGTCAGTCTCGCTTTGATCCTTCCCTCGCTAGGGAACTCCCTTTTGATGGCCTCTTCTACCTCGGCCAGTTCCGTCACGCAGTCAATGTCCCGTATTTCGATCGTTGCCATCGGCTCGAGCGGGGCTATGGTTGCGCTTTTGCCGAGGACTTTCTTTACTGCGTCACAGAATGCTTCTTTATTGCCGGCCTCTGCTCCGAATTCGACCAGTATGTGGCCCGACCGCGTTGGTCGTACTACTTTAATGGTAGTATTGGTGTCTTCGGGCCTTACGTTTCCCCTGATGTCCCGCAGCACCTCCCCGTAGGATCGGCCATCTTGTGGCTTTACAAGCAGTGCCTGCTGCCGAGGTCTTCGTCGGGGCTTCTGCCTCTTCTGTTTTGCATCAGGTCCTTTTTCTAATTGGGCGTCCGTGCGAATTTTATTTTCTGGCTTTTTTTGAAGGAGTTTCTTTGCGGCTTTCTTCGCTCCTTTTGTAAGCACTGTCTGGAACCCCTGATCTGGTGCTCCACGCCCGTCAAGTGCCTCTTCTTTCCTTCTTTTATCCCGATCTCCTTCGATTGGGCTAGACGCCATTCTTTTATTGACTTTTAATGATGGAGCTATCTGCATGTCGCCTTTAGATTTCGCCCCAAGCGCCTCTTTAGCCTTCTGTTCATCTTCGGCCCTTAATCAGCTCCGCCGATAGTGCCCTATGCGATCTAGTAGCTCCTCTAGTTCAAGGAGCCCTTCCTTTGCTACTTTGCTAATTTTTGGGGAGTCGCATGCAGCTTGTATTCTTTTCAGAACATCTCCCGCTTTTCGAAGTAGTCTTTCCTCTTCGTATCGCTGGGCCGCAATTGTACCTTGCCACCATCCTTGGGAGAGGTTTTCGCGTTCCGTTTCCGAGTGCAGTACTTTCGCCACATTTTCAACGGTGGCGGTACAATCACGCGGTGTCTGGTCACTCTTTGCTTTTAGTACCGTAATCTCCTCGTTTGCTTCTGGATTTTTCGTTGCAATGTCGGGATTTGTGACCCTTGCATCGGTCGCTTTAGTAACGATCGCAGCCGTGACAATCGAATTTTCGGTGCTCTTTACGTTATCTTCCACTGCTCGAACACCTGAAGCATCTTGCTGAGTCTCCCGCTTCTCCTTAACAGGACGCTCGGGCGTTCGCATAATTTTTTTGCTGCGCCCAAACGCCGCAGGAATCTCAGTCTGCACCAGACTGTCTGCTGTTCTCCGTTTTTCGTCTACCGTCACTGTCGTCGTGTTAGTCTTCGTTTTTTTCGTGGTTAGTACAGCTCTCGATGTACTGTTGACAACGTGGCTGCAACCGCTGGTTGCGTCGTCGTTATTATTTTTGGTTTCATTTGTTGGATGTTTTTAATCTGTTGATTTTGTTTGCTCCATTTTATTGGGTCCCCCCTCGGAGCCGCTATCTCCGTTCGTGTGTGTAGTCGCCTTTTTGGTCCCATGGTTATCTTTGCAGAGCAGGGAGGCCATGCGAGGGTTGGCACAAGCCCTTATGGGGACAAGTGCTCAGAGCCAGACCAGCGCTTATCGGGAGTCCGTCTCAACCGAACCTACACCACCAACCCAATGGTGCGAACTTCGAACGTACTCCGAGGCCTGCCAAGGTTTTACCGGGACGGAGACGATATGATAGTTGAATTGGAGCCGTTCACACACGAGTTTCACCTCGGCGCTACTGTGCAAAGCAACTAGGTCCAAACCATCACATCCGCCAGCCCAAAGCGTCAATTCCAGTTCGTTGTCCAAAGCGTAGTCCAGATACAATAAGAGTCGTTACCTGTCATCCCAGGAGGGAACCTCACAGCACCCCCCATATCCTCGGGTCCGTGGGGGCGGAACTCCCCAAAGAATGCTAGCCTCCAAGAGTGCTCTTGTCGACCGGCATTCCCCCTGCGGGAAAAAAAAATGTTAAATTAGGAACGCCAAAAATGCATTTAGAAAGTTTGATTTTTAAATCGTATTTTGTTAAACGATTAAAAACTTACCGGATATGTTCCTTATATTGTTCTTTAGATTTACTAAAAATAATGATGTCGTCAAGATAAACGTAGACGAAATTTAAACCGCTAATACTTCATGCATCATGCTTTGGAACGTTTGAGCTGCATTTCTTAAGCCAAAAGGCATGCGGGTAAACTCAAATTAACCGAAAGGGGTAGTAATAGCAATTTTATGAATATCCTCAGGTGCAACAGGAATTTGGTGATATGCGCGAATTAAATCGATTTTAGAGAAAATTATGCAACCATTTAAATTAGTTGAAAAATCCTGGATGTGAGGGATTGGATATCTGTCTGGTTCAGTTATTGCGTTTAGGCGGCGGTAATCGCCACAAGGTCACCAATCTGAAGATTCTTGTTTAGGCACCATATGTAAAGCTGAAGTACATGATGATTTTGAAAGACGGCAAATGCCGATTTTTATCATATAATCAAATTCAGTTTTTGCAATTTTTGTTTTATTACTATTCAGTCTTCTAAATTTAAAAACTGGTAATTATCCTTTAGTAACAATATTGTGAACAATAAAATGTTTAACTGGCTTATTGAAATCTGGTTCTAGTAATAATTCTGGAAATTCTTTTGTAATACTTCTAAACTCAGATGTAATTTCGAAAAATTTTAATGAAGCTAAGTTTGTTCTATTTAAATTGCCCTTATAACCTAAGTTAGTATTTTGATCAATAATGCGTTTTTCCTTTAAACCAACAATTAGATTAAACTTCGCTAAAAAAAAAAAAAAAAAAAAAATCAGCTCCAATAATTGGTTTGGAGACTGTAGCTATTAAAAATTTATGGAATAATGATCTTCTAAGGCCAAGACTAATCTCTAAAATTTTAGAACCAAAACTATTGATGGTTGAGCCGTTTGCTGCTGATAAAGCTTCAATAGGTTTACTAAATTTTGAAGAACAAGTGACGGGTAAAACTGAAACGTCTGAACCAGAATCAATTAAAAAATTTAATTTCGTAATTGGGTCTTTAATAAATAAGCGGCTCGATTGAATTTCGGAATATCCGTTATCCGCCGCATGGATAACGGAACTATTTAGTTTAAAACATTTTTTTTATAGTTGCTTTATCACTAAATTTTCCATGATACCAACGTAAGTCATGTTGCTTATTATTGTTTGAAGTAAATCGACTATTACTCCTTGAACAAGAGCCATTTCTAAATCCGTTATTATTATTTTGATGAAAATTACTTTGAAAGTTATTATTATTGTTTTGAAGGTTAAAACTCAAATTTTTAAGTATTTCTTTAATTTCTTTTATCTCATTTTTTAATTAATGATTTTCTAACATAATTTTGGCCATTGTAAAATCATTAGAATAAGAAGAATTTGCGAGAGAATTAGAAGAATTTACAGTGGCAATTGCATGAATTTGGGAATTTTGATAAGGATTAATTTCCCAAAGATCATCAGCTAATTTATTTAAAGTTTGAATATCAGAATTGGATTGAGTTTTCATAATCGCCTGAATAAAAGGTGGGGGTTTTCTCAACCATAATTTCAATATGAAAACATCTGAAACAATATTTGATTCTCCAGCAGTTTGTTTCATTTTTCGGAAAAATTCAGATGGCTTTTGATCGCCCATTTCAGTTCCCGAAAGTAATTTCTCTAATCTTTTATTCTCGGAGAGAGAATGTCTTTCTATAAGCGCTTTCATAAGAATGGTATATGGTGATGTAGAATTTCCAGCACAATTTTGAATGATATCAAACACTGACTATCATGTCAGGTGGTAACGAAGCAATAACATATTCAAATTTTGTAGTTTCAGCAGTAATTCCTCTAAGTGAAAAATTCGCTTCTACAATGGTAAACCATTGTGCAGGAAGGTTACTACAAAAAGTAGGTAGTTTTAAAGCTACCGCTTCAATTGAATTCTGGGAAGAATCTCCATTCCCTGAATTAGCCATAATATTTATTATAATTACTAAGGCTATTCTAATAAGATTTGTGTCTAAGATCTGTATTACTATTAAATATTTTATCCAGTTTAAATATACTATGCGGAGTTTTTTTTAAATAAGTCCATCCCCTCCGAAAATAGGATGAATTCTCATCATTTCCCTTATGCCGTGTGCGTTTTTAACACGATTATATTAATTTTATAAATATAGTGGGTATTTAATAAAATTATGGGAGACTTTTACAAAACTTACTTATAAATTGATCTTGTGATTTTTGCGTTGGGGCGCTTGTGCCTTTTGCGTAGAAGCGCTTGTGCTTTTTGGATAGAGGCGCTTCGAGGACTTGCTTGATTAATACGCAACGAACACTGTTATTGCCGTCGAAGAAAGCGATTTTTTTTTATCCTATTGTGAACGTGTGTCTTCAGGAAACACGTTCATAAATCGCTTCGCTTAGTTGAACATTCAGCGGTCTTTGAAGAAAGCATCAGTTCTTCGTGTTCTGGCTACCGTGATGGAGAACCAAGTCGCAACCGCAGCTGAAGGTGATGAATAGAATTCTGAGTTCTTTATCAATGGCCCTATCGGTCGTCGGATCGGGGTCACCAATATAAGTGGTTGTTACTTTAAAATATATTCCACTTATTTATTAAAATATTTAATCAAAACTCAATTATATGACTTCACTTCAAAGCACAAACTTTATGTATAATAATTTCGCGAGCAGACTAAGTCCGAGTTACGTAACTCAGCCACCGATTCACATGCCCGATTTACAAACGCGTCAACAACTACTCATCCAGAACAGGAAACCTACGTTACGTTAGTTCTGGATGTGATCTCTCCACAGATCTCAATTCAAAATCCTACAAAATCTAAAACCATAGGCGCGTTACCGAATCACCGACGCGGTACCAGAAAACAAGCTAAACTACCTCAAGTCCAAAATAACCTACTCTAATAAAAAAGACGAGCGCAAACAAGGGTACCGCGGACCGTAACCGACTCGAAATCAATCATCCGCAGATTATAGAAACCTAACCCTCATCAAGACATACTTACCCTCGGTCATCACTTCCGCTGCAAAAGAAAGAGCATGCGGAAGTGATGACCGAGGGTAAGTATGTCTTGAAGAGGGTTAGGTTTCTATAATCTGCGGATGATTGATTTCGAGTCGGTTACGGTCCGCGGTTCCCTTGTTTGCACTCGTCTTTTTTATTAGAGTAGGTTATTTTGGACTTGAGGTAGTTTAGCTTGTTTTCTGGTACCGCGTCGGTGATTCGGTAACGCGCCTACGGTTTTAGATTTTGTAGGATTTTGAATTGAGATCTGTGGAGAGATCACATCCAGAACTAACGTAACGTAGGTTTCCTGTTCTGGATGAGTAGTTGTTGACGCGTTTGTAAATCGGGCATGTGAATCGGTGGCTGAGTTACGTAACTCGGACTTAGTCTGCTCGCGTAAGACCCGCTACCGAAACTCCTCTCCGAACTAGCTAGCCTACAAGCAGCCACCACGGAGTAGACTAAGTGTGACCGAACTTGTTGACCTGAAGGGTACAGTCCGTTGTCACTTCCAAGACTGCACGTCTCGAACCGATGAGAGGTCGGTTCTGGTTGCGATCGAACGAGACGGAGTAGGAAACCGTTACAATTTCCTGGCTGACTTATATGCTGCCACCTGGTTGCATGCCTCGTCACGGTTCCGCGCCCGTTGAGCCTCACGCCGAAGCTTGTGACACTCCCTCCGCTTTTCAGCGATTTCAGTAGACCACCAGTACACTGGGGGCTTGCCGTGCCGGGATCTTCGGCGGGGCATAGAAGCGCAGCAAGCAGTCGTGATTATGCTCATAGTAGAGTTCACCACGTCTTGAGCTGCCAGTTCTTCCGTCCCCTCCGGAGCTCCCTGCAGCGGCTCACCTGCTGTGAGAACCTTGACGAACCTCTCGACGTCCATTCTTCCAATGTTCCATCCAGTTGTAGAAGGCCGAGAGCACGGACGTCGGGAGATAGCATCACTTATCTCAAGCAGAATGCACTGGTGATCACTGGCTGAGTAGTCCTCTAATACTTTCCAGTTGTGTATCCTCCGTACTAAGGACTCCGAGGCGAATGTCACGTCCGGTATGGTTCCCTCACAGCCAATACGGCGGAAAGTCGGCGTATTTCCGGAGTTTAGTACGACGAGGGCCGTCCTGGCCATTGAAGAGGCGTTGCTCTTCGCCGTATCCTACAGACAACCCACCCTATTCGTACTTTGCCCTTGTTCAGGAATTGTTCGGCGTCCTTTTCGGTCAAGTCAACTATGGCCATGCGTTGTCCCCTGTTGTTTTCTGGTGTCAGTCTCGCTTTGATCCTTCCCTCGCTAGGGAACTCCCTTTTGATGGCCTCTTCTACCTCGGCCAGTTCCGTCACGCAGTCAATGTCCCGTATTTCGATCGTTGCCATCGGCTCGAGCGGGGCTATGGTTGCGCTTTTGCCGAGGACTTTCTTTACTGCGTCACAGAATGCTTCTTTATTGCCGGCCTCTGCTCCGAATTCGACCAGTATGTGGCCCGACCGCGTTGGTCGTACTACTTTAATGGTAGTATTGGTGTCTTCGGGCCTTACGTTTCCCCTGATGTCCCGCAGCACCTCCCCGTAGGATCGGCCATCTTGTGGCTTTACAAGCAGTGCCTGCTGCCGAGGTCTTCGTCGGGGCTTCTGCCTCTCCTGTTTTGCATCAGGTCCTTTTTCTAATTGGGCGTCCGTGCGAATTTTATTTTCTGGCTTTTTTTGAAGGAGTTTCTTTGCGGCTTTCTTCGCTCCTTTTGTAAGCACTGTCTGGAACCCCTGATCTGGTGCTCCACGCCCGTCAAGTGCCTCTTCTTTCCTTCTTTTATCCCGATCTCCTTCGATTGGGCTAGACGCCATTCTTTTATTGACTTTTAATGATGGAGCTATCTGCATGTCGCCTTTAGATTTCGCCCCAAGCGCCTCTTTAGCCTTCTGTTCATCTTCGGCCCTTAATCAGCTCCGCCGATAGTGCCCTATGCGATCTAGGAGCTCCTCTAGTTCAAGGAGCCCTTCCTTTGCTACTTTGCTAATTTTTGGGGAGTCGCATGCAGCTTGTATTCTTTTCAGAACATCTCCCGCTTTTCGAAGTAGTCTTTCCTCTTCGTATCGCTGGGCCGCAATTGTACCTTGCCACCATCCTTGGGAGAGGTTTTCGCGTTCCGTTTCCGAGTGCAGTACTTCCGCCACATTTTCAACGGTGGCGGTACAATCACGCGGTGTCTGGTCACTCTTTGCTTTTAGTACCGTAATCTCCTCGTTTGCTTCTGGATTTTTCGTTGCAATGTCGGGATTTGTGACCCTTGCATCGGTCGCTTTAGTAACGATCGCAGCCGTGACAATCGAATTTTCGGTGCTCTTTACGTTATCTTCCACTGCTCGAACACCTGAAGCATCTTGCTGAGTCTCCCGCTTCTCCTTAACAGGACGCTCGGGCGTTCGCATAATTTTTTTGCTGCGCCCAAACGCCGCAGGAATCTCAGTCTGCACCAGACTGTCTGCTGTTCTCCGTTTTTCGTCTACCGTCACTGTCGTCGTGTTAGTCTTCGTTTTTTTCGTGGTTAGTACAGCTCTCGATGTACTGTTGACAACGTGGCTGCAACCGCTGGTTGCGTCGTCGTTATTATTTTTGGTTTCATTTGTTGGATGTTTTTAATCTGTTGATTTTGTTTGCTCCATTTTATTGGGTCCCCCCTCGGAGCCGCTATCTCCGTTCGTGTGTGTAGTGGCCTTTTTGGTCCCATGGTTATCTTTGCAGAGCAGGGAGGCCATGCGAGGGTTGGCACAAGCCCTTATGGGGACAAGTGCTCAGAGCCAGACCAGCGCTTATCGGGAGTCCGTCTCAACCGAACCTACACCACCAACCCAATGGTGCGAACTTCGAACGTACTCCGAGGCCTGCCAAGGTTTTACCGGGACGGAGACGATATGATAGTTGAATTGGAGCCGTTCACACACGAGTTTCACCTCGGCGCTACTGTGCAAAGCAACTAGGTCCAAACCATCACATCCGCCAGCCCAAAGCGTCAATTCCAGTTCGTTGTCCAAAGCGTAGTCCAGATTCAATAAGAGTCGTTACCTGTCATCCCAGGAGGGAACCTCACAGCACCCCCCATATCCTCGGGTCCGTGGGGGCGGAACTCCCCAAAGAATGCTAGCCTCCAAGAGTGCTCTTGTCGACCGGCATTCCCCCTGCGGGAAAAAAAAATGTTAAATTAGGAACGCCAAAAATGCATTTAGAAAGTTTGATTTTGAAATCGTATTTTGTTAAACGATTAAAAACTTACCGGATATGTTCCTTATATTGTTCTTTAGATTTACTAAAAATAATGATGTCGTCAAGATAAACGTAGACGAAATTTAAACCGCTAATACTTCATGCATCATGCTTTGGAACGTTTGAGCTGCATTTCTTAAGCCAAAAGGCATGCGGGTAAACTCAAATTAACCGAAAGGGGTAGTAATAGCAATTTTATGAATATCCTCAGGTGCAACAGGAATTTGGTGATATGCGCGAATTAAATCGATTTTAGAGAAAATTATGCAACCATTTAAATTAGTTGAAAAATCCTGGATGTGAGGGATTGGATATCTGTCTGGTTCAGTTATTGCGTTTAGGCGGCGGTAATCGCCACAAGGTCACCAATCTGAAGATTCTTGTTTAGGCACCATATGTAAAGCTGAAGTACATGATGATTTTGAAAGACGGCAAATGCCGATTTTTATCATATAATCAAATTCAGTTTTTGCAATTTTTGTTTTATTACTATTCAGTCTTCTAAATTTAAAAACTGGTAATTATCCTTTAGTAACAATATTGTGAACAATAAAATGTTTAACTGGCTTATTGAAATCTGGTTCTAGTAATAATTCTGGAAATTCTTTTGTAATACTTCTAAACTCAGATGTAATTTCGAAAAATTTTAATGAAGCTAAGTTTGTTCTATTTAAATTGCCCTTATAACCTAAGTTAGTCTTTTGATCAATAATGCGTTTTTCCTTTAAACCAACAATTAGATTAAACTTCGCTAAAAAAAAAAAAAAAAAAAAAATCAGCTCCAATAATTGGTTTGGAGACTGTAGCTATTAAAAATTTATGGAATAATGATCTTCTAAGGCCAAGACTAATCTCTAAAATTTTAGAACCAAAACTATTGATGGTTGAGCCGTTTGCTGCTGATAAAGCTTCAATAGGTTTACTAAATTTTGAAGAACAAGTGACGGGTAAAACTGAAACGTCTGAACCAGAATCAATTAAAAAATTTAATTTCGTAATTGGATCTTTAATAAATAAGCGGCTCGATTGAATTTCGGAATATCCGTTATCCGCCGCATGGATAACGGAACTATTTAGTTTAAAACATTTTTTTTATAGTTGCTTTATCACTAAATTTTCCATGATACCAACGTAAGTCATGTTGCTTATTATTGTTTGAAGTAAATCGACTATTACTCCTTGAACAAGAGCCATTTCTAAATCCGTTATTATTATTTTGATGAAAATTACTTTGAAAGTTATTATTATTGTTTTGAAGGTTAAAACTCAAATTTTTAAGTATTTCTTTAATTTCTTTTATTTCATTTTTTAATTAATGATTTTCTAACATAATTTTGGCCATTGTAAAATCATTAGAATAAGAAGAATTTGCGAGAGAATTAGAAGAATTTACAGTGGCAATTGCATGAATTTGGGAATTTTGATAAGGATTAATTTCCCAAAGATCATCAGCTAATTTATTTAAAGTTTGAATATCAGAATTAGATTGAGTTTTCATAATCGCCTGAATAAAAGGTGGGGGTTTTCTCAACCATAATTTCAATATGAAAACATCTGAAACAATATTTGATTCTCCAGCAGTTTGTTTCATTTTTCGGAAAAATTCAGATGGCTTTTGATCGCCCATTTCAGTTCCCGAAAGTAATTTCTCTAATCTTTTATTCTCGGAGAGAGAATGTCTTTCTATAAGCGCTTTCATAAGAATGGTATATGGTGATGTAGAATTTCCAGCACAATTTTGAATGATATCAAACACTGACTATCATGTCAGGTGGTAACGAAGCAATAACATATTCAAATTTTGTAGTTTCAGCAGTAATTCCTCTAAGTGAAAAATTCGCTTCTACAATGGTAAACCATTGTGCAGGAAGGTTACTACAAAAAGTAGGTAGTTTTAAAGCTACCGCGTCAATTGAATTCTGGGAAGAATCTCCATTCCCTGAATTAGCCATAATATTTATTATAATTACTAAGGCTATTCTAATAAGATTTGTGTTTAAGATCTGTATTACTATTAAATATTTTATCCAGTTTAAATATACTATGCGGAGTTTTTTTTAAATAAGTTCATCCCCTCCGAAAATAGGATGAATTCTCATCATTTCCCTTATGCCGTGTGCGTTTTTAACACGATTATATTAATTTTATAAATATAGTGGGTATTTAATAAAATTATGGGAGACTTTTACAAAACTTACTTATAAATTGATCTTGTGATTTTTGCGTTGGGGCGCTTGTGCCTTTTGCGTAGAAGCGCTTGTGCTTTTTGGATAGAGGTGCTTCGAGGACTTGCTTGATTAATACGCAACGAACACTGTTATTGCCGTCGAAGAAAGCGATTTTTTTTTATCCTATTGTGAACGTGTGTCTTCAGGAAACACGTTCATAAATCGCTTCGCTTAGTTGAACATTCAGCGGTCTTTGAAGAAAGCATCAGTTCTTCGTGTTCTGGCTACCGTGATGGAGAACCAAGTCGCAACCGCAGCTGAAGGTGATGAATAGAATTCTGAGTTCTTTATCAATGGCCCTATCGGTCGTCGGATCGGGGTCACCAATATAAGTGGTTGTTACTTTAAAATATATTCCACTTATTTATTAAAATATTTAATCAAAACTCAATTATATGACTTCACTTCAAAGCACAAACTTTATGTATAATAATTTCGCGAGCAGACTAAGTCCGAGTTACGTAACTCAGCCACCGATTCACATGCCCGATTTACAAACGCGTCAACAACTACTCATCCAGAACAGGAAACCTACGTTACGTTAGTTCTGGATGTGATCTCTCCACAGATCTCAATTCAAAATCCTACAAAATCTAAAACCATAGGCGCGTTACCGAATCACCGACGCGGTACCAGAAAACAAGCTAAACTACCTCAAGTCCAAAATAACCTACTCTAATAAAAAAGAAGAGCGCAAACAAGGGTACCGCGGACCGTAACCGACTCGAAATCAATCATCCGCAGATTATAGAAACCTAACCCTCTTCAAGACATACTTACCCTCGGTCATCACTTCCGCTGCAAAAGAAAGAGCATGCGGAAGTGATGACCGAGGGTAAGTATGTCTTGAAGAGGGTTAGTTTTCTATAATCTGCGGATGATTGATTTCGAGTCGGTTACGGTCCGCGGTTCCCTTGTTTGCACTCGTCTTTTTTATTAGAGTAGGTTATTTTGGACTTGAGGTAGTTTAGCTTGTTTTCTGGTACCGCGTCGGTGATTCGGTAACGCGCCTACGGTTTTAGATTTTGTAGGATTTTGAATTGAGATCTGTGGAGAGATCACATCCAGAACTAACGTAACGTAGGTTTCCTGTTCTGGATGAGTAGTTGTTGACGCGTTTGTAAATCGGGCATGTGAATCGGTGGCTGAGTTACGTAACTCGGACTTAGTCTGCTCGCGTAAGACCCGCGACCGAAACTCCTCTCCGAGCTAGCTAGCCTACAAGCAGCCACCACGGAGTAGACTAAGTGTGACCGAACTTGTTGACCTGAAGGGTACAGTCCGTTGTCACTTCCAAGACTGCACGTCTCGAACCGATGAGAGGTCGGTTCTGGTTGCGATCGAACGAGACGGAGTAGGAAACCGTTACAATTTCCTGGCTGACTTATATGCTGCCACCTGGTTGCATGCCTCGTCACGGTTCCGCGCCCGTTGAGCCTCACGCCGAAGCTTGTGACACTCCCTCCGCTTTTCAGCGATTTCAGTAGACCACCAGTACACTGGGGGCTTGCCGTGCCGGGGTCTTCGGCGGGGCATAGAAGCGCAGCAAGCAGTCGTGATTATGCTCATAGTAGAGTTCACCACGTCTTGAGCTGCCAGTTCTTCCGTCCCCTCCGGAGCTCCCTGCAGTGGCTCACCTGCTGTGAGAACCTTGACGAACCTCTCGACGTCCATTCTTCCAATGTTCCATCCAGTTGTAGAAGGCCGAGAGCACGGACGTCGGGAGATAGCATCACTTATCTCAAGCAGAATGCACTGGTGATCACTGGCTGAGTAGTCCTCTAATACTTTCCAGTTGTGTATCCTCCGTACTAAGGACTCCGAGGCGAATGTCACGTCCGGTATGGTTCCCTCACAGCCAATACGGCGGAAAGTCGGCGTATTTCCGGAGTTTAGTACGACGAGGGCCGTCCTGGCCATTGAAGAGGCGTTGCTCTTCGCCGTATCCTACAGACAACCCACCCTATTCGTACTTTGCCCTTGTTCAGGAATTGTTCGGCGTCCTTTTCGGTCAAGTCAACTATGGCCATGCGTTGTCCCCTGTTGTTTTCTGGTGTCAGTCTCGCTTTGATCCTTCCCTCGCTAGGGAACTCCCTTTTGATGGCCTCTTCTACCTCGGCCAGTTCCGTCACGCAGTCAATGTCCCGTATTTCGATCGTTGCCATCGGCTCGAGCGGGGCTATGGTTGCGCTTTTGCCGAGGACTTTCTTTACTGCGTCACAGAATGCTTCTTTATTGCCGGCCTCTGCTCCGAATTCGACCAGTATGTGGCCCGACCGCGTTGGTCGTACTACTTTAATGGTAGTATTGGTGTCTTCGGGCCTTACGTTTCCCCTGATGTCCCGCAGCACCTCCCCGTAGGATCGGCCATCTTGTGGCTTTACAAGCAGTGCCTGCTGCCGAGGTCTTCGTCGGGGCTTCTGCCTCTCCTGTTTTGCATCAGGTCCTTTTTCTAATTGGGCGTCCGTGCGAATTTTATTTTCTGGCTTTTTTTGAAGGAGTTTCTTTGCGGCTTTCTTCGCTCCTTTTGTAAGCACTGTCTGGAACCCCTGATCTGGTGCTCCACGCCCGTCAAGTGCCTCTTCTTTCCTTCTTTTATCCCGATCTCCTTCGATTGGGCTAGACGCCATTCTTTTATTGACTTTTAATGATGGAGCTATCTGCATGTCGCCTTTAGATTTCGCCCCAAGCGCCTCTTTAGCCTTCTGTTCATCTTCGGCCCTTAATCAGCTCCGCCGATAGTGCCCTATGCGATCTAGGAGCTCCTCTATTTCAAGGAGCCCTTCCTTTGCTACTTTGCTAATTTTTGGGGAGTCGCATGCAGCTTGTATTCTTTTCAGAACATCTCCCGCTTTTCGAAGTAGTCTTTCCTCTTCGTATCGCTGGGCCGCAATTGTACCTTGCCACCATCCTTGGGAGAGGTTTTCGCGTTCCGTTTCCGAGTGCAGTACTTCCGCCACATTTTCAACGGTGGCGGTACAATCACGCGGTGTCTGGTCACTCTTTGCTTTTAGTACCGTAATCTCCTCGTTTGCTTCTGGATTTTTCGTTGCAATGTCGGGATTTGTGACCCTTGCATCGGTCGCTTTAGTAACGATCGCAGCCGTGACAATCGAATTTTCGGTGCTCTTTACGTTATCTTCCACTGCTCGAACACCTGAAGCATCTTGCTGAGTCTCCCGCTTCTCCTTAACAGGACGCTCGGGCGTTCGCATAATTTTTTTGCTGCGCCCAAACGCCGCAGGAATCTCAGTCTGCACCAGACTGTCTGCTGTTCTCCGTTTTTCGTCTACCGTCACTGTCGTCGTGTTAGTCTTCGTTTTTTTCGTGGTTAGTACAGCTCTCGATGTACTGTTGACAACGTGGCTGCAACCGCTGGTTGCGTCGTCGTTATTATTTTTGGTTTCATTTGTTGGATGTTTTTAATCTGTTGATTTTGTTTGCTCCATTTTATTGGGTCCCCCCTCGGAGCCGCTATCTCCGTTCGTGTGTGTAGTCGCCTTTTTGGTCCCATGGTTATCTTTGCAGAGCAGGGAGGCCATGCGAGGGTTGGCACAAGCCCTTATGGGGACAAGTGCTCAGAGCCAGACCAGCGCTTATCGGGAGTCCGTCTCAACCGAACCTACACCACCAACCCAATGGTGCGAACTTCGAACGTACTCCGAGGCCTGCCAAGGTTTTACCGGGACGGAGACGATATGATAGTTGAATTGGAGCCGTTCACACACGAGTTTCACCTCGGCGCTACTGTGCAAAGCAACTAGGTCCAAACCATCACATCCGCCAGCCCAAAGCGTCAATTCCAGTTCGTTGTCCAAAGCGTAGTCCAGATACAATAAGAGTCGTTACCTGTCATCCCAGGAGGGAACCTCACAGCACCCCCCATATCCTCGGGTCCGTGGGGGCGGAACTCCCCAAAGAATGCTAGCCTCCAAGAGTGCTCTTGTCGACCGGCATTCCCCCTGCGGGAAAAAAAAAAATGTTAAATTAGGAACGCCAAAAATGCATTTAGAAAGTTTGATTTTTAAATCGTATTTTGTTAAACGATTAAAAACTTACCGGATATGTTCCTTATATTGTTCTTTAGATTTACTAAAAATAATGATGTCGTCAAGATAAACGTAGACGAAATTTAAACCGCTAATACTTCATGCATCATGCGTTGGAACGTTTGAGCTGCATTTCTTAAGCCAAAAGGCATGCGGGTAAACTCAAATTAACCGAAAGGGGTAGTAATAGCAATTTTATGAATATCCTCAGGTGCAACAGGAATTTGGTGATATGCGCGAATTAAATCGATTTTAGAGAAAATTATGCAACCATTTAAATTAGTTGAAAAATCCTGGATGTGAGGGATTGGATATCTGTCTGGTTCAGTTATTGCGTTTAGGCGGCGGTAATCGCCACAAGGTCACCAATCTGAAGATTCTTGTTTAGGCACCATATGTAAAGCTGAAGTACATGATGATTTTGAAAGACGGCAAATGCCGATTTTTATCATATAATCAAATTCAGTTTTTGCAATTTTTGTTTTATTACTATTCAGTCTTCTAAATTTAAAAACTGGTAATTGTCCTTTAGTAACAATATTGTGAACAATAAAATGTTTAACTGGCTTATTGAAATCTGGTTCTAGTAATAATTCTGGAAATTCTTTTGTAATACTTCTAAACTCAGATGTAATTTCGAAAAATTTTAATGAAGCTAAGTTTGTTCTATTTAAATTGCCCTTATAACCTAAGTTAGTCTTTTGATCAATAATGCGTTTTTCCTTTAAACCAACAATTAGATTAAACTTCGCTAAAAAAAAAAAAAAAAAAAATTAGCTCCAATAATTGGTTTGGAGACTGTAGCTATTAAAAATTTATGGAATAATGATCTTCTAAGGCCAAGACTAATCTCTAAAATTTTAGAACCAAAACTATTGATGGTTGAGCCGTTTGCTGCTGATAAAGCTTCAATAGGTTTACTAAATTTTGAAGAACAAGTGACGGGTAAAACTGAAACGTCTGAACCAGAATCAATTAAAAAATTTAATTTCGTAATTGGGTCTTTAATAAATAAGCGGCTCGATTGAATTTCGGAATATCCGTTATCCGCCGCATGGATAACGGAACTTTTTAGTTTAAAACATTTTTTTTTATAGTTGCTTTATCACTAAATTTTCCATGATACCAACGTAAGTCATGTTGCTTATTATTGTTTGAAGTAAATCGACTATTACTCCTTGAACAAGAGCCATTTCTAAATCCGTTATTATTATTTTGATGAAAATTACTTTGAAAGTTATTATTATTGTTTTGAAGGTTAAAACTCAAATTTTTAAGTATTTCTTTAATTTCTTTTATCTCATTTTTTAATTAATGATTTTCTAACATAATTTTGGCCATTGTAAAATCATTAGAATAAGAAGAATTTGCGAGAGAATTAGAAGAATTTACAGTGGCAATTGCATGAATTTGGGAATTTTGATAAGGATTAATTTCCCAAAGATCATCAGCTAATTTATTTAAAGTTTGAATATCAGAATTAGATTGAGTTTTCATAATCGCCTGAATAAAAGGTGGGGGTTTTCTCAACCATAATTTCAATATGAAAACATCTGAAACAATATTTGATTCTCCAGCAGTTTGTTTCATTTTTCGGAAAAATTCAGATGGCTTTTGATCGCCCATTTCAGTTCCCGAAAGTAATTTCTCTAATCTTTTATTCTCGGAGAGAGAATGTCTTTCTATAAGCGCTTTCATAAGAATGGTATATGGTGATGTAGAATTTCCAGCACAATTTTGAATGATATCAAACACTGACTATCATGTCAGGTGGTAACGAAGCAATAACATATTCAAATTTTGTAGTTTCAGCAGTAATTCCTCTAAGTGAAAAATTCGCTTCTACAATGGTAAACCATTGTGCAGGAAGGTTACTACAAAAAGTAGGTAGTTTTAAAGCTACCGCGTCAATTGAATTCTGGGAAGAATCTCCATTCCCTGAATTAGCCATAATATTTATTATAATTACTAAGGCTATTCTAATAAGATTTGTGTCTAAGATCTGTATTACTATTAAATATTTTATCCAGTTTAAATATACTATGCGGAGTTTTTTTTAAATAAGTCCATCCCCTCCGAAAATAGGATGAATTCTCATCATTTCCCTTATGCCGTGTGCGTTTTTAACACGATTATATTAATTTTATAAATATAGTGGGTATTTAATAAAATTATGGGAGACTTTTACAAAACTTACTTATAAATTGATCTTGTGATTTTTGCGTTGGGGCGCTTGTGCCTTTTGCGTAGAAGCGCTTGTGCTTTTTGGATAGAGGCGCTTCGAGGACTTGCTTGATTAATACGCAGCGAACACTGTTATTGCCGTCGAAGAAAGCGATTTTTTTTTATCCTATTGTGAACGTGTGTCTTCAGGAAACACGTTCATAAATCGCTTCGCTTAGTTGAACATTCAGCGGTCTTTGAAGAAAGCATCAGTTCTTCGTGTTCTGGCTACCGTGATGGAGAACCAAGTCGCAACCGCAGCTGAAGGTGATGAATAGAATTCTGAGTTCTTTATCAATGGCCCTATCGATCGTCGGATCGGGGTCACCAATATAAGTGGTTGTTACTTTAAAATATATTCCACTTATTTATTAAAATATTTAATCAAAACTCAATTATATGACTTCACTTCAAAGCACAAACTTTATGTATAATAATATTTATTCAATTACATATAAATTCAGATTCACTGACTGACTCCTTTTCACTTCAAAAATTACACGCTCTTTATACTAAAAATAAGTCTCCTATAATTGCAATCAAAATTTAGCGAAGATAAAGACTAAGTATATCGAAATGACATTACGTTATTTTTAACTGAGTGTTTTTTTTGTAGTGTGAATAATAAATGTAACGCTACACCTACACTATTCAAAAATTATTTATAATTCAAACACAACAGTAAACTTTGATCCTACACCTAATATGTTACAACCTCCTTCTTCTCCTTCTTCTTCTTAGCACTGCAGCCCCTTTCGGGCCTTCGCTTCCTGCAAACAGCTGTATTCTTCGGCGTATTTCGTCTCTTTCATTGCCCGTTTTCGTATTTTAGCGCCTAAATACAAAAATTTGCTAACATTTTCGATACTTTATTCGCCAAGTGTGATATTTTGTGTATTTGGGGTATTTTTCTTCGATTGCGTCATGAGCTTTGTTTTATTTTCGTTGAATTGTAGCCCTACTAGTTTTGCTTCGCTGTCGAGTTTCAGGAAGAGTTCTTTGGCAGTTTTTAGTGACCGTGACAGAATGTTGATGTCGTCCGCATAGGCCACTACCTGGCTCGACTTGTATAGTAATGTACCTCGCTTATCGATAGGTAGCTTCCGTATGACCTACTCCAAAGCCAAATTGAATAGCAATGGGGCCAGCCCATCTCCCTGCTTTAGTCCGATATTTGTGTAAATGGCACTGGTGAGTTGCTTATTGATGCGGACTTGGGAGGTTATCGACGTCATTGTCATTTTGGTAACACGGACTAATTTGACTGGGATGCCAAAACCAAGCATTATTTGGTACCGTACGTTACGATCAATACTGTCGTATGCTTGCTTCAAGTCAACGAAAATTTGCTGTACGTCTATGTTGAACTCCCAGCATTTTTCAAGTACCTGCTTGACCGTGAACAATTGGTCTGTTGTTGATCTACTTGCCCTAAAACCACATTGATACTCCCCAATAATACTGTTGGCGTATGATCCGATATTATTTTCTAAGATTTTAGAAAATATTTTGTACGCCGTACAAAGTAGTGACATACCTCTATAATTTTCGCACTGTAGCTTGTCATTTTTTTTGTGGATAGGGAATATAATTGATCGGCTCCACTCTTTTGACATATGTACTTGTTGCCAAATGTACTGGATGACTTTGTGAATAGCTTGATGAACTCTACTGCCAACATATTTGATGAGCTCCACTGGAATCTCATCGATGCCCGGCGCTTTATTATTCTTTTGGGCTTTGATGATGGAACAAACTTCATCCAGAGTTGGTGGGGTGTTGTTTTAACCTAATTCAAATAAAATGCAATCAAAAACGTTATGTTATACTAAAAAATTCGATCACAATATTCTTAACTTAAACATAACATAGACCTAACCTATCCCTAATTTTTAACACAAATAAACAACACTAAATGTAGCAATAATGAGCTGAAACTCAAAAACTAAGTAACGAAAAGGCCAAAAACAGAAAATAAACACGAATAATTTAGACATTTTCATTCAGCCACCAATACCTAGATTGCCCCATCTCAGCTCGATCAGCTTCAACGAATCTAGCAAATGAGTATCTCCATTGGAATTGTTGGTCTCGTGAACTCAAATTCGGAGCATATTTTATCTTCGTATCGGTGGCCCGTCTATATATATATGATATATGACTGAGACGCCGTCAGAATCAAAAACATATCGATTTATGTCCAAATACACGAATGCTTCTGGAGGAACAAAGCCGGTAGCGAGACACTTCGCAATGAACCCGTCTGTAGGGTGGAATAGCTGTGAAATCCAAGGGTTTTCACTCACAGTTACAGATCTTGCGATATGATTCCGAAGAAGTTTCAATATGAAATATCGACTCCTGTCACTTGAGCAATTTGATAAATTCTTCTATTCGATGTATAATGTTTACAATCCGTCTCAGGCTTTCGGTACTAACCATTACATGCACAAAGACATTTCATTTCGAAAACTCTTAATTTTTCCATAGTCCTAGCACTCTGGTTATACTAGATCTGACATCCATATGTCAAAATTGGTCTGATCAATGTATTTGGAATGAACAAGTCTTCGTAGGGCCATGACTACTTTTAGTGCCTTACTGAGCATGATTTTGACATGTTCAGTATAGTACAGATACTGATCGAAATGAACACCGAGATATCAAACACAGGATTCATGTGGAACTCGTTCTGAACTACCCTCGCCAGCCATGATGTGGAAATCCTTCCAATTACGTTTCAGGTCTTGACTGGCCCCTGCCCGAAACAGAATTGTTTCGCATTTCTGCGCATTGATTTTCGTTCGCCAATTGACAGTGTACAGTTGTACATCATTGAACATTTTTTGGAGATTGCTCTGAACTATTGTAGCTTTTCGATCTGCCGTATAGATGATCAGATCATCAGCAAACGCTACCAATGATCGCGTTGGCGAGCCGTTAAAATCAAAGCCGTTCAATAGCTTGCGAATGAATATTGAGAAGAGCAGAGGCGCAGTAACTGTTCCCTGTTGTAGACCATCAAGACCTTGAATTCGCGCATTGTTGTCAGATTTCCATCAGTTACAACAAACGATTTCCCATATAACATATTGCACATCATGGCGACAAGGTGTCTGGGGAACTTGTCCTGAAGGAGTTTAAAAACTAGTCCATCTAACCACACCGTATCGAAGGCTTTCTCCATATCAATGAGACATGCTCCAACACATTCTCAATCATTTAGTTTCCAACAGATGTCTGAGGTTACTTTCGTTATTGCATGTGTGGTCGAATGCCTGGCACGAAAACCAAATCAGCAATTCGGCATCAACTCATAATCCTCCATATGGGCGTTTAATGCTCTGTTGAGTATCACTTCAAACACCTTGCTGACGTTAGGCAGCAAGCTGATTGGGTGATAGCTTTTAGGGCATGAAGATTCTTTTCCTTTCTTCAAGATCGGAAATACCTTAGCCTTTTTCCACTCATTTGGAAAATATGAATTGCTCAACATGTTGTTGAACAATATGCAATAATTCCTAATAGCAACCTCAGGCACATGTCGGAGAACTATATTGGATTACCATCAGTACCAGATGATTTCTTGTTGTCTATCCTGCGAAATATGAAACACAAGTCTTCATAGCTGACAAAATAATCAATAAGATTCAAGCTCGGTATGAGGTCAATGTTAATGTTTCATTGAAACGAAGAATTGATTGGCCGTTCAGGCTTAATTTGAAGTCGGAAACTTTTGCTTCAACGACCTCTGAAAATATTTCGTTCCCTCTGTCAGGGTTTGGTAGATGAACCAATTCAAAATGTGTTCCAATCATGGCAAGTTTATCTAATCCCTCACATATAATCCTATTTCCATTTCTATCCGGAGTCGTACTATCAATTTCGATACCAGCCCTATCGAGAAGATTTATCTCGTCACTAGTGACTTCAAGATTCGATACCTTCACTCGAGACTTCTTACGGAATATGCTATTCACTTTCGCGAAAACACCATCTGGGTTCTGTGGGCTAATACCCCTCAATTTTTCCGCCCATTGATTGCTGACCTAACTCCTGAAGTATGACCGGATTAAATTCCGGACATTCTTCAGATGTAATTTCAACAAAGCCAACGAGGGATGGTAGTAGTCCAAAAATCGTTGATAAATAGTGTTGACTCGTGTGAGAAGAAGGCTTTTCAATCTTTTCAACCTTGCGATGGTTGGTGTTTCATATCCTTCCATATTGTTTCCATGTTTAATCTTGGGAACTACTTTCTCAATCGTTTCCAACGTCAGCTTCTCTAACTTTGACAAATAGAGATCTATTTCATCGTTAATTAGATTCCTGTCATTAGGAACCATTGAGCAAGAGTTGCCACCATCAGAAGGGGGACATTGCTTCTGATACTCTCGATTAAACTTCTTGAAACTTTCCCCAGTCTGTTTTTTTTTTTAAATTCAACCGATGATTTTCGTGTTGAACTGGAACGAGGAAGAAACCATTCCTTTGATGATTGATTTCCATTACGATTGCGTTATGGTCGCTATCATAAGGAAGCACCTGCAGTTTCCGTTGAGGACTATTAAAGCTGAATTCAAGTCTTGCGTCAGCAATGCCGAGGTCCAAATATGAATTTGTCCCAAGGTATGTTGGGAACTCCGACCCATATAGATTGCATCTGTATTCAATTTGGTTCTCTGTTATCCACGATTTCATGAATACTCTTCTAGGATTATTGGTGGCATTCAGCCATGATGTATGCTTGGCGTTCAGGTCACCAGCAAGAATATAAAAACTATGCAGCCTGTTCAATTCGAGTATTTCAAACAAGGAATTGAGTTCCTCCTTAAGCTTGAGAACAGTTCCGCCAGTTGCATAGGCAGAGATAACAAAGAAGTTATGCCCACCTGGCAGTGAGATTTTGTTAACGGACACTTCAAGAGATTCAAAGCTTTTGAATTCGACTTTTCCAATATTTTGGAAACAATAGGGTCTTCGAACCAATATCCCGTTGCCACCTCCCCCATCACCATTACCCTATCGTTTCTTACGAATTCAAAATCCTTGAATGTCATGGAGTGCCATGAATTGAGATGGGTTTAGGGATGTCAGGCTTTTGCTTAACAATGAATTTAAGGAGATAATCACGCCGATGTAAAGTAACAATGGAGTTGACGTTGATCGAGATGAACGAATCCTATCCATGTCAATGTGCCTGGATGACAAATTATTTTGAGGCATTTGAAACCCCTAAACGATGAAAAACAAGATTAATTTTCGTATCTTGTTTATCAATTCTCTCCGATAAAGAATTTAGTTGCTGGTAAATCTTGAGAAGCAGATCATTATTTCCATTATTTATTGTATTACTTTACTTGTGTAGCTTATAAAACTATAATATTAAACCCATCTCTTTTCTTTCAAATTTCATAAAAAACTACTATTGTAAGAAACTTTTGCGCCACCCTGTAGATGCGATTGACAAGATATCAGCCTAGATAGATTAGGCGATTTTTAGTGAAAATCAAAATAACGTTCTCGGCGATTTAAAAAATGCGATTTTTTCACGTTTGTAAATTATAAAGCAATAGTCCCGGTAGTGCAGTAATTAGAGTACTCGCTACGTAAGCCGAAGGTTTCTGATATCAATTCTGTTGGTGACAACAAGATTTGTTTCGAGTAATTCTTCGGACGGACTATAACCCTATTCAGTTATGATACCTACTGGTTTAAAATCAGAACGTATCACAACTGGGTGGACGGACATACGGCCAAAGCGTGGTACTGACCATATCACCTTGAGTGCCGATACATTCGATCAAGATAATGAGATACTCTTACTGTATCTAAGCGAAGGCCCGAAGGGAGCTGAAGTGCTAAAGCAAAAAAAATTATAATGCAAATTATCGATTTTAATATGAATTAATTTCTTATTTCAGATATGGTTGCTGTTCTCTTTGCTATCGACATTATGCTGGATAATATATATAACATTTTACAATTCTCGCTTATTTGGATTAATTTTAACAAAAGTTATTAACAAGTGGTTGCTGACGAATGCATTCTTTAAAGTTGGTAAGTGATATAGTATAGAGTGATTATTTTTTTCCATTCGCGTTGAATAATCAAGAGAACCTTGAATCAAACATCTATTCATAAAAATGAAATTGAAGACTTTTCCTTGAGAATGCAAGGTACATCGATGTGTCTACGCCCGAAACACGTGTAAAATAATATATGGTATAAATACAATTAAAAACAGCTACCCAACAGCACGATGAAGATATAATTTTAGCTTTCCCCAGTTTTATTCATTAATGAATATTACGACGTCTAAAACAAAATTGAGTTATTATTTGTACATTTGGTACCAACTTCTATAAATTATTTTAACGTTATGAGTTTTGAAACAATTTCCTTGTTCATTTTTCCCCAGGATCTCTACTTCAATTTAATTTAGATCAGAAGACTTTTTGTCGTTAGCAACAACGGTAGACTTTTATTTCTTATTCACTATATAGGTGGAGGACCGTCAGATCGGCTGACCAAAGATCACGGATTAGATTTCAGTATAAACCTTATAAAAATAGCTTCCAACGCGTTTCCGAAACAAAGGTAACAAATTCAATATAAAAAACAGGAAAAGTCCGTGTAAGATTTCCTCTAATACGTAAAGAATAAATGCTTGAAAGACATCCTATATATTCTTTGGGTTCAGTCAAAATGATTCGATATTATCCTCGAAATTATGCATTGCACATACAGGCAAGTAGATTGTAAACAGCATGTTACGATACCAATGTACCTTGTGTACACTAGCACGAACGAGGAGCCTGGCATAATATACAATATATCCACTATGTACACCAACGTTCCCGGAGATATGACTCGATACATATAACACACCCACTACCACACACTTGTTTTCCCCTAAACTAGATTAATGAAAGATATTGGCTATTAATTAAATGGTTAATTTTATTTAATTCTTTTCTTTAATACAATTTTTTGAAAGAGAGTCTGGCGATGTGGGTCAGCTCACTAACCTTGCAACGATATTTAGCGATTCAGCCGCCTCGCTTTTGCTTCTCCGGTTTCGGCCGCGATGGGGGCAGAGGCTTCGCTTGCCTAGCGCGATAGTTGTCGATCGAGGCCTCGCCACTGGTGATGCCGCTAACTCTTCGCCCAGCGTTGGTCGATTCGCCGGCATACTATGCTTGCTGCGTGGATGTTGGTCGTTCGTCCCAATGCGGTGAGGCCGCGCTATAAATAAGGTTGTCAATGGGATTGATGTTGGTTTTGCCGCTCGTTGACGATTTTACGGCTAAAAATATCGTCGGTGGGAATTGTTATGACGGTGTTTCAAAATTAAAAACAACTACACTGATCGTCATGCTTCATAAACGAAGCTTCACCAGTACCATAAAGCGTGACCACATAATAGGGATCTCAGGGTGAATCATTGGTAAAAATGGTGAAACAGAATTATTCGTTGTCATTTTAAATGAAATCTAGCTCATTTCAAATATTTCAATATATACATATATTTTCATGAAAATTTAAAGAAATGTGAAAGCACCAATATTCGACGGGCAAACGGTGTGGACTATTTACAAAACCCAGTTTGAAGCAGCCGCTCGCATAAATCACTGGAATGAGCAGGAACGAGCAACTGCATTGATTCTTGTTCTAAGAGGCCCAGCTGCCTAGCTGTTGCAGACGATCCCCGTTGAACTGCACTCAAACTCGAATGCTATAATATATGCGCTCGACATGCGTTATGGAGACGATCATCTAAAGCAGATTTATCGGTCACAGCTAAGGCATCGGGCGCACCCTACAACAGCTAGCCTAAGACATTGAGCGACTAGCACTTTTGGCTTACCCAGCCTACGACCCAGAACATCGAGATGATGCAGCGACAGGAGCATTCATCAGCGCACTAAAGGACCCGGAATTGCAACAAGCCGTGCGTTTAGCTCAAAAGCAAACGCTTAAGGACGCATTGGCTTACAGTCTGAACTTTGAGGCAGCGAAAAATGTGACTCGTACCACTGCCCGGGTTCGTGAGGTAGTGACAGACGAGTGCAGGTGTGAGCGCGTGGAAAATGAGCGAGAGCCGCAGGTGAATGGTGCGCCTAGATGCTGGGATTGTGGAGAGAAGGGGCACCTGCAAAGAGACTGCAAGAAGCGAAGAAAACGGAGCTATTGTCCAGGATGGTGGAGATCCGGACCGTGTCAGGAGCCTAGAATGGAAGCCCATCAAACTGCAAGGGCCAACTTCGTGGGGCGAACGTTGGCTAGGAGGATCGACATCCCCAGCACCCCCATCACCGTGCCAAGGCAACATCGTGGAGAAGCAGATAGATGCCTTCCTGATCAAGTTGATGAAGAACATTGCACCATAACAAACGACACTAGCGCAACCCGATCGACGATTCGACCAGACCTAGTGAAGCCCCAACTACTTCACAAGGGAAGAGTTCATGGAAATGCTGACGCCGTATCTCGTCATCCATGTCCAGCTAACTGCAAGCATTGCCGGCGGATTATGGAAAAGGAGCCGCCCGTTGATCTGCGAGTGATAACGGCCAAATTCGATGAAGGTTGGTCAGCGGAGGAGATTCGAAAAGCCCAGTTAACCGATGAAGATATCGGACCATTGCTCGTATGGAAGGAGACAACTGGGCGACCTGAGTGGAAGGACGTTTCAACGCATGGCGCAACCCTGAAAAGCTATTGGGCACAATGGAACTCCCTTCAGGTGGAGGGTGGCGTACTTAAGCGGAAATGGAAAACGGCGGATGACAGCTCCTATAGGATGCAAACTATACTACCCAAAAGCCGAATCCACGATGTGGTTAAGGAAATGCATGAAGGATCCTCGAGAGGCCACCTTGGTTTTAACAAGACCTTAGCGAAATTGCGGGAAAGATTCTACTGGCTCCACGCTCGAGAAGACGTAGAGGACTGGTTTCGCAGATGCACAATTTGCGCTTCCAAAGCGACGACTGAGAGGACAAATGCAAACCTATAACGTGGAGGTACCGTTTGAAAGGATTGCTGTTGACATCGCAGGACCCTTTCCTGAATCTGAATGGGGAAATCGATACACGCTGGTTGTAGCCGATTATTTCAGCAAGTGGCCCGAGGTCTACCCCATTCCCAACCAGGAAGCAACTACTGTAGCCGAACAGCTAGTGTTAAATTGGGTCAGTAGGTACGGCGTACCTTGCGAACTACATTCGGATCAAGGCCGAAACTTTGAGTCACTAGTTTTTGGCGAAATGTTCGAGCTGCTCGGAATACGGAAAACGAGGACAACACCGCTGCATCCCCAATCCGATGGAATGGTCGAACGTTTCAACGGCACTCTCAAACACCTGGTCAAAATGGTTGACGAGACCAAAAGGGACTGGGACCGACATATCCCACTATTTATGATGGCGTACAGAGCTGCCGAACATGCATCGACGGGGCAAGCCCCAGCCAAAGTCATTTTTGGAAAGACTATTCGTCTGCCAGCTGATATAAAGTTCGGGACACCCCCTGAGAAACCCCAAACGATCTCGGAGTACGCAAGTGAGCTAAGACAACGGTTGAACCAGATACATCGGACAGTGCGAAAACACCTCGAATCGGCTACTGACCGCATGAAGACCAGGTATGATCTAAAGGCAAGTTCTACTGGCTTCCAGCAAGATGACTTGGTCTGGCTATATAACCCGCAACGGTGAAAGGGTAGGTCTCCAAAGTTGCAACATAATTGGGAGGGACCATACCGGGTCACAAAGCGAATCAACGACGTCGTATATCGCATACACCGTAAGCCGAGAGCCAAAATGAAAATCGTGCATCTGGACCGTCTTGCCCCATATTACACCCAGGGAGAATTGACTACAACTGGCGACCTCGATGTACTTATAATTCTTTCCGGTTGACGTGAGAGGTCCCAAATGGTCGATATGAAACGTTTCCAACGGCAAATCTCCTTTAGGTATAGGATTCAGTAATCCTTCACGTTTACCCCGCTTTTTATCTGCTAGTATGCATTCGATGCAGCTATCAACACATTTTTCAATTCGTTTTCTCAGGTTGGGAATAAAAAACTGATTCTTTATAAGCTCCTTCATTTTAGTGAATCGAAAATGCCCTCGGTTGTGTATTTCTCTTAAAATGGTGTCATTCATAAATTCAGGAATCAAAATTAATGTATCTCCATTCATAGCGACTAAGTGCATCAACGTGACGCATCTTATTTCCTGCTCTATGTTGTACCTTATAGTCAAATTCTTCCATGAACATAGCTCACCTTGCTATTTTCGTCACTAAATCTCGTTTCGCCATTGTCGTCGTATACGCCCTGCAATCTGTGATGATCGAAATTGGTTGGCCAAGTAAATATACTCTGAACTTCTTCATTGCTTCGTAGACGGCTAAGACTTATAGTTCGTAGCTTGAATATTTTTCTTCAATAGGAGATGTATTTCGACTCCAGAAATAGACAGGATGCCATTGTTGATCATCGTCACTTTCTTGAAACAAAATCCCAGCAAGTCCATCTTTACTTGCGTCAGTATGTAACTCAGTTTTTGCACCATATCGGAAAATTTGTAGCATAGGCTTTGCTACTAGCAAAGACTTTATGTTCTTGAATGACTGCCTTTCACACTCTCCGAAGACGAATGGAATCTCATCTCTTAGGAGATCTGACATTGGTTTTGCTACAGCAGCAAAATTTTCAATGTACTTCCGTAACTTTGCCTTTTTCGATAATATGACCAAGACATTCTATACGTGTCTACAGGAAGTCACATTTTTTCCATTTGATGTTTAGACCATTAGTACTTGCAACTTTCAATACCTCTTCTAGTCGTGTCAATCCTTCAGCTAGTGTCGTAGAAGGTATAATGATGCCGTCTATATAAATGATTACAATCCCTCTGTTCACTTGGTCTCTGAAAATATGGTTTATCCATCGTTGAAAAACACTCGGTGAATTGCAGAGCCCAAATCGCACTTTACGAAATTCAAATTGGCCCGCTGGTGTAAAAAACGACGTGTACTTGCGACTATTTTCTTCGACAGATACGTGAACAAATCCATTAGAAAGATCGAGTGTCGTGAAGAATATCGCAGATTGCAATTTATCTATTTGGTCGTCAATTCTTGGTAATGGATATCGGTCTTTATAGATCTTCCTATTTATCTTCCGATAGTCAATACATAATCTTTTTGTACCATCTTTTTTGTTTACCAAAACAATCAGACTTGCGTATTCGGATGTTGATGGTTGGATTACTTTATCTTCCAGCCACTGTTCGATTTGCTCTTCCACTAACTTTTGCTCAGGTAATGGTAGCCGCCGTGGTGTCTGGTAAATTGGAACATCGTCAGTTAACACTATTTTCATCCTTATGTCGGTTTCCGTTACTTGTGCTGGTGTATAATTTTTAATCAGCGATTCGACTTTGACTTTAGTTTCAGCATCAGGTACGGTGAAATCTATAGTTGAGCCTTCGTTGAAGATTTCCATTTGCATCAACGAATGCAAAGTCTGTTCGCTAGATTCTTGAATATTGCTCTCACTTACTGATTCTGATTTTCTATCAGCTGAAGTTCGTTCATAAATATGAATGCCTGTCTCATCAATTACTAAGTTGATTCGGTTTAGGATGGTGATTCCGATAATAACATCATTTTCGCTCAACGAATCCGGAACAATATGTAGCTCGCAATTTCTGATGAGAATTTCGTTCAAAACTACGTCTGCTATGATAGAACCCATTGATTTAAAATTAGATCCGAGATCGCGTAAACTTGATTCTGCGTGCTTGAACACAGTTGACTTAAATCGTGTTACAACGCTCTGTTTGATTAATGTCACTTTAGCAACTGTATCAAGAAGACCAATTAAACCGAGTCCATTTATGTTTATTTTATACGTCATGTTTGACTTCACAAAATTTACTAGAGGCCGGTTCCGACACTGTACACTTTTATGTCCGAACTTATTGCACTTAAAGCATTTAGGTCCTTTATTTCCATCTGGCCTTTGTTTTGACTCGTGACCGTCAGCACCACAGTTAAAACACTTTTTAATCTGCTTGGTCGGAATTTTCGCGTTACGCGATTTAATTTTGTCGTAAACTGGTATTTTTTTCTTTGAGTTCTTTTAAACTACGCGCACCTTCTAAAATAAGTTTGTCCGGAGTGTTATCACTTATACCGTCGAGAACATATTTAATTATAGAAGAATGCTCCATGTCGATCTGAAGAGCGATTTCGTATAAATATTCTTTCAAGCTTTCATTTGTTTTCTTCTTGCGTTCTCGTAATGCTCTATGAACATCAGCACTGTCGACTTCTTCTGCAAACTCTTCACGTAAGAGACGTTTTAGTTTAGACCAGGAACGAATATGGCGTTGTGTACGTGAGAAATGCAGTGCTGCACCTCTCAATAATCGCTTTGCGTAAATGAAAAGCTCTAAATCGTCCCATTGAGCCATTTCATTGAAATCATCGACGTCCTCTATCCATGACTCAATTCGCAAAGCGTCATTCGCTGAAAAATATCCAACTGCATTCTCAAAATCGTTGAATGTTATATTTGCTCTCTTAATTACTGGTTGTTTTTCGACTTTCGGCTTTTGTCTCCATGTCTGCTTATTCGTTGAACTTCCTCGTATTCACTTTCTGCTACACGCACACTACTTCTTAATTGATTGTCGTCGTTCTCATCACTATCACCATAGTCGGCATTATCACGCAAATCATATTGATCGTCGTAGCTCTCTTTATGACTGCTCTTTTCATTGTCTTTGTAGTTGATGGCGTCGTTTGAGTTATCTTTGTCGTCTTTCTCCGCTTCGTCATCGTCGTCACCATTATTCCGTTGCCCATCGTCATCATTTGGTTCGTCGCTAATGGTGCCTTCGTCTTTGCAGTGTGAAATATTATCACCGTCGTCTTCATGTCCGCCATGTTTTGCCATATCTTTTGCTTTTGAAAATAGAAGCGAATCAAGCAAGCGTGCTTGAAGTGCTGCTTTGTTTCCCGTCGTTTTGCAGCCACGCACACTTAACTCGTTTTTCAACTGCACAACCGAAAAATTTATTATTTTGCGATATGAAAGCATTGTCTTTTTTACGGCACTACACTCGATGTTTCAATCGTGGTAGAGCCCCCATGTAATAATGAAATAATAAATTTGAAATTGAAACACGAATGTTCTTAGGAAAACTCTTTTAATTTTGATCTTAATATCAACAGCTCTGACTCTGTCTGTCTCTTTCCCTCGTATCCTACATATATATATATATATATATATATATATATATATATATATATATATATATATATATATATATATATATATATATATATATTGTTACATGTACAAATAATTACATGTACAAATAATTCTGCGAGCTACTGTCGCAATTGTTTTCATCATCATTAAGAACGTCAACGAATGAATTTACTCGAACCCACGAGAATCCAACATGCATGATCAACATCTGCAAGTGACGTCACTCCATTCATGAACTTGCTCGAACCTACCAGGTACCTCTCGGTAGAACATTCGCCAATGTGCGAGAAATGGGTGAATAGGTAGAGACCCTATATAAAGGCGAGCTGAATGAATGGGGAGAATCATTCATTCGACCGCGATAAGAACTGCGATTGTGTGTGGGAAGTGTGTTTCGTAATAGTGAAGTTATTTAGAAGACAATTGCGATAATAAATTTATGGACAAGTGTTCGATTTTTTTTTTAACAGTGACAATTAAAATTAGTGAAAGTGTTAACTGATTATTGTGCATTTTATTTAATTAAATAAACACTTTTAACTTAAATTAAAAGACATTGCGTTTTCACTTTCCCGGAACATTAAAATTATTGGCCGCGAACCAATAACACGCGACAGTGGTGTCAAGAAGTGCGAAAGAAAAATTTTGAAAGTGAAAATTTGAACAATTTTATAGTGCACAATAGTAAAATTTAAAGAAACATTAAAAATGCCACGAAGCTTAAACTTAAAAATTAATGAATTGACCATATCGGAGCTCAAGAAGGAGTTGGAACAGCGGAATCTGGCCACACAAGGTACAAAGGCCATACTGATTGCACGCTTGCGTGACGCGATCGAGTCGGAAAGCGTGAATCTGGATTCGGGTGAGCTCTCAGATGCGGAAAAAGGCGCAGAAGGTGGAGAAGTAGACACACCAAAACCAAAGGAACCAGAAAATGCGCTGATGCAAATGTTGATGCTGATGCAGCAAGAGCAGCGACAACAGTCATCCAATTTAACTGCGAAGCTCAATGAACAGTCATCCAATTTAACTGCGAAGCTCAATGAACAGTCATCCAACTTAACGACGAAGCTAGATGAACAATCAGCGAAGTTAAATGAACAATCAGCGATGTTAAATGAACAATCAGCGAAGTTAAATGAACAATCAGCGAAGTTAAATGAACAATCAGTGAAGCTGGACCAACAAGCGATCGTAATCAAGGAAGTGCAAAAACAGTCAACCGAAATAAAAGTGGAGCTCGGTAGCCTGAACAATCAAATTAAATGCGTCGAGGAAAAGGTTTACCAGGTCGAGGAGAAGGTCAGCCAGGTTGAGGAGAAAATTAACTATGAGATCAGCCAGGTCGAAGCGAGAATGAACCATGAGATGGAAAAAGTGAAAAAAGAATTGGAAGTAGCAAAGGCAGTAGTAACCGCCCCACCAGCCCCGCTTGTAACCGCAGCGCAAAGCACATCCAGAAATGTGCCAGCACCAATATTCGATGGGCAAACGGTCTGGAGTATTTCCAAGACTCAGTTTGAAGCTGCCGCAAGGACAAATCACTGGAATGAGCAGGAACGAGCAACTGCACTGATTCTTGCTCTAAGAGGCCCAGCTGCCGAGCTTTTGCAGACGATCCCCGATGAATTGCACTCAAACCCGAATGCTATAATGAATGCGCTCGACATGCGTTATGGAGACGATCATCTAAAGCAGATTTATCGGTCACAGCTAAGGCATCGGGTGCAGAAGTCTGGTGAGACCCTACAGCAGCTAGCCCAAGACATTGAGCGACTAGCACTTTTGGCTTACCCAGCCTACGACCCAGAACATCGAGATGATGCAGCGACAGAGGCATTCATCAGCGCACTAAAGGACCCGGAATTGCAACAAGCCGTGCGTTTAGCTCAAAAGCAAACGGTTAAGGACGCATTGGCTTACAGTCTGAACTTTGAGGCAGCGAAAAATGTGACTCGTACCACTGCCCGGGTTCGTGAAGTAGTGACAGACGAGTGCAGGTGTGAACGCGTGGAAATTGAGCGAGACCCGCATGTAAATGGTGCGCCTAGATGCTGGAATTGCGGAGAGAAGGGGCACTTGCAAAGAGACTGCAAGAAGCGAAGAAAACCGAGCTATTGTCCAGGGTGTGCAGCTAGGAGGAGATCCAGACCGAGTCAGGAGCCCAGAATGGAAGCCCTTCAAACAGAGGGGTCGGGAAACATGTAAGAGCCAACTTCGTGGGGCAGAGGTTGGCTAGGAGGATCGACGTCCCCAGCACCACCATCACCGTGTCAAGACTACATCGTGGAGAAGCGGACTTATGCCTTCCGGGTCAAATTGACGGAGAACACTGCACCATAACAATCGACACTGGTGCAACCCGATCGATTATCCGACCAGACCTAGTTAGACAGCAACAACTTCACAAGGGCAGAATTTTCTCACTACGGACAGCAGCGGGAGAAACTGCACCTGTTCATGGAGAGGTCAACCTCCAGATACAGTTGGGAGACCTTGTGTTCCGACATAATTTTCTGGTCGCGAACATTATGGATGACTGCATTCTCGGAATGGATTTTCTGCGACCACATGGAATCACGTTGGACTTGGGAAAACGTGTCTTGAAATGGCAGAATGTCGAAGTACTGATGGAGGATCCCAGCGTCCAAATCCCCAAGATGAATGTAGTGGTATGTACCGACACTGATGTACCGAATTCTTCCGAAAGCATTGTATGGGCCAAGCTTGATGGTGATTCTGGAGACCACCGATCTTACCTGATAGAGCCAACGAAGACGTCCGCATTGCGCAGTATGATTGTAGGACACCGCAGATTCAACCACGAGCATCAAAGCGGGAGAAGTCATCGGCAGCTGCCAGCCTGTTTCCACCATCACCTCTTTGGAAGCTACTCACAACCATCATTGGAAAAGGAGGCAAGACACAGAAAAAGCCAGGGAATCCACGTCTGCAATATTGAAGCAAGTCAAATTGCCGGTGCAGCTATTCAAACGAGCCTCTGATCTGGTCACCAAGTACAATGACATCTTCTCAACAAGCCCGGATGACCAAGGCCGAACGAGTTTGGTAACTCACGTCATAGACACACAGGGAGCCAAGCCGGTTCGACAAGCACCAAGACGTCTCCCTATAGCCAAACAAGGAGAAGTGAGCGCGCTGATCTCGGACATGGAAAAACAAGGCATTATTGAACCTTCTGTAAGTCCATGGGCCGCGCCTGTAGTTCTAGTAAAGAAAAAGGATGGTAGCACACGCTTTTGTGTCGACTATAGGCAGCTTAACGACGTCACCAAGAAAGATAGTTACCCGCTCCCACGCATCGATGACATCATGGACACTTTAGCCGACGCAAAATGGTTTTCTACACTCGATCTCAAGAGTGGCTACTGGCAGGTAGAAATTGACAAGAAGGACCGAGAGAAGACCGCATTTTCAGTTGGGACCGGATTGTGGCAATTTGTGGTGATGCCGTTTGGGCTTTGCAA
>OZ017740.1:241981036-241983536 GCA_963969285.1 Odontomyia ornata | reverse complement strand
ATTTAAGAAGACCGACACATAAGCAGTCATGACATTGCTAAGGAACTGAATATCTATCACCAAACAGTTTTGAACCATTTGCATAAGGCTGGATACACAAAAAAGCTCGAAGTTTGGGTGCCGCATGAATTAACACAAAAAAATTGATCAATCGAATTTCCATTTGCGAAATGCTAATAAAACGCAACGAAATCGAGCCATTTTTGAAGCAAATCATTACGGGCGATGAAAAATGGGTAAGATACGAGAATATCGTTCGAAAAAGATCATGGTCAAAACAAGGTGAATCATCACAAACGACTTCAAAGCCAGGATTGACACCAAATAAGGTTATGCTGTGTGTATGGTGGGATTGGAAGGAAATTGTTTATCATGAGGTGCTAGAACCCAGCCAAACACTCAATTCATCTCTGTACTGTCAGCAATTAACCAAATTGCAACAAGCAATTCAAAAAAAACGGCCGGAATTGATCAATAGAAAGGGCGTTGTCTTCCATCATGACAATGCCAGACTACACACATCGTTGATGACCTAGCAAAAATTGACCGAGCTTGGCTGGGAAATTTTGATGTATCCACCGTATAGTCCAGACATTGCACCATCAGACTAACATTTGTTTCGGTCCCTGCAAAACTTCCTTAATGAAAAGAAATTCACCTCAAAAAGGGACTGTGAAAATCACTTGGCCAAGTTTTTCGCCGATAAACCACAGAAGTTCTACACAGATGGAATAATGGCTCTACCCAAAAAATGCCAAAAGGTCATAGATAATAATGGACAATATGTACTTAAATAAAATTCATTTAAATAAAAGAAATATTCAATCGAAAAATGACAAAAAAAAGTCTCAATACTTTTTAGAATATCCAATATATATATATATATATATATATATATATATATATATATATATATATATATATATATATATATATATATATATATATGTATATATATATATATATATATATATATATATATATATATATATATATATATTATATAGATATATATATATTATATAGATATATATATATATATATATATATATATATATAATATATATATATATATATATATATATTATAGATAGATATATATATATATATATATATATATATATATATATATATATATATATATATATATTATATATATATATATATATATATATATATATATATATATATATATATATATATATTTCGGGAGTAAAGGTACTCCCTTCTTCAGTGTATGCTTTTCAACAAAATCCGGAAAAGGCTTCTCCAATACAGACTCGGCAATTGAACTATATTTCACAATTTTCCACATATATTCATTATAAAGGGTTTACCAATAAGAGGTGTTATTTTGAATAGCCCGCTATTTCGGTAGATGTCACTTTTGAAGCTCTTATTTTTTCTGAAATTTGACAAGTAGAAACTACGCCATTCATAAAAATGGATCGATAAACGCTTCAACAACGCAATGAAATTATTAAATTTGGAAGAGACGGTTCGTAAAACATTTTTGGGTCGTCGTGAAGCACCTTGTCGGACCGCAATACAGAACTTGGTGGACAACTTTGTGATGTGAAGAATAAAACCCGTGCACGTCACTCAAGAACAGCCGAGAATATTGCTACTGTAGCCGAAAGTGTTGAAGAAAACCCAGGTTTATCCAGTCCTCGTCGTTCTTTGGAATTAGGCATTCCACAAACGTCATTACACCGTATTTTGCATAAAGATTTGGGTCTTAAGGCTTATAAAATTCAGTTAACACAAGAACTCAAGCCGGTCGATCATCAACAACTTCGTGTCTTTGCTGATTGGGTCCTTGAAATGCATGAAAATGATTTGGAATTCCATCGAAAAATCATCTTGAGTGATGAGGCTCATTTCCACCTCGGTGGCTTCTTCAACAAGCAAAATTGTCGCATATGGGGCTCGGAAAACCCAAGAGATATTATTGAAAAGCCTCTCTTTCCTCAACGTGTGACAGTTTGGTGCGGTTTATGGTCCGGCGGAGTCATTGGACCTTACTTTTTCGAAAATGAGGCTGGAGCAACAGTTACGGTGAAGGGATTGCACTATCGAGAGATGATTAATGATTTTTTATGGCCGGAATTGGATGGTATTGATCTGAACAACGTTTACTTTCAACAAGACGGCCACACAAGCAACGAAACCATTGATATTTTGCGGGAAAAGTTTCCGGACCGTGTTATCTCTCGAAGAGGTGATCACAATTGGCCACCGAGATCTTGTGGTTTAACACCTTGCGACTTCTTCCTTTTTGGCCACGTGAAAGAGAAGGTCTACGCCAACAGCCCAGCGTCGATTCAAGAAGACCTCAAAGATGGAATTCGTGAGGCTATCGGGGACATAGGGCAGCCACTTTGCGATTTGGTTATGGAAAATTTCATGAAAAGGACATGGTCCTGTAAGCAAGGTCGTGGTGGTCATTTGCCTCATGTTATTTTCCACTATTAACGGCATATATTCCTCTTTATAATGA
>OZ017740.1:241963536-241966036 GCA_963969285.1 Odontomyia ornata | reverse complement strand
CGCCATGCATCGAAACGTCCTTCCACTCCGGTCGCCCAGTTGTCTCCTTCCATACGAGCAATGGTCCGATGTCTTCATCGGCTAGCTGGGCATTCTCGAATCTCCTCCGATGACCAACCTTCATCGACTTCCGCCGTTATCAGTCGCAGATCAACGGGCGGTTCCTTTTCCTCAATCCGTCGGCAATGCTTGCAGTTAGCTGGACATGGATGACGAGATAGGGCATCAGCAATTCCATGAACTCTGCCCTTGTGAAGCAGTTGGGGCCTCACTAGGTCTGGTCGGATCGTCGATCGGGTTGCACCAGTGTCGTTTGTTAGGGTGCATTGTTCTTCACCAACTTGACCAGGAAGGCATCTGTCTGCTTCTCACGATGTTGCCTTGGCACGGGGCTGGGGATGTCGATACTCCTAGCCAACGTTCGCCCCACGAAGTTGGCCCTTGCAGTTTGATGGGCCTCCATTCTAGGCTCCTGGCACGGTCTGGATCTCCACCACCCTAGACAATAGCTCGGTCTTTTTCCCTTCTTGCAGTCTCTTTGCAGGTGCCCTTTTTCCCCGCAATTCCAGCATCTAGCGCACCATTCACCTGCAGCTCTCGCTCAATTCCCACGCGCTCACACCTGCAATTATCTGCCAGTACCTCGCGAACCCGGGCAGTGGTACGGGTCACATTTTTGGCTGCCTCAAAATTTAAACTATAAGCCAATGCATCCTTGACTGTTTGCTTTTGAGCTAACCGCACGGCTTGTTGCAATTCCTTGTCCTTTAGGGCGCTGATGAATGCTTCTGCTGCTACGTCATCTCGATGTTCTGGTCGTACGCTGGGTAAGCCAAAAAGTGCCAGTCGCTCAATGTCTTGTGCTAGCTGCTGCAAGGTTTCGCCAGACTTCTGCATCCGATGCCGTAGCTGTGCCCGGTAAATCTGCTTCAGATGATCGTCTCCGTAACTCATGTCCAGCGCATTCATTATAGCATTCGGGTTTGAGTGCAATTCAACGGGGATCGTCTGCAACAGCTCGGCAGCTGGTCCTCTTAGAGCAAGAATCAGCGCAGTTGCTCGGTCCTGTTCATTCCAGTGATTTGCCCTTGCGGCAGCTTCAAACTGGGTCTTGTAAATACTCCAGACCGTTTGCCCATCGAATATTGGTGCTTGCACGTTTCTGGATGTGCTTTGCGCTGCGGTTATAAGCGGGGCTGGTGAAGTGGTTGCTACTGCCTTCGCAGCTTCCAATTCTTTTTTCACTTTTTCCATCTCATGGTTTATTCTTTCTTCGACCTGGCTGACCTTTTCCTCGACCTGGTAAACCTTTTCTTCGACCTGGTCAACCTTTTCCTCGACGCCTTTAATTTGCTTGTTAAGACTACTGAGCTCCGCTTTTATTTCGGTGGACTGTTTTTTAAAATCTGCCTTGATTTCGATCGCTTGTTGATCCAGCTTCACTGATTGTTCATTAAGCTCCGCTGATTGTTCATTAAGCTTCACAGTTAAATTAGATGACTGTTGTCGCTGCTCTTGCTGCATCAGCATTAACATTTGCAATATCGCATTTTCTGGCTCCTTTGATTTGGGTGTTTCTTCTTCTCCACCTTCTGCGCCTCGTTCCGCATGTGAGGGCTCACCCGCATCCAGATTCACGCCTTCCGACTCGATCGCATCACGCAAGCGTGCAATCAGTATGGCTTTTGTACCTTGTGTGGCCAGGTTCCGCTGTTCCAACTCCTCCTTGAGCTCCGATATGGTCAATTGATCAATTTTTAGATGTAAGTTTCCTGGCATTTCGGCTGTTTTTCTACCAGTTTCCACGTTAATTTTCACTATTGTGCACAAAAATGTTCAAAAGTTTTCACTTCCAAAATTTTTCTTTCGCACTTCTTGACACCACTGTCGCGTGTTATTGGTTCGCGGCCAATAATTTTAATGTTCCGGGAAAGTGAAAACGCAATGTCTTTTAATTTAAGTTAAACGAGTTTATTTAATTCCAGGAAAATGCACAATAATCAGTTTAACAATTTAACACTTTCACTAATTTTAATTTTCACTATGAAAAAAATCTAACACTTGTCCATAAATTTCTTATCGCACTTGTCTTCTAAATCACTTCACTATTACGAAACACACTTCCCACACACTTTCGCAGTTCTTATCGCAGTCGAATGAATGATTCTCCCCATTCATTCAGCTCGCCTTTATATAGGGTCTCTACCTATTCACCCATTTCTCGTACATGGGCGAATGTTCTACCGAGAGGTACCTGGTAGGTTCGAGCAAGTTCATGAATGGAGTGACGTCACTTGCAGATGTTGATCATGCTTGTTGGGTTCGAGTAAATTCATTCGTTGACGTTCTTAATGATGATGAAAACAATTGCGACAGTAGCTCGCAGAATTATTTGTACATGTGATTATTTGTACATGTAACAATATATATATATATATATATATATATATATATATATATATATATATATATATATATATATATATATATATATATATAG
>OZ017740.1:241808536-241958536 GCA_963969285.1 Odontomyia ornata | reverse complement strand
CTCTGCCATCCCCTTAAAAGTAGTCTCCTTGGGCAGCTATACAACGATTCCAGCGCGTTTTGAGTGCTTCGTAACATTTCTGGAACGCTTCGAGTGGGATGTCCGCGAGTACCCTCGTCATGGCCGCCTGGATGTCTGTAATCGACTCAAAATGGGTTCCTTTGACCATCGATAATACCGGGCAAATAAGGCGGCTGTTACAATACGGCGATCCTTTTAGAGGCCAAATACTGGGACCCTCTTTCGCTCCTCAGAAAGGTTCTTCGGAGCCATCTTCGCGCAAAACTTTTTCATCCCAAAATCGTCGGTTAAAATTGAGGTATTTTTTCTCGACTGCATCATGAGCATTGTTTTATTTTCATTGATTTGTAGCCCCACTAGTTTTACTTCGCTGTCGAGTTTCAGGAAGAGTTTTTTAGCGGTTGTTAATGACCGTTACAAAATGTTGATGTCGTCCGCATAGGCTATACGAGTATATCTATATATTGGATATTCTAAAAAGTATTGTATTTTTTGTCACATGATGGTGTTCGTTGTCATATATCGGGCAATACTAATCAGATAGAGTCAAACTTACATGCGTTTGAAGGGTGACATTCCAGTCTTCAATTTTCATACGGACAGTTTTGTATTTCGTCAATCGTGTCAAAAGTTGTATTCATTTACAAATGAGTGAAATTTCTGAATGAATTCGTTATATTTTACAATATCACTACGATCAAGGTGAGAATGCATCGCAGGCTCGTGAAAAAATTTGTGGTGTCTACGGTCAAGATACTTTATCAAAAGCCACAGCCAAGAGATGGTTCGCTCGCTTTCGTTCTGGAAATTTTGATGTCAAAGGTGCACCTCACTCAGGTCGATCAATTACTGAAAAAGTCGATGAAATCTTACAAAAAATTAAAGAAGACCGACACATGTCATGGCTGTTTATGTGTCGGTCGATTGCTAAGGAACTGAATATCCATCACCAAACAGGATACACAAAGAAGCTCGACGTTTGGATGCCGCGTGAATTAACACAAAAAAATTTCCATTTGCGAAATTCTAATAAACTAAATAATACGCAAATCAAAATGGGTAAGATACGAGAATGTCGTTCGAAAAAGATCATGGTAAAAAAAAAGGTGAATCACCACAAACGACTTCAAAGCCAAGATTGACACCAAATAAGATTATGCTGTGTATATGGTGGGACTGGAAGGGAATTGTTTATCATGAGGCGCTAGAACCTGGCCAAACACTCAATTCGGCTCTGTTATATCAGCAATTAACCAGATTGCAACAAGCAATTCAAAAAAACGGCCAGAATCAATCAATGGAAAGGGCATTGTTTTCCATCATGACAATGCCAGACCACAGACATTTTTGATGACCCAGCAAAAACTGACAGAGCTTGGCTGGAAAGTGTTGATGCATCCACTGTATAGTCCAGACCTTGCACCATCATTCTGAAGGACATTCCGGTCAATGACCTGAAACACTCTTTCGGCAAGCTTTTGGATTTCATTAGTGAGGCCAATCGGAAACGTACGCTAAAACTGTAAAAGTGCATGGTGACAGTGCTCTTAGTCGTGCCCAGGTGTTTCGATGGCATAGAGTTTAAGGAGGGGCGTGAAAGCGTGGAAGACCAGGCGCGGAGCGGGAGACCAGTCGAGGTGCGGACTGACGTGAATGCGCAGCGTGTGCGCGCCATAATCCGTGAAGATCGGCGTTTATCAGTTCGAATGTTTGCCTCGGAACTGGGTATAAACCGTGAAACAGTCGGACAAATTTTAACCGACGATTTTGGGATGAAAAAGTTGTGCGCGAAGATGGTTCCGCAGAACCTTTCTGAGTATTTGGCCTCTAAAGGGATTGCCGTGTTACAATAGCCGCCTTATTCGCCCGATATATCACCCTGAGGTTTATTTTTGTTCCCTAAAACAAAATCGGTGGTCAAAGGAACCCATTTTGAGTCAATTACAGACATCCAGGCGGCCGTGACGAGGATATTCGCGGACATCCCAGTCGAAGCGTTTGAAGTTTGAAGGGAATGGCAGAGTTTTAGAATAATTTTTAAATATACGGTTTTCATGGAATCAGTCTCTTTACTTAATTGTCACACCTCGTATGTACATATATATAAATATATATATATATATATATATATATATATATATATATATATATATATACAAATATATATATATATATATATATATATATATATATATATATATATATACAAATATATATATAATATATATATATATATATATATATATATATATATATATATATATACAAATATATATATATATATATATATATATATACAAATATATATATATATATATATATATATATATATATATATATATATATATATATATAGTTATATATATATATATATATATATATATATATATATATATATAACTATATATATTTACATAGTTATGTAAACAATGCTTTGCACAAAAAAGAGTTCACAATTTTTCCTGGAGTACAGCTAGTATAGTTTCAGAAATTTGTGTAGATACGAGGAAATTAATCATAAAGCTTTATTGCGAAGGCAAGTTGATGGGTAAAATTTCGAAAGTAAGTGGTAGACCTAAGTCAAGTGTCCAATATGTTATTAAGCAATATGGAGAAACCGGTTCGTTCAAAAGTAAGCCCCGTTCGGGACGGCCAAAAAGTTTAAGCGACATAGCGCGGCGGTCGATAGTAGGAAAAATAAAAGATAATCCTAGAACCAGCGCATGTAAAATAGCAGACGAGGTCAAAAAAGACTAATTTAACGGTAAGTGATGAAACCATTAGAAATGTTCTACGGGAAAGTAATTTCCATGGTCGAAAGCCAAGTCGAAAGCCATTGGTCTCAAAACTTAATCGCAAGAAGAGATTAGACTTTGCGAAAATGCACCAAAATAAGGACGCTAATTTCTGGAATCCAGTAAATTAAACATATTTGGATTAGATGGCAAGGGAAAAGTTTGGCGCAAAGCAAATGAGGAATTCAATTGCAAAAATCTAAATCTAACAGTCAAGCATGGCGGTGGTAATGTAATGATTTGGGGGTGTGTGGCAGCTTCGGGAATTGGAAAATCGCACTTCATTGAGAGCACAATGGACCGGTGGGATTACCTAAACATTCTTAGAACGAGTTTGCGTATATATATGTATATATATATATATATATATATATATATATATATATATATATATATATATATATATATATATATATATATATATATATATATACAACAAAAAAAATAAAAACTTATCCATTCGTTTCGATATAGTCGCTCAAACTGGTAAATTTATCAATTTTAACATAAAAAAAAGTCTCCGTACGATATTACATCTTAATAAAATTATAAGAAAAAGGAATTTTGTAAAAAAATTTTTTAGTACTTAGTAGGATTCCCCTTAGCTTTGATGGCTGCTGTCAATCGTCTGGGCATCGAAGAGACTAGTTTGGATGTTATTTCGGATCCTATAGAGTTCCATTCTTCCTGGAGTTTAGCTTTAAGCTGTTGCCTGTTTTTTATTGCGTGTTCGCCTACTCTACGCTCCAATTCATCCCATAAATGTTCTATTGGGTTTAGGTCGGGTGATTGTGGTGGACTGTGTAGTTGCTTGGGTACATTATATGGTAGCCATTCCTTAACAATCATTGATGTTTGCTTACGATCGTTGTCTTGTTGGGAAATGAAATCACTTTCCATGCCTAAAGCTGATATATATATATATATATATATATATATATATATATATATATATATATATATATATATATATATATATATATATATATATTACTATTATCATGACAATGATCCTTGATTATTGCAGGCTTCATTAATTTTAATTATATCGTCCTTATTGATTCGTTTCATCTATTCACGTTAATTTGTTTTAGCGTTGTCGATTTAAATGTTTACATTTCAGTCCTACATTTCGTATTAATAATTTTAATTTCATCTTCTTAAAGAATATTTTAATTACACTTACAACAATTTCATTTTAAATTTTAAGGATTTTACTTCTGGGCACAAACACCTTTATATCAAATACAAACTAATACACTACATTTTGATGAAAATTACATTTAAAAAAGTAACCTATGATTATTTGGAATTACATTTGAATTCAAATGAACTTGAGAATTTTTCCGATTGATGTCAATTCATTTTAAGCAGACGTTCGATTTACATAGTGACTATCTAGTGTTTATTATTCCGAGTTTCACAGTAACTATTCACAGTTACTCTATTGGATACGTTTTATTGGTTTTAATCCAAGTTTCATATTGAGTTCTTGTGCATGGGAAATCTACCCTGCTCAAAGCAGGAAAAGAAGCCGAGAATCTTCCTCGGCTAGTAATTTGCTCCGTGACAAGTTTAAAATGGCGCAAACTCCCGCATCCAGTTCATCGAACTCCAACAGATTCTTGCCATTAGCTGACCTTCCGGATAGCAATGAAAGCGTCAACATTGAATTTTTTTATCTCTGAGAGCTGATTATGATTTTAGGACTAGATGTTCATGAAAAGGACTAGTTCACATTATATTGTGTGCCCCCTTATACCGATGTGTTAAACATTGTCTGGGTGGCACAAAGGACCAAGCGACGTAATGTGAATGCAGATCGCACGAGCGTTGTGCGACGAAGAAAGAGTGATGGAGAGAGTGGTAGGGAATGGAGGTATTTAAAAAAAACCCAACGCTGAAGTAAAAACTAAGGTGGGAGTCCCTCCAATAACATTTACGAATTTACCTCGCGTCACGAAAGACGCCATTCTTAAAGAATTGAATATTACGAATTTTTCAATTTAAATAATATCAATTGGTATGAGGCTTTCCCTCACCAATCTGGAAGACTACGAGACCATGGAAAGACATTTAAAAGCTAAGAAAGTGAATTATTTCACAGATTTCCGACCGCTAAAAATCGTCTTAACAGGGTTGCATAAAATTTCCCCAGAAGAGCTAAAAAAGCTTCTCTAAATAGAACATGTTATTTATGTTAAATTATTCAATCCCAAATTAAGAGATCACGAAATCACTTACTATCTATTATATCTACAAAGGCGTACGAAAAGGAGCGAGTTAAACAAAATCACGACGATTCTTCTACACAAATAGCCGAAAAGGCCCTACACAAATAGCCGAAAAGGCCCTCAACTATGTAGGAATTAGCTAAACTTTTGAATTGGATCATTTCACCCTTTTCACATCAACTTAATGTAAATCTATACGACAAATTTGCTCTACATTTGAAGCTTATCTAACGTCGCGCGGATATCGATCACTCTTTCGGATGGCTCCGATAGCTTTTTAAATTACTTTTTATGGAATTGTTTGCAGCTACATATAAATGAGTTGCATATTTTGAATAATAATTTTTCTGAAAAATTATTAGAGAAGAAAAATGTTAGAAGAAGGTGGTTTCGACGTGTGCACTAATTCTCCTCAGGCCATCACTCTTAGATACACACCGGTGATGGCGACCACCATGCTCAGAGGTGAGGGAGTTAATTTTTAATTTTTCTACTTATGCAAACTCAATATGTTTTTGTATCTGCAAGTTATATTCAATAATTTAAAAAGCTATCGGAGCCATCCGAAAGAGTGATCGATATCCCGCCGAGTCTGGCAGTGTGGGACTCCCATGGAGGATACCCTTGGACTACCCACTAAACACCTCCTCTGTCAATCTCAGAACCAAGCCTGGAACCGTTTGACACATTACTTCGGGCCAGGTCTCGTTTTGTTACGCCGTGGGGCGCCTTCAAGCTGGGGAGTCCCTTTCCTAGCGGGAGGGGAGGAGGGAAGAGGAATTGCCAAAAGAGCGATCCCCCAGCCCCAGTGCCTCCGGCTGCTGTGAGTCCCTTTTATATTTTAGGACTGCCCGAGCATAATGTGCCACCTGGTTCCATTTGTCAACCGATTCGAGCATCACCGCAACTATATTATCCGGGGTGAGCTCTCCCGTCTCCCTGTAGAGTTCCCTTCGCAGCCTGGCCCATTTGGTACACGCAAAAAATGTGTGACAGGCATTGTCCTCCTCTCCTGGGCAAAACCGACAATCGGGAGACCGTGACTTGCCGATCTTGTGCAGGTAAGACTGAAAACACCCGTGCCCGCTCAAAAGCTGGGTCAGATAGAAGTCAGTCTCACCATGCCTTCGATTTAGCCACGGTCTCACATCCGGGATGAGGCGCGCAGTCCACCTTCCCTTCGTGCAATTCACCCAAGACTGCTGCCAATCGTTGAGCGAGCGTTGTCTCTCCTCGCGGACAACGATCTCCCTCGCATCCTCGTTTCGGCGCAGGTAAATAGCGCGGCGCTCTCTAGCAAGGAGGGCGACAGGTATCACGCCTGCAATCACTCTCACCGCCGAGTCGGAGACTGTTGGATACGAAGATGCAATTCTCAGTGCTCCTCTTCTCTGTACCTGTGCCAATCGTTTTCGGTATACCTCCTTGCTGAGAGCGTCGCCCCATACCTCTGCTCCGTACAGTAGCACTGACCCTACAGCACTCATCAAGAGGCGTCTTCTTGATGGGCTGGGTCCCCCTACGTTGGCCATAAGTCGACTCAGGGCCGATATTCCCGAAGCAGCCTTCTCAGCCGTTGCCCTGATTTGCTCAGAGAAACTCATCTTCGAGTCGATCAGTAGCCCCAGGTACTTCACCGCTGGCTTCGATTCGATCTGTATTTCTCCAATACTGATCATCCTTACTCTAGGGATTCTCTTTTTTGTCAAGATGACCACTTCGGTTTTCTCCAGTGCTAAACTTAGCCCGCGAGCAGTCATCCAGTCCCTCACTCGGCGCATTAGCATACCTAGCCTAAATTGCGCTTGTTCAACGGTGCGTCCGGCGACCAGAGCCGCAACATCATCCGCATAGCCGACCAAGCGCGACTCATCTGGCATCTTAAGTCTCAGTAGCCCGTTGTAAGACACGTTCCACAGGTCCGGACCAAGGATAGATCCCTGGGCAACACCCGATGTAATTTCAATCCTTCGTTGGCCCTGTGTCGTGTCGTAGAGCAGGCTTCGGTCCTTTAGGTAGTTCCTCAAAAGCCGCATTAGATATTCTGGAACTTGAAAAGAGTTTTCCAGCGTATCCAGAATATCCACCCATCTAGCGGAGTTGAAGGCATTCCTGACGTCGAGTGTCACCTACAGGACGACCTCTGCCTTTTGGACCGCGTTCATCATCTCTGCAATCGCATCAATGGTAGAACGTCCTGCTCTAAAGCCGTACTGCCGAGGAGATAGGTCCCCAGCAGCACGAATCGCGTCAGTGAGTCTTCCCTTGATGAGTTTCTCTAGCACTTTCCCAGCCGTGTTTAGCATGCATAACGGGCGGTATGCAGACGGCGATTCGGGATTTCCCTTCCCCTTGCTGATCAGCACAAGCCTCGCCACCTTCCTTCGTACCGGGAAACCCCCGTCCCGTAGGCAAGCGTTGAATGTGCTGAGCAGCAAGTCAGGACAATGGTGATAGACGAGCCGCAACACCTCCGCGCGACGTTAGATAAGCTTCAAATGTAGAGCAAATTTGTCGTATAGATTTACATTAAGTTGATGTGAAAAGGGGAAAATGATCCAATTCAAAAGTTTAGCTAATACAAATACTTACAAGAGAAATTTACCTTGAATATAACTTGCAGATACAAAAACATATTGAGTTTGCATAAGTAGAAAAATTAAAAATTAACTCCCTCACCTCTGAGCATGGTGGTCGCCATCACCGGTGTGTATCTAAGAGTGATGGCCTGAGGAGAATTAGTGCACACGTCGAAACCACCTTCTTCTAACATTTTTCTTCTCTAATAATTTTTCAGAAAAATTATTATTCAAAATATGCAACTCATTTATATGTAGCTGCAAACAATTCCATAAAAAGTAATTTATGTAGGAATTGCCTGCGCTTTGGGCACGGGACATCTTATCGCCATCTTCCCACAAGATGCGCTATATGTAGTGGTGAGCAAGACTATAGCAAATGTACGCTAAAAGAAGAGCTTCGAAGCGAAATTCGTTGTAGCAATTGCAAAGAAGCACCGCTTAATTGCAAAGTAAGAATGAATTATATACGGCGTCGGGGAAAAAATTCAAAAAGTTCCCCAATTCCTGCTCACAGAGCTGCAAGCAGCTGCGATTTTATAATCACAAATTTCCCTTTGCTGACAACACCAACCCTAAGCCAAAACAACAGCAATGCAACATTGATAGGCCAAAAGTCGACAACCACTGAACGCATGTCCTACAGTATGGCTATCAAGGAAAGCCCACAATCAACAAAAAGTTTATGCGACTACGTCTTTTCACCCGAATCTCTACTGAACATTTCTCATGAGTTAATTGCTAAGTTATGTTAAGTAAATGTAAAACTAAGCATGAAAAATTTAATGTCATTGTAGAGCTATCCATAACATTTTTATAGGGATAAACAATTAAATGTTTTCGTCTGGAACGCGCAAAGCATCAAAAATAAACAAAGTGAAGCGTTCAATCTCGCTGTTAAAAATAATATCGACATATTTGTCATAACGGACACTTGGTTAACGCCAAATGATAGTTTCAAGCAACCCTTTTTCATATAAACAGATAAGATCGCGTTAATAAAGCTGGCTGAGGCGTAGCCATAGCCGTTAATAGAAAAATAAGTATTCTGAATTGCCAAAAAGTCCAACATCGGTTATCGAAAATATTGGCATTATCATCGACGAACTTAATATAAAATTATACGGTGTTTACCTTCCTGGGACAAAATTAAGCAAGAAAAAAATCGAACTTTTCAGAAGAGATTTTAAATGGTTTAGCAAGGCTAACCAAAGGTATCTACTTTGCGGAGACCTGCCAACGAAGCAGCAAAATGCAGCACATGCTATTTAATTTTACCAAAGAGGCAAATATCGATGTCCATTTCCCTAAAGAACCGACGTTCTACTCTCCTCATAAAGTTGGTTCCACTCTGGATTTGGTTCTTAGTAACCAAAATATTACTGCATTTGAGTTGAGTGTCTTGCAAGCCCTCTGATCTCCACATCTACCTGTAATATTTTCTTGAGACACTTGTAATGTTCCAAAAACATACCACTGTTACAAAAAAGCAAAATGGTCAGAATTCCGCAGATTTATTAATGATAAAGTGAACCTAACATCAAGAACCATAGAATCGCTCAATACTTCCTCAGTATGCGAAGAGCAAATTGAAGAATTCGTAAACACTATCTGGCAAACTATTGAGTGTAGTTTCCCAAAACTCAGAAGCTTCTTATAATTTAAAATTTGATGAAGAAACCTACAATCTCATAAGAAAACGAAACTCCTTGTGGCGTAAATGGCAAAAACCCGCATTAGGTCTCTCAAAATTGGTGTTACTAGCCTTACTCTAGCAATTAGGCACAGAATTAAGGAGCTCCGGAATCTCCGATGGAACAACATGGTAACAAATCTGGCCTACAATTCGCGGAAAGTCTGGTTTTTAAATAGAATTTTTAAATGAAGGTATCATATGTTACCATATTTGATAATAAATACCAACGAAGAGCATATTTACTCCAATTAAGGAAAAGCAGATATACTTGAAGATAAATTTAATTGAGTTCCATAATATTTCCTATAGGATCTGCAACAATCTAGCAGAAATGATGGTGGCTAAAGCTTTGGAACAACCACCTAACCAAACATCTTTACCTCCTGGTGCATTAACAAAAACCAGAGAGTTAATAGTTAAAAACGGCAATGCTCCAGGTATCGAAGGCCTGCAGAATATAGTTCTTAAAAGTTTACCCAAAAAAGGAATAGCCTTCATATTGTAGTAATCGAGCAGTCGCCTAAGCAAACTGGTCGAAAACCGGCATGACACTGATCCAAATTTTAATTGCAGATTTGAAAAATTTAATTATCCCAATTTGTAGTCTTATAAACTGTAAAATATTTTTTTTATTATACATATAAATTTTATATTATCTTTTTTCCCTATATTAAATTTAAATTTTTCTTTATCATTATATTCCCTTTGATATTATCTTTTTCTATTAATATTTAAATTTTTCTATATTATTATTTTTTTATTAATTTAACACTTTAAATCTACAATTAAAATTCGGACATGGCAACACCTTTTCCCATTGCATATGCACGTATTGCATTGGCGAAGGCAAGTTGTGCAGCAGAATGAACGGCTGCTCGTCGAGTCCCGGTGCGACAGAGATACAGCAAGGGACGACTGACAATCAAACCGATCGAGCAAATTGGCTCAGACGGAGCCAAAATAAAAATTATATGGTGTTAACTGGGGTGTTTTTGGTCACCCGGCATCATATCGAGGATGCTCCCGATGTCAGGATGCGAGATTAAAATCGGTCCCAAAGCAAACACAACTACACCGCAGTGTCTTAGCTCCGAACTTCGTCAAGCCCGGAGTATCATTTGCACAAGCCGCTAGAGGACCAGCAGAAAATGCGGAAAATAGTGTAAATAATGTAAGTGGCAATAATGAGCTGCTTCTCAAAATTTTACAGCAATTAAATTCTCTATTGGAGAGAATCGATAATTAAGATTCGAAAATTAATCTTGTTTTTCATCGTTTAGGGGTTTCAAATGCCTCAAAATAATTTATCATCCAGTCACATTCCCATGGATAGGATTCGTCTCATCTCGATCAACGTCAACTCCATTGTTACTTTACATCGGCGTGATTATCTCCTTGAATTCATTGTTAAGCAAAAGCCTCACGTCGTGCTTCTCACCGAAACCCACCTCAGTTCATGGCACTCCATGACATTCAAGGATTTTGAATTCGTAAGAAACGATAGGGTGATCGTGATGGTGGAGGTGGCGCCGGGATATTGGTTCGAAGACCCTATTGTTTCCAAAATATTGAAAAAGTCGAATTCAAAAGCTTTGAATCTCTTGAAGTGTCCGTTATCAAAATCTCACTGCCAGGTGGGGATAACCTCTTCGTTATCTCTGCCTATGCAACTGGTGGAACTGTTCTCAAGCTCAAGGAGGAGCTCAATTCCTTGTTTGAAATACTCGAATTGAACAGGCTGCATAATTATTATATTCTTGCTGGTGACCTGAACGCAACTCTTGCTCAATGGTTCCTAATGACAGGAATCTAACTAACGATGAAATAGATCTCGCAGTTTCGTACGAGGTGATCGATATACTCCTCAGGAGCTGCCACATCAGTCACCTCGGGGCAGCTCGACTGCGGGGTTCCAGATGACCACGAACCCATATATATATATGTTGCAGCATGGCAGTGCTGCAAGCTCTATCGAGCAGTAATTTCCACATTTACGCAGTGGTGGCGAACTTATAAGAAAATTTTTTGTTTGAGGATTGCTGGTTGTCCTAAGTGAAAGAACTACATTGTTCTTTCACCCGAGCATTTTAGCTATCAACATAATAGCATTATTCGCTCGATGGACTTCAGCTGGTTCCAGCATATAGGCTGGTTCCATTAAAAATCTCGCAGTTTCGTACGAGGTGACCGATGATAGCTAAAATGCTCGGGTGAAAGAACAATGTAGTTCTTTCACTTAGGACAACCAGCAATCCTCAAACAAAAAATTTTCTGATGAAATAGATGTCTATTTGTCAAAGTTAGAGAAGCTGACGTTGGAAACGATTGAGAAAGTAGTTCCCAAGATTAAACATCGAAACAATATGAAACGATATGAAAAACCAACCATCGCAAGGTTGAAAAGATTGAAAAGCCTTCTTCTCACACGCGTCAACAATATTTATCGACGATTTTTGGCCTACAACCATCCCTCGTTGGCTTTGTTGAAATTACACCTGAAGAATGTCCGGAACTTAATCCGGTCATACTTCAGACGTGAGGTCAGCAATCAATGGGCGGAAAAATTGAGGGGTACTAGCCCACAGGACCCAGACGGCGTTTTTGCGAAAGTGAATAGCATATTCCGCAAGAAGTCTCGAGTGAAGGTATCGAATCTTGACGTCACTAGTGATGAGATAAATCTTCTCGATAGGGCTGGTATCGAAATTGATAATACGACTCCGGATAGAAATGGAAACAGGATTATTTATGAAGGGTTGGATAAACTTGCCCTGATCGGAACACATTTTGAATTGGTTCATCTACCAAACCCTGCGAGATCTTCTCGATAGGGCTGGTATCGAAATTGATAGTACGACTCCGGATAGAAATGGAAACAGGATTATATGTGAGGGATTAGATAAACTTGCCATAATTGGAACACATTTTGAGTTGGTTCATCTACCAAACCCTGAGAGAGGGAACGAAATATTTTCAGAGGTCGTTGAAGCAAAAGTTTCCGACTTCATATCAAGCCTGAACGGCCAATCAATTCTTCATTTCAATGAAACATTAACATCTGACCTCATACCGAGCTTGAATCTTATTGATTATTTTGTCAGCTATGAAGACTTGTGTTTCATATTTCGCAAGATAAACAACAAGAAATCATGTGGTACTGATGGTATTCCAAATGCAGTTCTTCGACACTTGCCTGAGGTTGCTATTAGAAATTATTGCATATTGTTCAACAACATGTTGAGCAATTCATATTTCCCAAATGAGTGGAAAAAGGCTAAGGTATTTCCGATCTTGAAGAAAGGAAAAGAATTTTCGTGCCCGAAAAGCGATCGCCCAATCAGCTTGCTGCTTAACGTCAGCAAGGTGTTGGACGTGATACTCAACAGAGCATTAAACGCCCACATTGAGGAATATGAGTTAATGCCGAATTCCCGATTTGGTTTTCGTGCCAGGCATTCGACTATACATGCAATAACGAAAGTAACCTCAGACATCTGCTGGAAACTAAATGATAGACAATGTGTTGGAGCATGTCTCATTGATATGGAGAAAGCCTTCGATACGGTGTGGTTAGATGGACTAGTTTTTAAACTTCTTCAGGACAGATTCCCCAGACACCTTTTCGCCATAATGTGCAATATGTTATACGGAAAATCGTTTATTGTAACTGATGGAAATCTGACCACAATGCGCGAATTCAAAGTCTTGAATAGTCTACAGCAGGGAACAGTTACTGCGCCTCTGCTCTTCTCAATATTCATTCGGAAGCTATTGAACCGCTTTGATTTTAACGTCTCGCCAACGCGACCATTGGTAGCGTTTGCTGATGATCTGATCATCTATACGGCAGACCGAAAAGCTACAATAGTTCAGAGAAATCTCCAAAAGATGTTCAATGATGTGCAGCTGTACACTGACAATTTCCGAATGAAAACAAATGCGCAGAAGTGTGAAACAATCTTGTTTCGGACAACGCTGCAGGGGGTCAGTCAAGACCTGAAACGTAATTGGAAAGATTTCCACATCATGGCTGGCGAGGGTAGTTTAGAACGAGTTCCACATAAATCCTGTGTTCGATACCTCGGTGTTTATCTCGATCAGTATCTGTACTATACTGAACATGTGAAAATCATGCTCAGTAAGGTACTAAAAGTAATCATGGCCCTACGAAAGCTCTTTCATTCCAAATACATTGATCAAAAGGTCAAAATTATCTGTTAAAAGACCCTGGTTAGACCAGTTTTGACATATGGATGTCAGATCTGGTACAACCAGAGTGCTAGTACTATGGAAAAATTAAGAGTTTTCGAAAGGAAATGTCTTCGTGCATGTACTGGTTTATACAGAAAGCCTGAAACGGATTGGAAACATTATATATCGAATAGAAGAATCTATTAAACCGCTGAAGTGACGAGGGTCGATATCTTCATATTGAAACTTCTTCGGAATCGTATCGCAAGATCTGTGACTGTGAGTGAAAACCCTTGGATTTCACAGCCGTTCCACCCTACAGACAGGTATATTGTGACTTGCCTCGCTACTGGCTTCATTCCTCCAGAAGCATTCGTGTATTTGGACATGAATCGATATGTTTTTGATTCTAACGGCGTCCCGGTCATATATCACATATACCGACGGGCCACCGATAAGAAGATAAAATATCCTCCGAGTTTGAGTTCACGAGACCAACAATTCCAATGGAGATACTCATTTGCTAGATTCGTTGAAGCTGACCGAGTTGAGACGGGGCAATCTAAGTATTGGAGGCTGAATGACAATGTCTAAATTATACGTGTTTATTTTCAGTTTTGGTTTTTTTCGTTATTTAGTTTTTTGAGTTTCAGCTCATTATTGCAACATTTAGTTTTGTTGTTTATTTTTGTTAAAATTAGGTGTAGGTTAGGTATATATTATGTTTATTATATTAGGTTAGAGATAAAGTTAAACGCTTAGGTTGGGAACATTGTTATAGAATTTTTTAGTATAAGATAAAGTTTTTGATTTCATTTTATTAGAATTAAGTTAAAACATATTAGGTGTAGGATCAAAGTTCACTGTTGTGTTAAGATTATAAATAATTTTAGGATAGTGTTGGTTGGTTTTTTCTCCTTTTTCCAATTGAATGAAATAATATGTAATAATCTTCATTGATTTGAATTTGCTATAGTTTTTTATTTAAATATGATTAATGAAGACGTATAAATTGAGAGAGCCATTTGGGCCGTTATATTTTTTATTGTTATTGTTTGGATTTTGCTTTTAAAATTTATAACGATTAGTATTAAATAAAGCGCTTTTGACTTTGACTTTGATAATCAAACGGGTAGTGGAGTTTGAGACGTCGAGGAGAGGCCGTCGTTGTCGAGTCGCGTATTTGGTTTTCAACCCAAGTCCAAAAAACGGAATCATTTTGTGTAGCCGTGTGTGTTGCTTTGAATCGGAATATTTTGAACGAATGTTCAGCTCATGTGTGAACTTCCCATAGTTCGGTTATCTGTAGTATTGTATTATTGATACCTCGCGAAAGTTATCCATAAAGAAAGTGTGTGCTGCAACTGTCTCCTCGACCTTTGTACACGATCAGTGCATCTAAATGTGAATGTTGAATTTTTAGATACAGTGTTTCAATCGTTAGTCATACGCAACAACATTTATTTTATCCAATAAAGCCCATAGTATGATATAATCTGTCTGTCGGTCATCCATCGTGCTTAAATTGTGCTTCAAAACCATTTGTTTGCTCGCTTTGTGGTCGCGGGTTTATGCGTAGCGAACATTTAGCTCAACACGAAGAGTTAAAGCATTCTGGCGGATCGTGTAATGTAAAAACAGAATTTCGTCATATTTGAGACAAAGGATTTACAACAGCGAAATATTTATCGGTTCTTATGAGGATTCATGCTGAACGTAATGGAAGTGTGAATCTTGCGCAGAAACGTTCACATTCTAAAACACGTGTGCATGAAAAATAGTACCTGTGCTCGATTTGTGGCTTGCTGTTCGTACGAAATGATTATTTAGTCGTTTATATGCGTCGTCACAAAATTGAAAAGCCGTATAAATGTAAATTCTGCCGAAAAGGATTTCCGCGAGCCACAGATTTAAATGTTCATGACAGGTATCATACGGGTAAAACGTCACATTTGTGTACTGTGTGCGGGAAAGGATTCCAACGTGCCTACAATTTACTAGAAATCGTTTGCTCAAGACAACGATTTAAAATCACATATACGCCGTCATACTGGCGAACGCATCAAATGCGTTATTTGCGATGTAGGTTTTGTCCAAGGCTACCATAAAGTCAAAGTCAAAGTCAAAAGCGCTTTATTTAATACTAATCGTTATAAATTTTAAAAGAATATAAAGCAAATTCCATTTGACGCAACACAAACGAAATGCTCCCGGAATGAAAGTGGAATCTAGTATTCGTCGCTTCGAGAAATTTGTACAACAAATGCAGCCTACAATTTGTGTTTTATCATCTAAGTAATCGTGTAAAATCTAAGAATTTTTTTATTCAGGCCTTCGTAACGTGCAACAAGGAATTATTCAAGGCATCATCCACATTATCAGCGGGCACCCGGCGAGGATGTTGGGTGAGTACCCTTTTGGTTTTGTCATGTATTTTTTTATGGATATTCATTTCGTTTCCTATTTTATATATTTTTTTTTTAAACATTCATATGTATTTATATCCATCATTATACATTTAAATGTCTATATATATATATATATATATATATATATATATATATATATATATATATATATATATATATATATATATATAAATATATATATATATATATATATATATATATATATATATATATATAAATATATATATATATATATATATATATATATATATGTATATGTATATATATATATATATATATATATATATATATATAGATATATATATATATATATATATATATATATATATATATATATATATATATATATATATATATATATATATATATATACATTTAAATGTATAATGATGGACATAAATACAAACAATTCTGCGAGCTACTGTCGCAATTGTTATTGCAACTATTAAGAACATAATGATCAATAAACGAATATACTCGAAAGGACAAGCATCAACCAAGCATGATCAATATCTGGAAGTGACGTCGCTGCGGCCATTCAGAATTGTTCGAATATTCCAGGTAGTTCGCCAATATACGAGAAATGGATTGAATGACTAGAGACCCTATATAAAGCCGAGCTGAATGAATGGGGAAAAATAGTAAAACCGTGAAAGAGTGGAGCGCGAATTAAAGACGATATTGATTTATTTATCAACATTGTCCACACAGCTGCCGAACATGCATCGACGAGCGAAGCCCCAGTCAAAGTCATTTTTGGAAAGACTATTCGTCTGCCGGTCGATATGAAGCTCGGAACACCCCCTGAGAAACCCCAAACGATCCCGGAGTACGCAAGTGAGCTAAGGCTATGGTTGATCCAGATACATCGGACAGTGCGAAAACACATCGAATCGGCCACAGACCGCATGAAGACCAGGTATGATATTTATATATATATATATATATATATATATATATATATATATATATATATATATATATATATATATATATATATATATATAGTGTAACCCGGTTATAACGTACCTCGAGGGGACCGCAACAAGTAGAACTTTATAACCGATAGTACGTTATAGCCCACTTATGAAAAAATTTACAAAAATTGTCGTTTATTAAAGAAAAAAGTCCATGCATTCATAATACAAAATTATAGCCTGCTGAATCAAAAAGCATTATAAATTTTCGAAAAATTTATAGGATTCTCCCGTTTGTCTACTAACTGTTATTGTTATGGTCTTAAAAAGTCAGTTATCTTGAATTGTTTTATTTTTATTTTTAGTTTTTGCTTCTGCAGATAGCCATCAATCAAAAGAGATGCTTCTAAGATACCATCTTCCGTAAGCTCGTTTGCTTCCAAAAATCTTGTCACATTTTTTATCGAATTTATTGCATCCTCAATATTGATGGTTTTCTGCTCAGTAGCTTCATCGTCAGTGTCGCTTTGTTGGCTTGATTCTACTGACTGTACTTCTTCTACTATGTCAGTATCTGTTGGGGTTTCAATTGATACAACATCTGAATCAATGTTCTCAAACAAATCAAGATCTTGCGATTCTATAGTAGGTCTACAATTTTCATAAAACCAAGAGCTTAATGGACGCTCATCCTCTTCTCTTGCTTGAACCCTTTTAATCCATTCGCTCAAAGGAAGGTCGTCTTCGACGTTTGATGAATCGGTTTTAAGTCCCACATGCTGGAATCAGTTTCTAATGGTCGTTGGTGATACTTGTTGCCAGGCTTTTGCTAACATTTCTATGCCATCCAGCAAATTTATTTTCATATTTTGAGCATCCTCAGCTGCATCGATGTATTTCATCAGAACTAGCCTAGAAATGTATCACAAATGGAATCTAAATTTATGTTACATGAATTCACTTTACTGAATTACCTTCGGTAATAGGATTTGAGGCACTTGATCACGCCTTGGTCCATCGGTTGTAGAATAGAGGTGCAGTTGGGAGGAAAAAAATTCAAGTTAATATTTTCCAGATTCTGGAGATTTGGGTGAGCGGCGCAGTTGTCTACAATTAGCAAAATCTTCCTTCTTTGCCTTCTCAGCTGCTCGTCCCAGGACCGTAACTCATTCGAAAAAATATCTGATGTCATCCAAGCCCGTCTGCTTCCCACCTATACACTTTTCACCACGAAATTTGAGAGTCTTGTTAGGCAACACTTTGAAGAAAAGTCCCGTCTCGTCTGCGTTGAATATGTCCTCATCTCTATAACCCTCTCTTATCTGCGGCCATTCATCACGAATCCAATCCAAAGCGGCTACTGAGTTTGCATCTGCTGCTTCGCCATGAATTCGTCCAAATCCAATGTTATGGCGGTTTTTGAATCTTTGAATCCAACCGGAAGAGCACCTGAATTCGTTATCATTATTAAGCTGAGCAAATTGTTGGGCTTTTTGTCGCAAAATTTCCCCCGGAATCGGATTGCGGAGACTTCTTTGATATCTAAACCACCTTATTAGGTTTCTATCAACATCCCGTTGCATGGGGTTTCGAATTTTCTTTTGTTTTCCTGAAGATGAAGGATTACTACACGCAGCCTTAATTTTATTTCGATTTCGCCAAATTGTCGAAACTGTCGTTTTCTTCAATTGCTTCGAAGCACATATTACTGATTGTTTTTTGCCACTTTCGATTTCTCGAATAATATGTAACTTCTCATTAATCGTTTGCACTTTGCGAGTTTTCTTCTCCATTTCTTTGTTTTGCAAACTTTATCGCGACCTTACACCGATCACAACACTTCAAAAACTGCCAATTATTTGCTTATGGGATTCCCTAAAAATTATGCAGACATCTCCCTAACACAAAAAAAAACACCCTACCGGGCACAATACTTTAAAAACTGGCGATTATTTATCATGGGATTCCCCGAAAATTATAGGGACCGAAAACCCTTCGCGTTATTGTTGCCAATTTGTTACGTAACAACTTGTCTAAACAACTTATTTTTGTTTGCGGGTTTATGCTTCATATGTACGTATGTATATGAGAATAAATATTTTGTACGTTATAAACAACTCAAGTGGCATGGAGGAAGGTACGTTATAACCAATATGTACGTTATAAAAGTGAACGTTATATCCGTACAAAAATACAGTAACTTCCATGATTTGTGCATGGGGATTGGAAAAAAGTACTTTATAACCGAAAGTACTTTATAAAAGTGCACTTTATAAGCGGGTTGCACTGTATATACATTTATATATATATATATATATATATATATATATATATATATATATATATATATATATATATATATTCGTGCTGTCATAGTTGCCTTGCACAACGAAAGCAAAACTGAACGTCTAATTGCGTCGCAACTCAAGTTATCGAAGACTTGTGTTCATAACGCAATAACCCGAAACAAAGCGACTGGCAGTAATCAAACCCGTTCGCGATCAGGAAGGCCAAAATGTACCACTCAAAGTGAGGATAATCTAATCGTCGTTACCAGCAAGCGAAATAGACTTCTAACAGCACCACAAATCCGCGAATAAATGAACAGCTCTCGATCGAAACCTGTGTCAGTGACTACGGTAAAACAACGATTAAGAGATGCTGGGTTATTTGGCCGGGTCGCAGTTCGAAAACCGCTTCTAAGACCGCAAAATAAAAAGAAACGCATGCAGTGGGCCCTTACCCATCGAGACTGGACCGCAGAAGACTTCAAAAAATTTCTTTGGACAGACGAATCCAAATTTCAAATTTTTGGATCAAAACGACGAACTTATGTTCGACGTAGCGTCGAGGAAAAGATGCTGCCAGTCTGCGTGGTACCAACAGTCAAGCACGGTGGTGGTTCCATTATGGTCTGGGGATGTTCTCGAGCCGTGGAACTGGGGATCTGGTACGAATCAATGGAATCATGAAAAGGGGCAGTATGAACAAATACTTGAACGAAATGCCGTTCCGTCCGGCCTACGATTAATTGGAAATGGATTTTTTTCCAACAATATAACGATCCCAAACATAGTTCTAAATTATGCAGGGACAATTTAGAAGGGAAAGAAGCAAAAGGGATTTTACAAAATATGGTGTGGCCCCCTTAGAGTCCGGACCTAAATCCGATTGAGCTTCTGTGGGATGAGCTGGATACAAATGTGCGGAGCTGTTGCCCCACCTCACAGGAAGACATGTGGAAGGCTCAACAAGAAAGCTGGAACCAAATTTCATCAGAAACTATTGACAAATTGATTGACCGTTTGCCAAGATTAGTGAAAAAAGTGATAAAATGCAAAGGCGGCTTTTTTGACGAAAAATTTGTTTAACATATAAGTGGCATTTTTAAAGTTAAGAGTTGACATTTACTTATTCTTTTGATTGATTTATAATCTATTTGTACTAGTTAATAAATATTTTAATCAAAAATTAAACCTTCTACTTTATATTTTGAGTTTTGCTTCATTTTTCTTCTTCCATGGTGTTGGTCCTAAACTTTTGGCCGGTAGTGCATATATACTATATATATATATATATATATATATATATATATATATATATATATATATATATATATATATATATATATATGTATGTATGTATGTATGCATGTATATATATATATATATATATATATATATATATATATATATATATATATATATGTATGTATGTATGTATGCATGTATATATATATATATATATATATATATATATATATATATATAGATATGTATGTATATATATATACATATATATATATATATATATATATATATATATGTATGTATGTATGCATGTATGTATATATATATATATATATATATATATATATATATATATATATATATATATATATATATATATATAGTTGCTCACGAAAGTCAGCATGCACTGCTTAAAAACGCGGAATTGGCAATATATAGGTAGAAGGAAAATGAAAAGACGGGTGAAAAACGAACTTAAGAGGAATATCAGAGACATTGTTATCTTTTTTACACAGAATTGATGAGGACGTACATATACATAGTAAATAACAAGAAATTCCGCTGAAAGTGAGGAAACAAAAGTCAGTATACACCAAAGAAAATTTCAAAGAAGCGATGATTCATACTGCGATAATGATTGCTACCGTGTTAATATACAAAGATAAACATTAGTGCATTGCAAGTCGATCAACCTAAAGTGATTTGGGTGCCTTTAATACTTAAAAATAAGTACAAGAAAAGAAACGAGTTTGGAAGTGCGAAAAATCATCCTTAGTGAACGAGTGGAAGGAAAGTCGTATGGCGAAATTGCTAAAATAGTTGGAAGAAGTCGGGCAACGGTGCAAACGATCATACGGAAAGCGGAAACGGAAGGGAGAATGCAAAATAAACAACGAACAGGTAGACCGAAATCCTTAAGTAAGAGAGATGAGAGAGACTTGTTTCGGAAAATAAGTAAGGAGCCACAAAAAGTGCTCCGGCAATGGCCGCTGAACTAGCAAAGGCAACAGGGAAGCAAGTGAGTCCAGAAACAATACGTCGAATTTATATATATATATATATATATATATATATATATATATATATATATATATATATATATATATATATACTATATATATATATGTATATATATATATATATATATATATATATATATATATATATATATATACTATATATATATATATATATATATATATACTATATATATATATATATATATATATATATATATATATATATATATATACATACATTTAAATGTATAATGATGGACATAAATACAAACAATTCTGCGAGCTACTGTCGCAACTGTTATTGCAACTATTAAGAACATAATGATCAATAAACGAATGTACTCGAAAGGACAATCATCAACCAAGCATGATCAATATCTGAAAGTGACGGCCATTCAGAATTGCTCGAATATTCCAGGTAGTTCGCCAATATACGAGAAATGGATTGAATGACTAGAGACCCTATATAAAGCCGAGCTGAATGAATGGGGAAAAATAGTAAAACCGCGATAGAGTGGCGCGCGAAGTAAAGACGATATTGATTTATCTATCAATATCGTTCACTCCACTCTATCGCGGTTTTACTATTTTTCCCCATTCATTCAGCTCGGGTTCATTATCGTGAAGTGAGTGAAGTGATTTTCGTGACATAGACAGTTGGAACATAAGTTGATAGACAGTGACAATTACATTTAAATGCGATTTGTAAAATAGTTAAATTAATGATCGTGCATTCTTAGTAAATAAACTCTTTTAACTTAATTTAAAAGACAACGCGTTTTCACTTTCCCGGAACTTTAAAATTATCGGCCGCGAACTATAACACGCGACAATACATATATATATTTTTACATATATATATATATATATATATATATATATATATATATATATATATATATATATATATATATATATATATATATATATATATATATACAATGGCTCACAAAAGTCAATATACACCGTGCAAAAGCACGAATATGGTACAGTGGAAAAATTGAGAATGCAATGAAGACGTAAAAGTAGCTTTATTGGCATTAAAAATAAGTTTCATAACATAACAATAAAGAAAATCCGAACACAGAAAGAAATAAGTCATCAAAACCAAAAAAATTCATCCATCGAAAGTCAGCATACACTACGAGCCATGTTTCGAAAAGAACAAGAATGACCAAAAAATGTGTGGTCATTACTTCGTAGGCCCTCCACCAGCTTTGATAACAGCTTCTAAACGCCTACGCATCGAATCAACGAGATTTCTGGTAATTTCGGGTGAAATATTCATCCAGGCGCTCTGCTGCTGATTTCAGGGTCTCCTTGCTAGTAATAGTTGCTCTTACGGCTGGCTCACGAATTCTGCGATCCAATTCCTCCCATAAATGCTCTATAGGGTCTAAATCGGGAGACTGAGGTGGACTGTGAAGTTGGTGACCGAAGTTATACAGCAACCATTCCTTGACACTTCTAGCTGTATGTTTTGGATCATTGTTCTGCTGAAAGATCCAACCTGGGTGTAGGCTTAATTTCTGCACCGAAGGTTTCAAATTGCCTCGCAATATGTTCAAATACCTGTATAGATGCATAGCACCATCAATAAAATGTAATTGCCTCACATCAGCGGCCGACATACAACCCCATACGAGGGCTGACCCTCCACCGTGTTTCACTGTAGGACGCAAATTCTTCTTTGCCAATGCTTCGTTCCGCTTCCTCCACACGTATCCACGCCCGTCAGACCCATAAATATTATACTTGCTCTCGTCACTAAACAGAACTTGATTCCAAAAACTGTCGATGCAGGCGAGTGAAGTCAAGTCTCTGCTTTTCATTCACTTGAGAAATGAAAGGTTCTCTGCGTGGAACTCTTCCGTTATAGCCCTGATTACGCAAAATTCGACGTATTATTTCTGGACTCACTTGCTTCCCTGTTGCCTTTGCTAGTTCAGCGGCCATTGCCGGAGCACTTTTTTGTGGCTCCTTACTTATTTTGCGTAACAAGTCTCTCTCATGTCTCTTACTTAAGGATTTCGGTCTACCTGTTCGTTGTTTATTTTGTATTCTCCCTACCGTTTCCGCTTTCCGTATGATCGTTTGCACCGTTGCCCGACTTCTTCCAACTATTTTAGCAATTTCGCCATACGACTTTCCTTCCACTCGTTCACTAAGGATGATTTTTCGCACTTCCAAACTCGTTTCTTTTCTTGTACTTATTTTTAAGTATTAAAGGCACCCAAATCACTTTAGGTTGATCGACTTGCAATGTACTAATCTTTATCTTTGTATCGCAGTATGAATCATCGCTTCTTTGAAATTTTCTTTGGTTTATGCTGACTTTTGTTTCCTCACTTTCAGCGGAATTTCTGGTTATTTACTATGTATATGAACGTCCTCATCAATACTGTGTAAAATAGATTACAATGTCTCTGATATTCCTCTTAAGTTCGTTTTTCACCCGCCTTTTCATTTTCCTTCTACCTATATATTGCCAATTCCGCGTTTTTAAGCAGTGCATGCTGACTTTCGTGAGCAACTATATATATATATATATATATATATATATATATATATATATCTATATATATATATATATATATATATATATATATATATATATATATATATATATATATATATATATATACATGCATACATATATATATATATATATATATATATATATATATATATATATATATATATATATGTATATATATATATATATATATATATATATATATATATATATATATATATATGTATATATATATATATATATATATATATATATTTATATATATGTATATATATATATATATATATATATATATATATATATTTATATATATATATGTATGTATATATATATATATATATATATATATATATATATATATATATATATATATATATATCATACCTGGTCTTCATGCGGTCTGTGGCCGATTCGATGTGTTTTCGCGCTGTCCGATGTATCTGGTTCAACCATAGCCTTAGCTCACTTGCGTACGCCGGGATCGTTTGGGGTTTCTCAGGGGGTGTTCCGAACTTCATATCGACCGGCAGACGAATAGTCTTTCCAAAAATGACTTTGACTGGGCCTTCGCTCGTCGCTGCATGTTCGGCAGCTGTGTACGCCATCAAAAATAGTGGGATGTCCCTTCGGTTCTCGTCAACCATCTTGGCCAGGTGTTTATTGAGCGTGCCGTTGAAACGTTTGACCATTCCTTCGGATCGGGAATGCAGCGGTGTTGTCCTCGTTTTCCGTATTCCCAGCAGCTCGCACATTTCGCCAAAAACCAGCGACTCAAAGTTTCGGCCTGGATCCGAATGTAGTTCGCAAGGTACGCCGTACCTACTGACCCAATTTAATACTAGCTGCTCGGCTTCAGTACTTGCTTCCTGGTTGGGAATGGGGTAGACCTCAGGCCACTTGTTGAAATAATCGGCCACAACCAGCGTGTATCGATTTCCCCATTCGGATTCAGGAAAGGGTCTTGCAATGTAAACAGCAAACCTGTCAAACGGCACGCCCACGTTGTAGGTTTGCATTTGTCCTCTGTCGTCGTTTTGGACCTTTGACGGAAGTGCAAATTGTGCATCTACGGCACCAGTCCTCTACGTCTTCTCGAGCGTGGAGCCAGTAGAACCTTTCCCGCAATTTTGCTAGGGTCTTGTTAACACCAAGGTGGCCTCCCGAGGATCCCTCATGCATATCCTTAACCAGATCGTGGATTCGGTTTTTGGGAAGTATAGTTTGCATCCTATAGGAGCTGCCATCCGCCGTTTCCCATTTCCGCTTGAGTACGCCACCCTCCACCTGAAGGGAGTTCCATTGTGGCCAATAACTTTTCAGGGTTGCTCCGTGCATCGAAATCTCCTACCACTCAGGTCACGCAGTTGTCTCCTTCCATACGAGCAATGGTCCGATGTCTTCATCGGCTAGCTGGGCATTTCGAATCTCCTCCGATGACCAACTGTAATTATTTAAAGTCTAAGTCCGAACGAGGAACCGACCTCTCATCAGTTCTAGACGTTGTTGCAACCACGGAAGTCAACGCAGTTGCAGACATTAAGTAATTAGCAGAGAGGTGTGTAGCCCGGGGTGGCATACTGAGGCTGGCTAGCGCTCAGTCGTGTCGTGGGTTTTCCGGGACACCCTCTGCTCGTGCTGAGCCACCTTACATAAAATAACTAGCACAAAGGGAAATGGATGGGAAAGGGAAGGTCATTCTGAGAAATGAAAAATATGGCTTTTACTGCGACATGGCCGTTTTATTTAATTCACAAATTATAATCCAAATCTATAGTATAAGAAGAAGGTCAATAAAAAAAACTACTAAAATTCGAAATTTAAAAATAACATAGAAAGAAACTAAAATATATCAACGTAAAAAAATGCAATATTATAAAGAATATAATAAACAAACTACTGGAAAATATTATAATTGATAAAATATTAAACAAAAAAAAAGAAAAAACCAAATTGGTACTCACTTCTTTCACTGTAGAACTCCGAGCGCCCGATGAAATACACCAAAAGAAGCGTGGGGTTGCTGAAAATTAGATTGTACGTTAAAATCACTAAAACAACAAAAAAAAACAACGGCCACTTTTATCAGCACTAATCGTTTCCTCTGCTCCGCCTACGAGCGGCAAATTTTTCTTTTTCTTTTTAATTGATAGTTATCAATGTTTTTTCTAAATTCACTCCTTTCACTTCTGATTTTTGTTTTTTTTTTCTCACTGAATTTCAATCCAACACTTTTTATCCTAAATCACAATTTTCTTCTTCCTGCACTCCAAATTTAACAAAATCCTTTTTTCTTAACCAATTTTCTTCTTCCCGCACTCCAAATTAAACAAAATCCTTTTTTCTTAACCAATTTTCTTCTTCCCGCACTCCAAATTAAAAAAAAACCTTTTTTTTTCCTCACACAATTTTCTTCTTCCCGCACTCCAAATTAAAAAAAAACCTTTTTTTTTTCCTCACACAATCAAATCCCCTCTATTTCCAAAGTCCACTATTCAATCCCGTCAAATACCAACTCCAAAAATCAATTTTATCTCACACCGAAAACCTTCTCGTCTTTCCCAAAACCAAAATCTGACTGCCCAATCCTCACCACTTAATTTCCCTTTCACCTTTCTCCAATCCGATCCCGCAATCCAAATTCTTCTCCAATTACCGCTGTCGCATCTGGGTAACGTAATCGAAGTTCATTACACTTCGATTCCGCTACCCACACATCTTTTGGTCCATATCGACAAACTCAATAGTAACCATTGTTTTACATATGGCAATTTGAACACTCCAAGAAGCGCTTGGTTGAATTCAAAGTGTCACATATACACATTTCGGAAGCTATTGGTTTTGCCGATACCCCAAAAAGAGTGCTTCCGTGCGCCCGGGGGAACTTGAACTCAGGGTTCCAGCAGGCCCTCGATCGAGAACTCACGACGCAGCTAATGGTTTTAGTTTTAGTTTTAAAAGTGCTTTATTGAGTCCCAAAACTGTTGTTTACATTAATCTCTAAAGCTAAGATATACATATTTATTTCTTCTTATGAGTCTACTGGCCAATAGGCTCTCAAGACTACGTCTTTCTCATTTCTGTGGTTCAAACCAAATTTCATTTATTATTCGGAATACATTTCTTATTACTTACTACTTACCACCAAATAAAACGGGACGATAAAAAACGTTGGCTCCTATAACTTATATGCTAATGGTGCCATGGATTGTCGATCTCCCATTCATCTCATAAGCAACTTGAACGTTGCATTTCGGCATGGGATTGAATTTTGTTAGTAGGGGAACGTGAATTAATTTTTGTTAGTATAAAAAATAAAATTTGTTAGTGGGAATAGAATTAGTTAGTATAAAGGAAAAGAATTATGTTTTGTCAGAAAAAAAGGTATTGAATATAATTTTGTTAGTGGGAATAAATGAATGAAATGTTGTTAGTGGGAAAATTTAAATTATTAGTATATGTTATATGATTTTAGTTGGAAATAAGGGTAGGATTGTGATGATGAAGATATAAAAATTGAAGGGAAATTGGAAGAATGTTAATAAAATTAAATGAATACACAGAGGAAAAGGTAGGAGTGCCCAAAGGAAGGTGGAAATGTTACGGCGGCAATTAGAAGTTGCGAATGGGAGAAAGTCGGTACGCCGGAATTCGCAACAATCGTGGGGACGACCCAGACCCTGAGTGTCTCATTCAGCCGGGCAAACAAAGAATGTCGGCAGGGGTAATTATGAATCGGATCGGATGTCTTTGGCGTGAAAGGTCCCAAGCAGCTTACCGGATTCATCCTCAAGCTCGTATGCCACTTGCCCAATACGACGACGGACCACTGCAGGAGTGTATCGTGGAGCGAATTTGGCAGCAAAGCAATCTGCGGCGTTGCTCACGAGGACGAACACGAAGGTTGTAGCGTTGAGCTCCCTTTTGGTAGGCTTCTTGCAATTTGCATCTGACTTGGTCCTGTACAGCTCGCAGTCGATCACTGTTAGCACTTAGCTGTACCTCACCATCCTCAAAGGCATTAAGGCTTCTGAGGAGGGCGTACTCAGAACCATGTTGGATAGGGTGGTACCCGAACATGAGAAAGTAGGGCGAATATCCCGTGGACTCATGAATCACCTTGCGGAAGGCAAAACATGAGGCTGGAAGATTCTCGTCCCACTTGCCATGATCAGACCCTATATAGGCTCTAATGGCGTTCAGTGTCGACTGGTTTGACCTCTCTGAGGCATTCGCCTGCGGTGAATGATATGGGGTGAAGCAATGCTGCACTCCATAGTCATTCATAAGCTTGCTGAATACCTTAGAGGTGAACTGTACCCCATTGTCAGAGTGAAGCCATTCAGGCACTCCGAAGGTCAGAAAGATTTCGCGCTCCAAATATCGCACGACTGACTCTGCGGTGGCTTTCGTCATGGGCTTGAGCCATACGAACTTGGTGTAATGATCCAGGACCACGAACAATTGGATATTCCGTGATCTTGAACGAGGGTACGGGCCCATGAAGTCCACAAACAGGCGCTGCATAGGTCGTTCGGAGTCTCGTGATGCCCCCATAGGGGGTCTCATTGTGGAATTTGCCGGTTTGACCTGTTTGCATATCAGGCAATTCTTGATGTGCTGAATCACATCTTGACGCAAACGAGGCCAATAATAATACCTTTGCAAAACTTCAGTTGTTTTGCGAATTCCACAATGAGAGCCCCGGGGATCATCATGAGCTCGTACTATGAGAGCTTGTTGGTGACCCCCAGGAACCCATAGTTTTGTTCTGGGAACATCAGTAGTCGACGTTACAGGAGAACCAGTACTAATATAGATTCGACCATCTGCAAGGTGCAAATTCTGAAACTGATCGGGTTGTTTCAAGATTTGCTCCTTGAGATGCTCATACTCGGGCTCCTGAAACGCAGACTCCGGGATTGAACCACCAATGTGTCCGTGCTCCGGGAGACAGGGAATGATCGAGTTCACCCGCTCGTCCTCCGAGCACGTTCTTGATAACGCATCGGGAACAACGTTAAGGGCACCTTTCCGGTGTTCAATTTGGAAATTGAATCCTTGTAATTTCAGACTCCAGCGAGCCAATCGACCAGAAAGGTCCGACTGCTGCATCAGCCATTTAAGACTGGCATGGTCGGTTATGATGGTGAAGGGCAACCCTTCGATATATGCCCTGAATCTCTTTACGCTCTGCACAGCAGTTAAGCATTCCAATTCTGTAACGCTATAGTTACGTTGCGCAGCGTTGAGCTTCATAGACATGTATGCGATTGGATGCTCTCCACCCTAATCGTCCTTCTGGAACAAAACACTTCCAATACCCACTGTACTTGCGTCACACTGGAAATAGAAGTGCTTCGTAAAGTCGGGGTTGGCCAGCACTGGAGCAGAAATCAACAATTGCTTCACTTTATTGAAGGCACTATTGGCGGAAGCAGATCACTTGAAGGCACGTTTGCCCTTTAGCAAATCCGTTAGAGGGGCCGTAACCGAGGCGAAGTTTGGAATGAAACGCCTGTACCATCCTGCCATGCCCATAAACCGTCTCACGTCTTTGGCCGTTCGGGGTTCAGCATAGGAGACTATACCTGAAACCTTCTCCGGGTCGGTGCGCAGGATACCATTACTCACTACAAAGCCAAGATATTTGATCTCCTTCTTGACGAACTTGCTTTTTTCAACATTGATGGTCAAGTTGGCGTCCCTGAGCAGTTTTGCAACAGTACTCAGGAGCTCCAAGTGCTCATCAAATGTTGAACTTGTAACAAGCAGGTCATCTAGGTAAACAAATACCTTGTCCTGCAGCTCATGCGGTATTACTTTATGCATCAACCGACACATCGTTTGGGGAGCATTACATAGACCGAACGGCATGACCTTGAAATGGTACAAGGGCCTGCCAGGGACAGTAAAAGCCGTTTTCTCCTTACTTGCCTCATCCAATGGTATTTGCCAAAAGGCATCCTTCAGGTCCAAGCTGGTGATGAACCTGGTACTCTGCAACCGTGCCAAAAGACCTTCAATCAGTGGCAACGGATAGGCGTCCTTAACAGTCACCTCGTTGAGGCGTCTAGCGTCAAGGCATAAACGCACCTTGCCGGGTTTCCTGACAAGGGTCACAGGAGAACTCCACGAACTCTAGCTTTCCTCTATTACCCCCAAAGACAACATACGATCGAGTTCGTCATACAATAGTTTCTGTATAACAGGCGAGACAGCATAATGCCGCTGCTTGATGGGTCGAGCGGAACCAGTGTCGATGTGATGAGACACGGGACTGGTCCTACCCAAGCCTTTTTCATTATACAATGGAAACTCCAGCGAGCCAATCGACCAGAAAGGTCCGACTGCTGCATCAGCCGAAGTCCAGTCGTTGCTGATCTTTTGGGGACAGCAAATGAAATTCAGGGCTTTGAGGTTTCGAGGCTGTTTCGATAGCATTGACCTGGATTGGTGCTATTTTGAAGAGATCTCAGAAGTCAATTCCAGGATACACTGCGTGCGTCAAGGAAGGAACAACTAGGAATCTCATCAATTTGGTGGTTTTATTAAATTGCACCAATGTATGACGTATCCCAGAACTGGATCCTTGTGCCCTGATGCATTCTGAAGATGAGCATGCATGGTATGCATATGCAAACCCAAATCCGACAGCAGGTCCAAGGCTCCGGCTCCGAGAATACTAACACTGGCTCCGCTATCAAGCAAGCCCGTCAATTTGCGACCCTTGACGGAAATCTCTGCGTAGGGCCTATTGTCGCCGGGAGTTGCAACAATTGACTCCACGCAGGCACGCTTCAAGAGACGCCTGGCGAAGAAATATCTCCAGGATCTCCGAAAGCGATCCCGAAAAGGTCGTGCTCTAAAACTAGCGGGTGATTCACGATCATCGCCCGCCTTTCCATTATTTCCATGCAAACTGAAGAAACTTGTGGTTGGGCACTGGTCTGGTATCTGGTTATTCATGGTGTTATGGTATTCCTGGAAGGACGAAGGGATCCCACTTGGAGGTCGATTCTGGAAGTGTGCATGATATTCTGCAGCAGATCTCGCTTGAGGATCACACCAAGCATTCTCCAACATATCAACAGCGCCAATGTTGGGAGGATGCCTACTGCGATGGTCAGCCACAGGTCTACCGGAGGGATACCACACAGATTCAACTCTAGTGCAGTGACGAACTAACTCTGTTGTCGATGCGAATTCCAAGCCTGCCAAATGATTCTTCATTCGTTCGTCCATGTTCAGCAATAGAATGGCCTGCATGTCAAAATCAGATAACCGATTTTTAAGACTCAAGTCCATCTCTATTATGGAGCCATGAAACTCACGGAAAGATTCTTCTGGCCTCTGAAAACGCGCATCGATTGCTCGCCGCACATCTACGTTGGTCCAATGAGATCCATAACGCTCCTTCAACGCAGCTTCCAAATCAGGCCACGTAAAATTGGGACTGAGCTGCCGGAATAGCCAGTACCATTCTTCTGCTGGTCCTTTCAGAAGAAGGTGGAGACTAGATGCCAGTTCCTCCAAGGGAATGTTGTAATTTCTTGCCAAGGTGGTGGCTCGAAACAGGAATTGCTCAACATCTAGACTAGCAGAAGAACCATCAAAACTGACCCTCCACTTATGCATTGGTGGGGAATAAAATTCGTCGTCAGAGCTAGAATAGGTGGAGTAAGAAGCGTTATAAGATGCCATAATTGAAAATTAATATTATTAATACTGGATAAACTGTAAATCTGTAAAATCAATAAATCAATTAACAATTAACGGACGGACACACCGACGAAATCAGAGAAATCAATAAATAGCAGACGGACTATACCGACAATTTGAATAAAATAAATAATTTAATAAATGACAGACGGACAAACAAACGATTTAATAAAAATAAATTATAAATCGAATACCAGACCGACAAACAGACAAGTAAATAAATATATAAAATCTTAACACCTAACCTAAGCTAAAATAAAAATTGATTTGAAAATCCCTAATCTAAATATCTCCTGCAAAACTATCCTATAATTGAAATCCTATTCAACCTAATAATTAACTAAACCAAACTCAATCCGAAAAATTAACTATCCTAAATATCAAACAACTAGTCCCAACCAAACTACAATCTAGCTAATTAAAACTAATCTAAATCAAAACCTAAATTAAAATCTGCAAATCAACACTACCTAAACTAAACTCAATCAACCAAACTAAACTTAAAATTACTCAAAACCAACAACTATAAAACCAATTATCTAAAACTAATCTAACCCAAGACCCTAATTAACCCCAATAATCTATAACTAAACCTAAATTCATTGACTTTAAGATCAAACCAGTAACCTAGCGGTAATAACTAAACAATCACTAATGCGATGGCGAAATAAAACAAAGTATTTGATAAGAAGTGAAATGAGTGCAGGCGAGTGTAAATGGAATTATAAAACTGATTTGTGCGTTCATTGCTCAAAATGAACCTCCCCATAGTAGGAAAGGGAAAAGAAAAGGTAATTGAATGGGATAGTGATTAAAATTTAGACTAAACACGAAGCAGACAAACCACAACAGTGCCTGGTATAACAATGGAACTCGTAGGCGGACTGGTCATCACAAAGAACTGACTACGAGACCATTATAAAACACTTCGGACTTCATAATGGCTCGGACAAGAGCCGCACAAATCCCAAAGCTACTCCCAGATAGATGATGGAAGGGCCGAAAGCGTTGGCTAATTCCAAGAGTTGGATCTAAGTCCAACTATCCCGTGCAGGGAGATATAACCAACGACTTGAAATTCGGTTGATCCCAACCAACATCCACACTGCTACAGCATGACTACTGTCATAGCCGGTGGAGACTATCAAATACAAAAGAGCACGGTAGGCGCCACTGCATCTGCGGCAAACCCCGTGATCAAAATCTGTAAATAAACTATCCAAAATCCAAACAAAAAAATTTTCAAACTATTATTCAAACAATCATCAAAAATTTCTAACAAAAACAAAAAAAAAATAATTTCCCTGGAATGCTCAGACCACTATTCAAGTCGGGCACTCCAGGAACTCAGCCCAACAAATCTAACATTGAAAAATTTAAACTATAATTAAAAACTAATAAAAATCAACTAAAACCATTAGAAAACCAACAAAGCTAAACGTTTGGGCGCCATATGTTGCAAAGTAACGAATGGTGCTATTAAAAATGAAATAAACAACAAAACCTAAACCAACTTGGGCGCCATATGTTGCAACCACGGAAGTCACCGCAGTTGCAGACATTAAGTAATTAGCAGAGAGGTGTGTAGCCCGGGGTGGCATACTGAGGCCGGCTAGCGCTCAGTCGTGTCGTGGGTTTTCCGGGACACCCTCTGCTCGTGCTGAGCCACCTTACATAAAATAACTAGCACAAAGGGAAATGGATGGGAAAGGGAAGGTCATTCTGAGAAATGAAAAATATGGCTTTTACTGCGACATGGCCGTTTTATTTAATTCACAAATTATAATCCAAATCTATAGTATAAGAAGAATGTCAATAAAAAAAACTACTAAAAACCCCTTTCGAAATTTAAAAATAACATAGAAAGAAACTAAAATATATCAACGTAAAAAAATGCAATATTATAAAGAATATAATAAACAAACTACTGGAAAATATTATAATTGATAAAATATTAAAAAAAAAGAAAAAACCAAATTGGTACTCACTTCTTTCACTGTAGAACTCCGAGCGCCCGATGAAATACACCAAAAGAAGCGTGGGGTTGCTGAAAATTAGATTGTACGTTAAAATCACTAAAACAACAAAAAAAACAACGGCCACTTTTATCAGCACTAATCGTTTCCTCTGCTCCGTCTACGAGCGGCAAATTTTTCTTTTTCTTTTTAATTGATAGCTATCAATGTTTTTTCTAAATTCACTCCTTTCACTTCTGATTTTTGTTTTTTTTTTTTCTCACTGAATTTCAATCCAACACTTTTTATCCTAAATCACAATTTTCTTCTTCCTGCACTCCAAATTTAACAAAATCCTTTTTTCTTAACCAATTTTCTTCTTCCCGCACTACAAATTAACAAAATCTTTTGTTCTAACACCGCACAAAATCAAATCCCCTCTATTTCCAAAGTCCACTATTCAATCCCGTCAAATACCAACTCCAAAAATCAATTTTATCTCACACCGAAAACCTTCTCGTCTTTCCCAAAACCAAAATCTGACTGCCCAATCCTCACCACTTAATTTCCCTTTCACCTTTCTCCAATCCGATCCCGCAATCCAAATTCTTCTCCAATTACCGCTGTCGCATCTGGGTAACGTAATCGAAGTTCATTACACTTCGATTCCGCTACCCACACATCTTTTGGTCCATATCGACAAACTCAATAGTAACCATTGTTTTACATATGGCAATTTGAACACTCCAAGAAGCGCTTGGTTGAATTCAAAGTGTCACATATACACATTTCGGAAGCTATTGGTTTTGCCGATACCCCAAAAAGAGTGCTTCCGTGCGCCCGGGGGAACTTGAACTCAGGGTTCCAGCAGACCCTCGATCGAGAACTCACGACGCAGCTAATGGTGCCATGGATTGTCGATCTCCCATTCATCTCATAAGCAACTTGAACGTTGCATTTCGGCATGGGATTGAATTTTGTTAGTAGGGGAACGTGAATTAATTTTTGTTAGTATAAAAAATAAAATTTGTTAGTGGGAATAGAATTAGTTAGTATAAAGGAAAAGAATTATGTTTTGTTAGAAAAAAAGGTATTGAATATAATTTTGTTAGTGGGAATAAATGAATGAAATGTTGTTAGTGGGAAAATTTAAATTATTAGTACATGTTATATGATTTTAGTTGGAAATAAGGGTAGGATTGTGATGATGAAGATATAAAAATTGAAGGGAAATTGGAAGAATGTTAATAAAATCAAATGAATACACAGAGGAAAAGGTAGGAGTGCCCAAAGGAAGGTGAAAATGTTACGGCGGCAATTAGAAGTTGCGAATGGGAGAAAGTCGGTACGCCGGAATTCGCAGCAATCGTGGGGACGACCCCGACCCTGAGTGTCTCATTCAGCCGGGCAAACAAAGAATGTCGGCAGGGGTAATTATGAATCGGATCGGATGTCTTTGGCGTGAAAGGTCCCAAGCAGCTTACCGGATTCATCCTCAAGCTCATATGCCACTTGCCCAATACGACGACGGACCACTGCAGGAGTGTATCGTGGAGCGAATTTGGCAGCAAAGCAATCTGCGGCGTTGCTCACGAGGACGAACACGAAGGTTGTAGCGTTGAGCTCCCTTTTGGTAGGCTTCTTGCAATTTGCATCTGACTTGGTCCTGTACAGCTCGCAGTCGATCACTGTTAGCACTTAGCTGTACCTCACCATCCTCAAAGGCATTAAGGCGTCTGAGGAGGGCGTACTCAGAACCATGTTGGATAGGGTGGTACCCAAACATGAGAAAGTAGGGCGAATATCCCGTGGACTCATGAATCACCTTGCGGAAGGCAAAACATGAGGCGGGAAGATTCTCGTCCCACTTGCCATGATCAGACCCTATATAGGCTCTAATGGCGTTCAGTGTCGACTGGTTTGACCTCTCTGAGGCATTCGCCTGCGGTGAATGATATGGGGTGAAGCAATGCTGCACTCCATAGTCATTCATAAGCTTGCTGAATACCTTAGAGGTGAACTGTACCCCATTGTCAGAGTGAAGTCATTCAGGCACTCCGAAGGTCAGAAAGATTTCGCGCTCCAAATATCGCACGACTGACTCTGCGGTGGCTTTCGTCATGGGCTTGAGCCATACGAACTTGGTGTAATGATCCAGGACCACGAACAATTGGATATTCCCTGATCTTGAACGAGGGTATGGGCCCATGAAGTCCACAAACAGACGCTGCATAGGTCGTTCGGAGTCTCGTGATGCCCCCATAGGGGGTCTCATTGTGGAATTTGCCGGTTTGACCTGTTTGCATATCAGGCAATTCTTGATGTGCTGAATCACATCTTGACGCAAACGAGGCCAATAATAATACCTTTGCAAAACTTCAGTTGTTTTGCGAATTCCACAATGAGAGCCCCGGGGATCATCATGAGCTCGTACTATGAGAGCTTGTTGGTAACCCTCACGAACCCATAGTTTTGTTCTGGGAACATCAGTAGTCGACGTTACAGGAGAACCAGTACTAATATAGATTCGACCATCTGCAAGGTGCAAATTCTGAGACTGATCGGGTTGTTTCAAGATTTGCTCCTTGAGATGCTCATACTCGGGCTCCTGAAACGCAGACTCCGGGATTGAACCACCAATGTGTCCGTGCTCCGGGAGACAGGGAATGATCGAGTTCACCCGCTCGTCCCCCGAGCATGTTCTTGACAACGCATCGGGAACAACGTTAAGGGCACCTTTCCGGTGTTCAATTTGGAAATTGAATCCTTGTAATTTCAGACTCCAGCGAGCCTGTAACGCTATAGTTACGTTGCGCAGCGTTGAGCTTCATAGACATGTATGCGATTGGATGCTCTCCACCCTCATCGTCCTTCTGGAACAAAACACTTCCAATACCCACTGTACTTGCGTCACACTGGATATAGAAGTGCTTCGTAAAGTCGGGGTTGGCCAGCACTGGAGCAGAAATCAACAATTGCTTCACTTTATTGAAGGCACTATTGGCGGAAGCAGACCACTTGAAGGCACGTTTGCCCTTTAGCAAATCCGTTAGAGGGGCCGTAACCGAGGCGAAGTTTGGAATGAAACGCCTGTACCATCCTGCCATGCCCATAAACCGTCTCACGTCTTTGGCCGTTCGGGGTTCAGCATAGGAGACTATACCTGAAACCTTCTCCGGGTCGGTGCGCAGGATACCATTACTCACTACAAAGCCAAGATATTTGATCTCCTTCTTGACGAACTTGCTTTTTTCAACATTGATGGTCAAGTTGGCGTCCCTGAGCAGTTTTGCAACAGTACTCAGGAGCTCCAAGTGCTCATCAAATGTTGAACTTGTAACAAGCAGGTCATCTAGGTAAACAAATACCTTGTCCTGCAGCTCATGCGGTATTACTTTATGCATCAACCGACACATCGTTTGGGGAGCATTACATAGACCGAACGGCATGACCTTGAAATGGTACAAGGGCCTGCCAGGGACAGTAAAAGCCGTTTTCTCCTTACTTGCCTCATCCAATGGTATTTGCCAAAAGGCATCCTTCAGGTCCAAGCTGGTGATGAACCTGATACTCTGCAACCGTGCCAAAAGACCTTCAATCAGTGGCAACGGATAGGCGTCCTTAACAGTCACCTCGTTGAGGCGTCTAGCGTCAAGGCATAAACGCACCTTGCCGGGTTTCCTGACAAGGGTCACAGGAGAACTCCACGAACTCTAGCTTTCCTCTATTACCCCCAAAGACAACATACGATCGAGTTCGTCATACAATAGTTTCTGTATAACAGGCGAGACAGCATAATGCCGCTGCTTGATGGGTCGAGCGGAACCAGTGTCGATGTAATGAGACACGGGACTGGTCCTACCCAAGCCTTTTTCATTATACGATGGAAACTCCAGCGAGCCAATCGACCAGAAAGGTCCGACTGCTGCATCAGCCGAAGTCCAGTCGTTGCTGATCTTTTGGGGACAGCAGATGAAATTCAGGGCTTTGAGGTTCCGAGGCTGTTTCGGTAGCGTTGACCTGGATTGGTGCTATTTTGAAGAGATCTCAGAAGTCAATTCCAAGATACACTGCGTGCGTCAAGGAAGGAACAACTAGGAATCTCATCAATTTGGTGGTTTTATTAAATTGCACCAATGTATGACGTATCCCAGAACTGGATCCTTGTGCCCTGATGCATTCTGAAGATGAGCATGCATGGTATGCATATGCAAACCCAAATCCGACAGCAGGTCCAAGGCTCCGGCTCCGAGAATACAACACTGGCTCCGCTATCAAGCAAGCCCGTCAATTTGCGACCCTTGACGGAAATCTCTGCGTAGGGCCTATTGTCGCCGGGAGTTGCAACAATTGACTCAACGCAGGCACGCTTCAAGAGACGCCTGGCGAAGAAATATCTCCAGGATCTCCGAAAGCGATCCCGAAAAGGTCGTGCTCTAAAACTAGCGGGTGATTCACGATCATCGCCCGCCTTTCCATTACATTCGACGTAGTCCGGTAATTTGCTTGAGGTATCAGCACTGCTAAATGATGCTGGGGACTCATGATGATGCAAACTGAAGAAACTTCTGGTTGGGCACTGGTCTGGTATCTGGTTATTCATGGTGTTATGGTATTCCTGGAAGGAGGAAGGGATCCCACTTGGAGGTCGATTCTGGAAGTGTGCATGATATTCTGCAGCAGATCTCGCTTGAGGATCACACCAAGCATTCTCCAACATATCAACAGCGCCAATGTTGGGAGGATGCCTACTGCGATGGTCAGCCACAGGTCTACCGGAGGGATACCACACAGATTCAACTCTAGTGCAGTGACGAACTAACTCTGTTGTCGATGCGAATTCCAAGCCTGCCAAATGATTCCTCATTCGTTCGTCCATGTTCAGCAATAGAATGGCCTGCATGTCAAAATCAGATAACCGATTTTTAAGACGCAAGTCCATCTCTATTATGGAGCCATGAAACTCACGGAAAGATTCTTCTGGCCTCTGGAAACGCGCATCGATTGCTCGCCGCACATCTACGTTGGTCCAATGAGATCCATAACGCTCCTTCAACGCGGCTTCCAAATCAGGCCACGTAAAATTGGGACTGAGCTGCCGGAATAGCCAGTACCATTCTTCTGCTGGTCCTTTCAGAAGAAGGTGGAGACTAGATGCCAGTTCCTCCAAGGGAATGTTGTAATTTCTTGCCAAGGTGGTGGCTCGAAACAGGAATTGCTCAACATCTAGACCAGCAGAAGAACCATCAAAACTGACCCTCCACTTATGCATTGGTGGGAAGGAATAAAATTCGTCGTCAGAGCTAGAATAGGTGGAGTAAGAAGCGTTAGGCGATGCCATAATTGAAAATTAATATTATTAATACTGGATAAACTGTAAATCTGTAAAATCAATAAATCAATTAACAATTAACGGACGGACACACCGACGAAATCAGAGAAATCAATAAATAGCAGACGGACTATACCGACAATTTGAATAAAATAAATAATTTAATAAATGACAGACGGACAAACAAACGATTTAATAAAAATAAATTAGAAATCGAATACCAGACCGACAAACAGACAAGTAAATAAATATATAAAATCTTAACACCTAACCTAAGCTAAAATAAAAATTGATTTGAAATTCGCTAATCTAAATATCTCCTGCAAAACTATCCTATAATTGAAATCCTATTCAACCTAATAATTAACTAAACCAAACTCAATCCGAAAAATTAACTATCCTAAATATCAAACAACTAGTTCCAACCAAACTACAATCTAGCTAATTAAAACTAATCTAAATCAAAACCTAAATTAAAATCTGCAAATCAACACTACCTAAACTAAACTCAATCAACCAAACTAAACTTAAAATTACTCAAAACCAACAACTGTAAAACCAATTATCTAAAACTAATCTAACCCAAGACCCTAATTAACCCCAATAATCTATAACTAAACCTAAATTCATTGACTTTAAGATCAAACCAGCAACCTAGCGGTAATAACTAAACAATCACTAATGCGATGGCGAAATAAAAGAAAGTATTTGATAAGAAGTGAAATGAGTGCAGGCGAGTGTAAATGGAATTACAAAACTGATTTGTGCTTTCATTGCTCAAAATGAACCTCCCCATAGGAGGAAAGGGAAAAGAAAAGGTAATTGAATGGGATAGTGATTAAAATTTAGACTAAACACGAAGCAGACAAACCACAACAGTGCCTGGTATAACAATGGAACTCGTAGGCGGACTCCGCTCTAATGGTCACCACAAAGGGCTGACTACGAGACCATTATAAAACACTTCGGACTTCATAATGGCTCGGACAAGAGCCGCACAAATCCCAAAGCTACTCCCAGATAGATGATGGAAGGGCCGAAAGCGTTGGCTAATTCCAAGAGTTGGATCTAAGTCCAACTATCCCGTGCAGGGAGATATAACCAACGACTTGAAATTCGGTTGATCCCAACCAACATCCACACTGCTACAGCATGACTACTGTCATAGCCGGTGGAGACTATCAAATACAAAACAGCACGGTAGGCGCCACTGCATCTGCGGCAAACCCCGTGATCAAAATCTGTAAATAAACTATCCAAAATCCAAACAAAAAAATTTTCAAACTATTATTCAAACAATCATCAAAAATTTCTTACAAAAACAAAAAAAAAAAAATATCCCTGGAATGCTCAGACCACTATTCAAGTCAGGCACTCCAGGTACTCAGCCCAACAAATCTAAAATTGAAAAATTTAAACTATAATTAAAAACTAATAAAAATCAACTAAAACCATTAGAAAACCAACAAAGCTAAACGTTTGGGCGCCATATGTTGCAAAGCAACGAATGGTGCTATTAAAAATGAAATAATCAACAAAACCTAAACCAACAACCACGGAAGTCACCGCAGTTGCAGACATTAAGTAATTAGCAGAGAGGTGTGTAGCCCGGGGTGGCATACTGAGGCCGGCTAGCGCTCAGTCGTGTCGTGGGTTTTCCGGGACACCCTCTGCTCGTGCTGAGCCACCTTACATAAAATAACTAGCACAAAGGGAAATGGATGGGAAAGGGAAGGTCATTCTGAGAAATGAAAAATATGGCTTTTACTGCGACATGGCCGTTTTATTTAATTCACAAATTATAATCCAAATCTATAGTATAAGAAGAATGTCAATAAAAAAAACTACTAAAAACCCCTTTCGAAATTTAAAAATAACATAGAAAGAAACTAAAATATATCAACGTAAAAAAATGCAATATTATAAAGAATATAATAAACAAACTACTGGAAAATATTATAATTGATAAAATATTAAAAAAAAAGAAAAAACCAAATTGGTACTCACTTCTTTCACTGTAGAACTCCGAGCGCCCGATGAAATACACCAAAAGAAGCGTGGGGTTGCTGAAAATTAGATTGTACGTTAAAATCACTAAAACAACAAAAAAAAACAACGGCCACTTTTATCAGCACTAATCGTTTCCTCTGCTCCGTCTACGAGCGGCAAATTTTTCTTTTTCTTTTTAATTGATAGCTATCAATGTTTTTTCTAAATTCACTCCTTTCACTTCTGATTTTTGTTTTTTTTTTCTCACTGAATTCCAATCCAACACTTTTTATCCTAAATCACAATTTTCTTCTTCCTGCACTCCAAATTTAACAAAATCCTTTTTTCTTAACCAATTTTCTTCTTCCCGCACTCCAAATTAACAAAATCTTTTGTTCTAACACCGCACAAAATCAAATCCCCTCTATTTCCAAAGTCCACTATTCAATCCCGTCAAATACCAACTCCAAAAATCAATTTTATCTCACACCGAAAACCTTCTCGTCTTTCCCAAAACCAAAATCTGACTGCCCAATCCTCACCACTTAATTTCCCTTTCACCTTTCTCCAATCCGATCCCGCAATCCAAATTCTTCTCCAATTACCGCTGTCGCATCTGGGTAACGTAATCGAAGTTCATTACACTTCGATTCCGCTACCCACACATCTTTTGGTCCATATCGACAAACTCAATAGTAACCATTGTTTTACATATGGCAATTTGAACACTCCAAGAAGCGCTTGGTTGAATTCAAAGTGTCACATATACACATTTCGGAAGCTATTGGTTTTGCCGATACCCCAAAAAGAGTGCTTCCGTGCGCCCGGGGGAACTTGAACTCAGGGTTCCAGCAGACCCTCGATCGAGAACTCACGACGCAGCTAATGGTGCCATGGATTGTCGATCTCCCATTCATCTCATAAGCAACTTGAACGTTGCATTTCGGCATGGGATTGAATTTTGTTAGTAGGGGAACGTGAATTAATTTTTGTTAGTATAAAAAATAAAATTTGTTAGTGGGAATAGAATTAGTTAGTATAAAGGAAAAGAATTATGTTTTGTCAGAAAAAAAGGTATTGAATATAATTTTGTTAGTAGGAATAAATGAATGAAATGTTGTTAGTGGGAAAATTTAAATTATTAGTATATGTTATATGATTTTAGTTGGAAATAAGGGTAGGATTGTGATGATGAAGATATAAAAATTGAAGGGAAATTGGAAGAATGTTAATAAAATTAAATGAATACACAGAGGAAAAGGTAGGAGTGCCCAAAGGAAGGTGGAAATGTTACGGCGGCAATTAGAAGTTGCGAATGGGAGAAAGTCGGTACGCCGGAATTCGCAACAATCGTGGGGACGACCCAGACCCTGAGTGTCTCATTCAGCCGGGCAAACAAAGAATGTCGGCAGGGGTAATTATGAATCGGATCGGATGTCTTTGGCGTGAAAGGTCCCAAGCAGCTTACCGGATTCATCCTCAAGCTCGTATGCCACTTGCCCAATACGACGACGGACCACTGCAGGAGTGTATCGTGGAGCGAATTTGGCAGCAAAGCAATCTGCGGCGTTGCTCACGAGGACGAACACGAAGGTTGTAGCGTTGAGCTCCCTTTTGGTAGGCTTCTTGCAATTTGCATCTGACTTGGTCCTGTACAGCTCGCAGTCGATCACTGTTAGCACTTAGCTGTACCTCACCATCCTCAAAGGCATTAAGGCTTCTGAGGAGGGCGTACTCAGAACCATGTTGGATAGGGTGGTACCCGAACATGAGAAAGTAGGGCGAATATCCCGTGGACTCATGAATCACCTTGCGGAAGGCAAAACATGAGGCTGGAAGATTCTCGTCCCACTTGCCATGATCAGACCCTATATAGGCTCTAATGGCGTTCAGTGTCGACTGGTTTGACCTCTCTGAGGCATTCGCCTGCGGTGAATGATATGGGGTGAAGCAATGCTGCACTCCATAGTCATTCATAAGCTTGCTGAATACCTTAGAGGTGAACTGTACCCCATTGTCAGAGTGAAGCCATTCAGGCACTCCGAAGGTCAGAAAGATTTCGCGCTCCAAATATCGCACGACTGACTCTGCGGTGGCTTTCGTCATGGGCTTGAGCCATACGAACTTGGTGTAATGATCCAGGACCACGAACAATTGGGTATTCCCTGATCTTGAACGAGGGTAATGGCCCATGAAGTCCACAAACAGGCGCTGCATAGGTCGTTCGGAGTCTCGTGATGCCCCCATAGGGGGTCTCATTGTGGAATTTGCCGGTTTGACCTGTTTGCATATCAGGCAATTCTTGATGTGCTGAATCACATCTTGACGCAAACGAGGCCAATAATAATACCTTTGCAAAACTTCAGTTGTTTTGCGAATTCCACAATGAGAGCCCCGGGGATCATCATGAGCTCGTACTATGAGAGCTTGTTGGTGACCCTCAGGAACCCATAGTTTTGTTCTGGGAACATCAGTAGTCGACGTTACAGGAGAACCAGTACTAATATAGATTCGACCATCTGCAAGGTGCAAATTCTGAAACTGATCGGGTTGTTTCAAGATTTGCTCCTTGAAATGCTCATAATCGGGCTCCTGAAACGCAGACTCCGGGATTGAACCACCAATGTGTTCGTGCTCCGGGAGACAGGGAATGATCGAGTTCACCCGCTCGTCCTCCGAGCATGTTCTTGACAACGCATCGGGAACAACGTTAAGGGCACCTTTCCGGTGTTCAATTTGGAAATTGAATCCTTGTAATTTCAGACTCCAGCGAGCCAATCGACCAGAAAGGTCCGACTGCTGCATCAGCCATTTAAGACTGGCATGGTCGGTTATGATGGTGAAGGGCAACCCTTCGATATATGCCCTGAATCTCTTTACGCTCTGCACAGCAGCTAAGCATTCCAATTCTGTAACGCTATAGTTACGTTGCGCAGCGTTGAGCTTCATAGACATATATGCGATTGGATGCTCTCCACCCTCATCGTCCTTCTGGAACAAAACACTTCCAATACCCACTGTACTTGCGTCACACTGGATATAGAAGTGCTTCGTAAAGTCGGGGTTGGCCAGCACTGGAGCAGAAATCAACAATTGCTTCACTTTATTGAAGGCACTATTGGGAAGCAGACCACTTGAAGGCACGTTTGCCCTTTAGCAAATCCGTTAGAGGGGCCGTAACCGAGGCGAAGTTTGGAATGAAACGCCTGTACCATCCTGCCATGCCCATAAACCGTCTCACGTCTTTGGCCGTTCGGGGTTCAGCATAGGAGACTATACCTGAAACCTTCTCCGGGTCGGTGCGCAGGATACCATTACTCACTACAAAGCCAAGATATTTGATCTCCTTCTTGACGAACTTGCTTTTTTCAACATTGATGGTCAAGTTGGCGTCCCTGAGCAGTTTTGCAACAGTACTCATGAGCTCCAAGTGCTCATCAAATGTTGAACTTGTAACAAGCAGGTCATCTAGGTAAACAAATACCTTGTCCTGTATTACTTTATGCATCAACCGACACATCGTTTGGGGAGCATTACATAGACCGAACGGCATGACCTTGAAATGGTACAAGGGCCTGCCAGGGACAGTAAAAGCCGTTTTCTCCTTACTTGCCTCATCCAATGGTATTTGCCAAAAGGCATCCTTCAGGTCCAAGCTGGTGATGAACCTGGTACTCTGCAACCGTGCCAAAAGACCTTCAATCAGTGGCAACGGATAGGCGTCCTTAACAGTCACCTCGTTGAGGCGTCTAGCGTCAAGGCATAAACGCACCTTGCCGGGTTTCCTGACAAGGGTCACAGGAGAACTCCACGAACTCTAGCTTTCCTCTATTACCCCCAAAGACAACATACGATCGAGTTCGTCATACAATAGTTTCTGTATAACAGGCGAGACAGCATAATGCCGCTGCTTGATGGGTCGAGCGGAACCAGTGTCGATGTGATGAGACACGGGACTGGTCCTACCCAAGCCTTTTTCATTATACAATGGAAACTCCAGCGAGCCAATCGACCAGAAAGGTCCGACTGCTGCATCAGCCGAAGTCCAGTCGTTGCTGATCTTTTGGGGACAGCAGATGAAATTCAGGGCTTTGAGGTTCCGAGGCTGTTTCGATAGCGTTGACCTGGATTGGTGCTATTTTGAAGAGATCTCAGAAGTCAATTCCAAGATACACTGCGTGCGTCAAGGAAGGAACAACTAGGAATCTCATCAATTTGGTGGTTTTATTAAATTGCACCAATGTATGACGTATCCCAGAACTGGATCCTTGTGCCCTGATGCATTCTGAAGATGAGCATGCATGGTATGCATATGCAAACCCAAATCCGACAGCAGGTCCAAGGCTCCGGCTCCGAGAATACTAACACTGGCTCCGCTATCAAGCAAGCCCGTCAATTTGCGACCCTTGACGGAAATCTCTGCGTAGGGCCTATTGTCGCCGGGAGTTGCAACAATTGACTCAACGCAGGCACGCTTCAAGAGACGCCTGGCGAAGAAATATCTCCAGGATCTCCGAAAGCGATCCCGAAAAGGTCGTGCTCTAAAACTAGCGGGTGATTCACGATCATCGCCCGCCTTTCCATTACATTCGACGTAGTCCGGTAATTTGCTTGAGGTATCAGCACTGCTAAATGATGCTGGGGACTCATGATGATGCAAACTGAAGAAACTTGTGGTTGGGCACTGGTCTGGTATCTGGTTATTCATGGTGTTATGGTATTCCTGGAAGGACGAAGGGATCCCACTTGGAGGTCGATTCTGGAAGTGTGCATGATATTCTGCAGCAGATCTCGCTTGAGGATCACACCAAGCATTCTCCAACATATCAACAGCGCCAATGTTGGGAGGATGCCTACTGCGATGGTCAGCCACAGGTCTACCGGAGGGATACCACACAGATTCAACTCTAGTGCAGTGACGAACTAACTCTGTTGTCGATGCGAATTCCAAGCCTGCCAAATGATTCCTCATTCGTTCGTCCATGTTCAGCAATAGAATGGCCTGCATGTCAAAATCAGATAACCGATTTTTAAGACGCAAGTCCATCTCTATTATGGAGCCATGAAACTCACGGAAAGATTCTTCTGGCCTCTGGAAACGCGCATCGATTGCTCGCCGCACATCTACGTTGGTCCAATGAGATTCATAACGCTCCTTCAACGCAGCTTCCAAATCAGGCCACGTAAAATTGGGACTGAGCTGCCGGAATAGCCAGTACCATTCTTCTGCTGGTCCTTTCAGAAGAAGGTGGAGACTAGATGCCAGTTCCTCCAAGGGAATGTTGTAATTTCTTGCCAAGGTGGTGGCTCGAGGCAGGAATTGCTCAACATCTAGACTAGCAGAAGAACCATCAAAACTGACCCTCCACTTATGCATTGGTGGGAAGGAATAAAACTCGTCGTCAGAGCTAGAATAGGTGGAGTAAGAAGCGTTATGCGATGCCATAATTGAAAATTAATATTATTAATACTGGATAAACTGTAAATCTGTAAAATCAATAAATCAATTAACAATTAACGGACGGACACACCGACGAAATCAGAGAAATCAATAAATAGCAGACGGACTTTACCGACAATTTGAATAAAATAAATAATTTAATAAATGACAGACGGACAAACAAACGATTTAATAAAAATAAATTATAAATCGAATACCAGACCGACAAACAGACAAGTAAATAAATATATAAAATCTTAACACCTAACCTAAGCTAAAATAAAAATTGATTTGAAATTCCCTAATCTAAATATCTCCTGCAAAACTATCCTATAATTGAAATCCTATTCAACCTAATAATTAACTAAACCAAACTCAATCCGAAAAATTAACTATCCTAAATATCAAACAACTAGTCCCAACCAAACAACAATCTAGCTAATTAAAACTAATCTAAATCAAAACGTAAATTAAAATCTGCAAATCAACACTACCTAAACTAAACTCAATCAACCAAACTAAACTTAAAATTACTCAAAACCAACAACTGTAAAACCAATTATCTAAAACTAATCTAACCCAAGACCCTAATTAACCCCAATAATCTATAACTAAACCTAAATTCATTGACTTTAAGATCAAACCAGCAACCTAGCGGTAATAACTAAACAATCACTAATGCGATGGCGAAATAAAACAAAGTATTTGATAAGAAGTGAAATGAGTGCAGGCGAGTGTAAATGGAATTACAAAACTGATTTGTGCTTTCATTGCTCAAAATGAACCTCCCCATAGGAGGAAAGGGAAAAGAAAAGGTAATTGAATGGGATAGTGATTAAAATTTAGACTAAACACGAAGCAGACAAACCACAACAGTGCCTGGTATAACAATGGAACTCGTAGGCGGACTCCGCTCTAATGGTCACCACAAAGGGCTGACTACGAGACCATTATAAAACACTTCGGACTTCATAATGGCTCGGACAAGAGCCACACAAATCCCAAAGCTACTCCCAGATAGATGATGGAAGGGCCGAAAGCGTTGGCTAATTCCAAGAGTTGGATCTAAGTCCAACTATCCCGTGCAGGGAGATATAACCAACGACTTGAAATTCGGTTGATCCCAACCAACATCCACACTGCTACAGCATGACTACTGTCATAGCCGGTGGAGACTATCAAATACAAAACAGCACGGTAGGCGCCACTGCATCTGCGGCAAACCCCGTGATCAAAATCTGTAAATAAACTATCCAAAATCCAAACAAAAAAATTTTCAAACTATTATTCAAACAATCATCAAAAATTTCTTACAAAAACAAAAAAAAAAAAAATATCCCTGGAATGCTCAGACCACTATTCAAGTCAGGCACTCCAGGTACTCAGCCCAACAAATCTAAAATTGAAAAATTTAAACTATAATTAAAAACTAATAAAAATCAACTAAAACCATTAGAAAACCAACAAAGCTAAACGTTTGGGCGCCATATGTTGCAAAGCAACGAATGGTGCTATTAAAAATGAAATAATCAACAAAACCTAAACCAACAACCACGGAAGTCACCGCAGTTGCAGACATTAAGTAATTAGCAGAGAGGTGTGTAGCCCGGGGTGGCATACTGAGGCCGGCTAGCGCTCAGTCGTGTCGTGGGTTTTCCGGGACACCCTCTGCTCGTGCTGAGCCACCTTACATAAAATAACTAGCACAAAGGGAAATGGATGGGAAAGGGAAGGTCATTCTGAGAAATGAAAAATATGGCTTTTACTGCGACATGGCCGTTTTATTTAATTCACAAATTATAATCCAAATCTATAGTATAAGAAGAATGTCAATAAAAAAAACTACTAAAAACCCCTTTCGAAATTTAAAAATAACATAGAAAGAAACTAAAATATATCAACGTAAAAAAATGCAATATTATAAAGAATATAATAAACAAACTACTGGAAAATATTATAATTGATAAAATATTAAAAAAAAAGAAAAAACCAAATTGGTACTCACTTCTTTCACTGTAGAACTCCGAGCGCCCGATGAAATACACCAAAAGAAGCGTGGGGTTGCTGAAAATTAGATTGTACGTTAAAATCACTAAAACAACAAAAAAAACAACGGCCACTTTTATCAGCACTAATCGTTTCCTCTGCTCCGTCTACGAGCGGCAAATTTTTCTTTTTCTTTTTAATTGATAGTTGTCAATGTTTTTTCTAAATTCACTCCTTTCACTTCTGATTTTTGTTTTTTTTCTCACTGAATTTCAATCCAACACTTTTTATCCTAAATCACAATTTTCTTCTTCCTGCACTCCAAATTTAACAAAATCCTTTTTTCTTAACCAATTTTCTTCTTCCCGCACTCCAAATCAACAAAATCTTTTGTTCTAACACCGCACAAAATCAAATCCCCTCTATTTCCAAAGTCCACTATTCAATCCCGTCAAGTACCAACTCCAAAAATCAATTTTATCTCACACCGAAAACCTTCTCGTCTTTCCCAAAACCAAAATCTGACTGCCCAATCCTCACCACTTAATTTCCCTTTCACCTTTCTCCAATCCGATCCCGCAATCCAAATTCTTCTCCAATTACCGCTGTCGCATCTGGGTAACGTAATCGAAGTTCATTACACTTCGATTCCGCTACCCACACATCTTTTGGTCCATATCGACAAACTCAATAGTAACCATTGTTTTACATATGGCAATTTGAACACTCCAAGAAGCGCTTGGTTGAATTCAAAGTGTCACATATACACATTTCGGAAGCTATTGGTTTTGCCGATACCCCAAAAAGAGTGCTTCCGTGCGCCCGGGGGAACTTGAACTCAGGGTTCCAGCAGACCCTCGATCGAGAACTCACGACGCAGCTAATGGTGCCATGGATTGTCGATCTCCCATTCATCTCATAAGCAACTTGAACGTTGCATTTCGGCATGGGATTGAATTTTGTTAGTAGGGGAACGTGAATTAATTTTTGTTAGTATAAAAAATAAAATTTGTTAGTGGGAATAGAATTAGTTAGTATAAAGGAAAAGAATTATGTTTTGTCAGAAAAAAAGGTATTGAATATAATTTTGTTAGTAGGAATAAATGAATGAAATGTTGTTAGTGGGAAAATTTAAATTATTAGTATATGTTATATGATTTTAGTTGGAAATAAGGGTAGGATTGTGATGATGAAGATATAAAAATTGAAGGGAAATTGGAAGAATGTTAATAAAATTAAATGAATACACAGAGGAAAAGGTAGGAGTGCCCAAAGGAAGGTGGAAATGTTACGGCGGCAATTAGAAGTTGCGAATGGGAGAAAGTCGGTACGCCGGAATTCGCAACAATCGTGGGGACGACCCAGACCCTGAGTGTCTCATTCAGCCGGGCAAACAAAGAATGTCGGCAGGGGTAATTATGAATCGGATCGGATGTCTGTGGCGTGAAAGGTCCCAAGCAGCTTACCGGATTCATCCTCAAGCTCGTATGCCACTTGCCCAATACGACGACGGACCACTGCAGGAGTGTATCGTGGAGCGAATTTGGCAGCAAAGCAATCTGCGGCGTTGCTCACGAGGACGAACACGAAGGTTGTAGCGTTGAGCTCCCTTTTGGTAGGCTTCTTGCAATTTGCATCTGACTTGGTCCTGTACAGCTCGCAGTCGATCACTGTTAGCACTTAGCTGTACCTCACCATCCTCAAAGGCATTAAGGCTTCTGAGGAGGGCGTACTCAGAACCATGTTGGATAGGGTGGTACCCGAACATGAGAAAGTAGGGCGAATATCCCGTGGACTCATGAATCACCTTGCGGAAGGCAAAACATGAGGCTGGAAGATTCTCGTCCCACTTGCCATGATCAGACCCTATATAGGCTCTAATGGCGTTCAGTGTCGACTGGTTTGACCTCTCTGAGGCATTCGCCTGCAGTGAATGATATGGGGTGAAGCAATGCTGCACTCCATAGTCATTCATAAGCTTGCTGAATACCTTAGAGGTGAACTGTACCCCATTGTCAGAGTGAAGCCATTCAGGCACTCCGAAGGTCAGAAAGATTTCGCGCTCCAAATATCGCACGACTGACTCTGCGGTGGCTTTCGTCATGGGCTTGAGCCATACGAACTTGGTGTAATGATCCAGGACCACGAACAATTGGATATTCCGTGATCTTGAACGAGGGTACGGGCCCATGAAGTCCACAAACAGGCGCTGCATAGGTCGTTCGGAGTCTCGTGATGCCCCCATAGGGGGTCTCATTGTGGAATTTGCCGGTTTGACCTGTTTGCATATCAGGCAATTCTTGATGTGCTGAATCACATCTTGACGCAAACGAGGCCAATAATAATACCTTTGCAAAACTTCAGTTGTTTTGCGAATTCCACAATGAGAGCCCCGGGGATCATCATGAGCTCGTACTATGAGAGCTTGTTGGTGACCCTCAGGAACCCATAGTTTTGTTCTGGGAACATCAGTAGTCGACGTTACAGGAGAACCAGTACTAATATAGATTCGACCATCTGCAAGGTGCAAATTCTGAAACTGATCGGGTTGTTTCAAGATTTGCTCCTTGAGATGCTCATACTCGGGCTCCTGAAACGCAGACTCCGGGATTGAACCACCAATGTGTCCGTGCTCCGGGAGACAGGGAATGATCGAGTTCACCCGCTCGTCCTCCGAGCACGTTCTTGACAACGCATCGGGAACAACGTTAAGGGCACCTTTCCGGTGTTCAATTTGGAAATTGAATCCTTGTAATTTCAGACTCCAGCGAGCCTGTAACGCTATAGTTACGTTGCGCAGCGTTGAGCTTCATAGACATGTATGCGATTGGATGCTCTCCACCCTCATCGTCCTTCTGGAACAAAACACTTCCAATACCCACTGTACTTGCGTCACACTGGATATAGAAGTGCTTCGTAAAGTCGGGGTTGGCCAGCACTGGAGCAGAAATCAACAATTGCTTCACTTTATTGAAGGCACTATTGGCGGAAGCAGACCACTTGAAGGCACGTTTGCCCTTTAGCAAATCCGTTAGAGGGGCCGTAACCGAGGCGAAGTTTGGAATGAAACGCCTGTACCATCCTGCCATGCCCATAAACCGTCTCACGTCTTTGGCCGTTCGGGGGTCGGTGCGCAGGATACCATTACTCACTACAAAGCCAAGATATTTGATCTCCTTCTTGACGAACTTGCTTTTTTCAACATTGATGGTCAAGTTGGCGTCCCTGAGCAGTTTTGCAACAGTACTCAGGAGCTCCAAGTGCTCATCAAATGTTGAACTTGTAACAAGCAGGTCATCTAGGTAAACAAATACCTTGTCCTGCAGCTCATGCGGTATTACTTTATGCATCAACCGACACATCGTTTGGGGAGCATTACATAGACCGAACGGCATGACCTTGAAATGGTACAAGGGCCTGCCAGGGACAGTAAAAGCCGTTTTCTCCTTACTTGCCTCATCCAATGGTATTTGCCAAAAAGCATCCTTCAGGTCCAAGCTGGTGATGAACCTGGTACTCTGCAACCGTGCCAAAAGACCTTCAATCAGTGGCAACGGATAGGCGTCCTTAACAGTCACCGGGTTTCCTGACAAGGGTCACAGGAGAACTCCACGAACTCTAGCTTTCCTCTATTACCCCCAAAGACAACATACGATCGAGTTCGTCATACAATAGTTTCTGTATAACAGGCGAGACAGCATAATGCCGCTGCTTGATGGGTCGAGCGGAACCAGTGTCGATGTGATGAGACACGGGACTGGTCCTACCCAAGCCTTTTTCATTATACAATGGAAACTCCAGCGAGCCAATCGACCAGAAAGGTCCGACTGCTGCATCAGCCGAAGTCCAGTCGTTGCTGATCTTTTGGGGACAGCAGATGAAATTCAGGGCTTTGAGGTTCCGAGGCTGTTTCGATAGCGTTGACCTGGATTGGTGCTATTTTGAAGAGATCTCAGAAGTCAATTCCAAGATACACTGCGTGCGTCAAGGAAGGAACAACTAGGAATCTCATCAATTTGGTGGTTTTATTAAATTGCACCAATGTATGACGTATCCCAGAACTGGATCCTTGTGCCCTGATGCATTCTGAAGATGAGCATGCATGGTATGCATATGCAAACCCAAATCCGACAGCAGGTCCAAGGCTCCGGCTCCGAGAATACTAACACTGGCTTCGCTATCAAGCAAGCCCGTCAATTTGCGACCCTTGACGGAAATCTCTGCGTAGGGCCTATTGTCGCCGGGAGTTGCAACAATTGACTCCACGCAGGCACGCTTCAAGAGACGCCTGGCGAAGAAATATCTCCAGGATCTCCGAAAGCGATCCCGAAAAGGTCGTGCTCTAAAACTAGCGGGTGATTCACGATCATCGCCCGCCTTTCCATTACATTCGACGTAGTCCGGTAATTTGCTTGAGGTATCAGCACTGCTAAATGATGCTGGGGACTCATGATGATGCAAACTGAAGAAACTTGTGGTTGGGCACTGGTCTGGTATCTGGTTATTCATGGTGTTATGGTATTCCTGGAAGGACGAAGGGATCCCACTTGGAGGTCGATTCTGGAAGTGTGCATGATATTCTGCAGCAGATCTCGCTTGAGGATCACACCAAGCATTCTCCAACATATCAACAGCGCCAATGTTGGGAGGATGCCTACTGCGATGGTCAGCCACAGGTCTACCGGAGGGATACCACACAGATTCAACTCTAGTGCAGTGACGAACTAACTCTGTTGTCGATGCGAATTCCAAGCCTGCCAAATGATTCCTCATTCGTTCGTCCATGTTCAGCAATAGAATGGCCTGCATGTCAAAATCAGATAACCGATTTTTAAGACGCAAGTCCATCTCTATTATGGAGCCATGAAACTCGCGGAAAGATTCTTCTGGCCTCTGGAAACGCGCATCGATTGCTCGCCGCACATCTACGTTGGTCCAATGAGATCCATAACGCTCCTTCAACGCGGCTTCCAAATCAGGCCACGTAAAATTGGGACTGAGCTGCCGGAATAGCCAGTACCATTCTTCTGCTGGTCCTTTCAGAAGAAGGTGGAGACTAGATGCCAGTTCCTCCAAGGGAATGTTGTAATTTCTTGCCAAGGTGGTGGCTCGAGGCAGGAATTGCTCAACATCTAGACTAGCAGAAGAACCATCAAAACTGACCCTCCACTTATGCATTGGTGGGAAGGAATAAAACTCGTCGTCAGAGCTAGAATAGGTGGAGTAAGAAGCGTTATGCGATGCCATAATTGAAAATTAATATTATTAATACTGGATAAACTGTAAATCTGTAAAATCAATAAATCAATTAACAATTAACGGACGGACACACCGACGAAATCAGAGAAATCAATAAATAGCAGACGGACTATACCGACAGTTTGAATAAAATAAATAATTTAATAAATGACAGGCGGACAAACAAACGATTTAATAAAAATAAATTATAAATCGAATACCAGACCGACAAACAGACAAGTAAATAAATATATAAAATCTTAACACCTAACCTAAGCTAAAATAAAAATTGATTTGAAATTCCCTAATCTAAATATCTCCTGCAAAACTATCCTATAATTGAAATCCTATTCAACCTAATAATTAACTAAACCAAACTCAATCCGAAAAATTAACTATCCTAAATATCAAACAACTAGTCCCAACCAAACAACAATCTAGCTAATTAAAACTAATCTAAATCAAAACCTAAATTAAAATCTGCAAATCAACACTACCTAAACTAAACTCAATCAACCAAACTAAACTTAAAATTACTCAAAACCAACAACTGTAAAACCAATTATCTAAAACTAATCTAACCCAAGACCCTAATTAACCCCAATAATCTATAACTAAACCTAAATTCATTGACTTTAAGATCAAACCAGTAACCTAGCGGTAATAACTAAACAATCACTAATGCGATGGCGAAATAAAAGAAAGTATTTGATAAGAAGTGAAATGAGTGCAGGCGAGTGTAAATGGAATTACAAAACTGATTTGTGCTTTCATTGCTCAAAATGAACCTCCCCATAGGAGGAAAGGGAAAAGAAAAGGTAATTGAATGGGATAGTGATTAAAATTTAGACTAAACACGAAGCAGACAAACCACAACAGTGCCTGGTATAACAATGGAACTCGTAGGCAGACTCCGCTCTAATGGTCACCACAAAGGGCTGACTACGAGACCATTATAAAACACTTCGGACTTCATAATGGCTCGGACAAGAGCCGCACAAATCCCAAAGCTACTCCCAGGTAGATGATGGAAGGGCCGAAAGCGTTGGCTAATTCCAAGAGTTGGATCTAAGTCCAACTATCCCGTGCAGGGAGATATAACCAACGACTTGAAATTCGGTTGATCCCAACCAACATCCACACTGCTACAGCATGACTACTGTCATAGCCGGTGGAGACTATCAAATACAAAACAGCACGGTAGGCGCCACTGCATCTGCGGCAAACCCCGTGATCAAAATCTGTAAATAAACTATCCAAAATCCAAACAAAAAAATTTTCAAACTATTATTCAAACAATCATCAAAAATTTCTAACAAAAACAAAAAAAAAATAATTTCCCTGGAATGCTCAGACCACTATTCAAGTCGGGCACTCCAGGAACTCAGCCCAACAAATCTAACATTGAAAAATTTAAACTATAATTAAAAACTAATAAAAATCAACTAAAACCATTAGAAAACCAACAAAGCTAAACGTTTGGGCGCCATATGTTGCAAAGTAACGAATGGTGCTATTAAAAATGAAATAAACAACAAAACCTAAACCAACTTGGGCGCCATATGTTGCAACCACGGAAGTCACCGCAGTTGCAGACATTAAGTAATTAGCAGAGAGGTGTGTAGCCCGGGGTGGCATACTGAGGCCGGCTAGCGCTCAGTCGTGTCGTGGGTTTTCCGGGACACCCTCTGCTCGTGCTGAGCCACCTTACATAAAATAACTAGCACAAAGGGAAATGGATGGGAAAGGGAAGGTCATTCTGAGAAATGAAAAATATGGCTTTTACTGCGACATGGCCGTTTTATTTAATTCACAAATTATAATCCAAATCTATAGTATAAGAAGAATGTCAATAAAAAAAACTACTAAAAACCCCTTTCGAAATTTAAAAATAACATAGAAAGAAACTAAAATATATCAACGTAAAAAAATGCAATATTATAAAGAATATAATAAACAAACTACTGGAAAATATTATAATTGATAAAATATTAAAAAAAAAGAAAAAACCAAATTGGTACTCACTTCTTTCACTGTAGAACTCCGAGCGCCCGATGAAATACACCAAAAGAAGCGTGGGGTTGCTGAAAATTAGATTGTACGTTAAAATCACTAAAACAACAAAAAAAAACAACGGCCACTTTTATCAGCACTAATCGTTTCCTCTGCTCCGTCTACGAGCGGCAAATTTTTCTTTTTCTTTTTAATTGATAGTTGTCAATGTTTTTTCTAAATTCACTCCTTTCACTTCTGATTTTTGTTTTTTTTTTCTCACTGAATTTCAATCCAACACTTTTTATCCTAAATCACAATTTTCTTCTTCCTGCACTCCAAATTTAACAAAATCCTTTTTTCTTAACCAATTTTCTTCTTCCCGCACTCCAAATTAACAAAATCTTTTGTTCTAACACCGCACAAAATCAAATCCCCTCTATTTCCAAAGTCCACTATTCAATCCCGTCAAATACCAACTCCAAAAATCAATTTTATCTCACACCGAAAACCTTCTCGTCTTTCCCAAAACCAAAATCTGACTGCCCAATCCTCACCACTTAATTTCCCTTTCACCTTTCTCCAATCCGATCCCGCAATCCAAATTCTTCTCCAATTACCGCTGTCGCATCTGGGTAACGTAATCGAAGTTCATTACACTTCGATTCCGCTACCCACACATCTTTTGGTCCATATCGACAAACTCAATAGTAACCATTGTTTTACATATGGCAATTTGAACACTCCAAGAAGCGCTTGGTTGAATTCAAAGTGTCACATATACACATTTCGGAAGCTATTGGTTTTGCCGATACCCCAAAAAGAGTGCTTCCGTGCGCCCGGGGGAACTTGAACTCAGGGTTCCAGCAGACCCTCGATCGAGAACTCACGACGCAGCTAATGGTGCCATGGATTGTCGATCTCCCATTCATCTCATAAGCAACTTGAACGTTGCATTTCGGCATGGGATTGAATTTTGTTAGTAGGGGAACGTGAATTAATTTTTGTTAGTATAAAAAATAAAATTTGTTAGTGGGAATAGAATTAGTTAGTATAAAGGAAAAGAATTATGTTTTGTCAGAAAAAAAGGTATTGAATATAATTTTGTTAGTAGGAATAAATGAATGAAATGTTGTTAGTGGGAAAATTTAAATTATTAGTATATGTTATATGATTTTAGTTGGAAATAAGGGTAGGATTGTGATGATGAAGATATAAAAATTGAAGGGAAATTGGAAGAATGTTAATAAAATCAAATGAATACACAGAGGAAAAGGTAGGAGTGCCCAAAGGAAGGTGGAAATGTTACGGCGGCAATTAGAAGTTGCGAATGGGAGAAAGTCGGTACGCCGGAATTCGCAACAATCGTGGGGACGACCCCGACCCTGAGTGTCTCATTCAGCCGGGCAAGCAAAGAATGTCGGCAGGGGTAATTATGAATCGGATCGGATGTCTTTGGCGTGAAAGGCCCCAAGCAGCTTACCGGATTCATCCTCAAGCTCGTATGCCACTTGCCCAATACGACGACGGACCACTGCAGGAGTGTATCGTGGAGCGAATTTGGCAGCAAAGCAATCTGCGGCGTTGCTCACGAGGACGAACACGAAGGTTGTAGCGTTGAGCTCCCTTTTGGTAGGCTTCTTGCAATTTGCATCTGACTTGGTCCTGTACAGCTCGCAGTCGATCACTGTTAGCACTTAGCTGTACCTCACCATCCTCAAAGGCATTAAGGCTTCTGAGGAGGGCGTACTCAGAACCATGTTGGATAGGGTGGTACCCGAACATGAGAAAGTAGGGCGAATATCCCGTGGACTCATGAATCACCTTGCGGAAGGCAAAACATGAGGCTGGAAGATTCTCGTCCCACTTGCCATGATCAGACCCTATATAGGCTCTAATGGCGTTCAGTGTCGACTGGTTTGACCTCTCTGAGGCATTCGCCTGCGGTGAATGATATGGGGTGAAGCAATGCTGCACTCCATAGTCATTCATAAGCTTGCTGAATACCTTAGAGGTGAACTGTACCCCATTGTCAGAGTGAAGCCATTCAGGCACTCCGAAGGTCAGAAAGATTTCGCGCTCCAAATATCGCACGACTGACTCTGCGGTGGCTTTCGTCATGGGCTTGAGCCATACGAACTTGGTGTAATGATCCAGGACCACGAACAATTGGGTATTCCCTGATCTTGAACGAGGGTATGGGCCCATGAAGTCCACAAACAGGCGCTGCATAGGTCGTTTGGAGTCTCGTGATGCCCCCATAGGGGGTCTCATTGTGGAATTTGCCGGTTTGACCTGTTTGCATATCAGGCAATTCTTGATGTGCTGAATCACATCTTGACGCAAACGAGGCCAATAATAATACCTTTGCAAAACTTCAGTTGTTTTGCGAATTCCACAATGAGAGCCCCGGGGATCATCATGAGCTCGTACTATGAGAGCTTGTTGGTGACCCTCAGGAACCCATAGTTTTGTTCTGGGAACATCAGTAGTCGACGTTACAGGAGAACCAGTACTAATATAGATTCGACCATCTGCAAGGTGCAAATTCTGAAACTGATCGGGTTGTTTCAAGATTTGCTCCTTGAAATGCTCATCATCGGGCTCCTGAAACGCAGACTCCGGGATTGAACCACCAATGTGTTCGTGCTCCGGGAGAGAGGGAATGATCGAGTTCACCCGCTCGTCCTCCGAGCATGTTCTTGACAACGCATCGGGAACAACGTTAAGGGCACCTTTCCGGTGTTCAATTTGGAAATTGAATCCTTGTAATTTCAGACTCCAGCGAGCCAATCGACCAGAAAGGTCCGACTGCTGCATCAGCCATTTAAGACTGGCATGGTCGGTTATGATGGTGAAGGGCAACCCTTCGATATATGCCCTGAATCTCTTTACGCTCTGCACAGCAGCTAAGCATTCCAATTCTGTAACGCTATAGTTACGTTGCGCAGCGTTGAGCTTCATAGACATATATGCGATTGGATGCTCTCCACCCTCATCGTCCTTCTGGAACAAAACACTTCCAATACCCACTGTACTTGCGTCACACTGGATATAGAAGTGCTTCGTAAAGTCGGGGTTGGCCAGCACTGGAGCAGAAATCAACAATTGCTTCACTTTATTGAAGGCACTATTGGGAAGCAGACCACTTGAAGGCACGTTTGCCCTTTAGCAAATCCGTTAGAGGGGCCGTAACCGAGGCGAAGTTTGGAATGAAACGCCTGTACCATCCTGCCATGCCCATAAACCGTCTCACGTCTTTGGCCGTTCGGGGTTCAGCATAGGAGACTATACCTGAAACCTTCTCCGGGTCGGTGCGCAGGATACCATTACTCACTACAAAGCCAAGATATTTGGTCTCCTTCTTGACGAACTTGCTTTTTTCAACATTGATGGTCAAGTTGGCGTCCCTGAGCAGTTTTGCAACAGTACTCATGAGCTCCAAGTGCTCATCAAATGTTGAACTTGTAACAAGCAGGTCATCTAGGTAAACAAATACCTTGTCCTGTATTACTTTATGCATCAACCGACACATCGTTTGGGGAGCATTACATAGACCGAACGGCATGACCTTGAAATGGTACAAGGGCCTGCCAGGGACAGTAAAAGCCGTTTTCTCCTTACTTGCCTCATCCAATGGTATTTGCCAAAAGGCATCCTTCAGGTCCAAGCTGGTGATGAACCTGGTACTCTGCAACCGTGCCAAAAGACCTTCAATCAGTGGCAACGGATAGGCGTCCTTAACAGTCACCTCGTTGAGGCGTCTAGCGTCAAGGCATAAACGCACCTTGCCGGGTTTCCTGACAAGGGTCACAGGAGAACTCCACGAACTCTAGCTTTCCTCTATTACCCCCAAAGACAACATACGATCGAGTTCGTCATACAATAGTTTCTGTATAACAGGCGAGACAGCATAATGCCGCTGCTTGATGGGTCGAGCGGAACCAGTGTCGATGTGATGAGACACGGGACTGGTCCTACCCAAGCCTTTTTCATTATACGATGGAAACTCCAGCGAGCCAATCGACCAGAAAGGTCCGACTGCTGCATCAGCCGAAGTCCAGTCGTTGCTGATCTTTTGGGGACAGCAGATGAAATTCAGGGCTTTGAGGTTCCGAGGCTGTTTCGATAGCGTTGACCTGGATTGGTGCTATTTTCAAGAGATCTCAGAAGTCAATTCCAAGATACACTGCGTGCGTCAAGGAAGGAACAACTAGGAATCTCATCAATTTGGTGGTTTTATTAAATTGCACCAATGTGATGACGTATCCCAGAACTGGATCCTTGTGCCCTGATGCATTCTGAACATGAGCATGCATGGTATGCATATGCAAACCCAAATCCGACAGCAGGTCCAAGGCTCCGGCTCCGAGAATACTAACACTGGCTCCGCTATCAAGCAAGCCCGTCAATTTGCGACCCTTGACGGAAATCTCTGCGTAGGGCCTATTGTCGCCGGGAGTTGCAACAATTGACTCAACGCAGGCACGCTTCAAGAGACGCCTGGCGAAGAAATATCTCCAGGATCTCCGAAAGCGATCCCGAAAAGGTCGTGCTCTAAAACTAGCGGGTGATTCACGATCATCGCCCGCCTTTCCATTACATTCGACGTAGTCCGGTAATTTGCTTGAGGTATCAGCACTGCTAAATGATGCTGGGGACTCATGATGATGCAAACTGAAGAAACTTGTGGTTGGGCACTGGTCTGGTATCTGGTTATTCATGGTGTTATGGTATTCCTGGAAGGACGAAGGGATCCCACTTGGAGGTCGATTCTGGAAGTGTGCATGATATTCTGCAGCAGATCTCGCTTGAGGATCACACCAAGCATTCTCCAACATATCAACAGCGCCAATGTTGGGAGGATGCCTACTGCGATGGTCAGCCACAGGTCTACCGGAGGGATACCACACAGATTCAACTCTAGTGCAATGACGAACTAACTCTGTTGTCGATGCGAATTCCAAGCCTGCCAAATGATTCCTCATTCGTTCGTCCATGTTCAGCAATAGAATGGCCTGCATGTCAAAATCAGATAACCGATTTTTAAGACGCAAGTCCATCTCTATTATGGAGCCATGAAACTCACGGAAAGATTCTTCTGGCCTCTGGAAACGCGCATCGATTGCTCGCCGCACATCTACGTTGGTCCAATGAGATCCATAACGCTCCTTCAACGCGGTTTCCAAATCAGGCCACGTAAAATTGGGACTGAGCTGCCGGAATAGCCAGTACCATTCTTCTGCTGGTCCTTTCAGAAGAAGGTGGAGACTAGATGCCAGTTCCTCCAAGGGAATGTTGTAATTTCTTGCCAAGGTGGTGGCTCGAGGCAGGAATTGCTCAACATCTAGACTAGCAGAAGAACCATCAAAACTGACCCTCCACTTATGCATTGGTGGGAAGGAATAAAACTCGTCGTCAGAGCTAGAATAGGTGGAGTAAGAAGCGTTATGCGATGCCATAATTGAAAATTAATATTATTAATACTGGATAAACTGTAAATCTGTAAAATCAATAAATCAATTAACAATTAACGGACGGACACACCGACGAAATCAGAGAAATCAATAAATAGCAGACGGACTATACCGACAATTTGAATAAAATAAATAATTTAATAAATGACAGGCGGACAAACAAACGATTTAATAAAAATAAATTATAAATCGAATACCAGACCGACAAACAGACAAGTAAATAAATATATAAAATCTTAACACCTAACCTAAGCTAAAATAAAAATTGATTTGAAATTCCCTAATCTAAATATCTCCTGCAAAACTATCCTATAATTGAAATCCTATTCAACCTAATAATTAACTAAACCAAACTCAATCCGAAAAATTAACTATCCTAAATATCAAACAACTAGTCCCAACCAAACAACAATCTAGCTATTTAAAACTAATCTAAATCAAAACGTAAATTAAAATCTGCAAATCAACACTACCTAAACTAAACTCAATCAACCAAACTAAACTTAAAATTACTCAAAACCAACAACTGTAAAACCAATTATCTAAAACTAATCTAACCCAAGACCCTAATTAACCCCAATAATCTATAACTAAACCTAAATTCATTGACTTTAAGATCAAACCAGTAACCTAGCGGTAATAACTAAACAATCACTAATGCGATGGCGAAATAAAAGAAAGTATTTGATAAGAAGTGAAATGAGTGCAGGCGAGTGTAAATGGAATTACAAAACTGATTTGTGCTTTCATTGCTCAAAATGAACCTCCCCATAGGAGGAAAGGGAAAAGAAAAGGTAATTGAATGGGATAGTGATTAAAATTTAGACTAAACACGAAGCAGACAAACCACAACAGTGCCTGGTATAACAATGGAACTCGTAGGCGGACTCCGCTCTAATGGTCACCACAAAGGGCTGACTACGAGACCATTATAAAACACTTCGGACTTCATAATGGCTCGGACAAGAGCCGCACAAATCCCAAAGCTACTCCCAGGTAGATGATGGAAGGGCCGAAAGCGTTGGCTAATTCCAAGAGTTGGATCTAAGTCCAACTATCCCGTGCAGGGCGATATAACCAACGACTTGAAATTCGGTTGATCCCAACCAACATCCACACTGCTACAGCATGACTACTGTCATAGCCGGTGGAGACTATCAAATACAAAACAGCACGGTAGGCGCCACTGCATCTGCGGCAAACCCCGTGATCAAAATCTGTAAATAAACTATCCAAAAACCAAACAAAAAAATTTTCAAACTATTATTCAAACAATCATCAAAAATTTCTTACAAAAACAAAAAAAAAATAATATCCCTGGAATGCTCAGACCACTATTCAAGTCAGGCACTCCAGGTACTCAGCCCAACAAATCTAAAATTGAAAAATTTAAACTATAATTAAAAACTAATAAAAATCAACTAAAACCATTAGAAAACCAACAAAGCTAAACGTTTGGGCGCCATATGTTGCAAAGCAACGAATGGTGCTATTAAAAATGAAATAATCAACAAAACCTAAACCAACAACCACGGAAGTCACCGCAGTTGCAGACATTAAGTAATTAGCAGAGAGGTGTGTAGCCCGGGGTGGCATACTGAGGCCGGCTAGCGCTCAGTCGTGTCGTGGGTTTTCCGGGACACCCTCTGTTCGTGCTGAGCCACCTTACATAAAATAACTAGCACAAAGGGAAATGGATGGGAAAGGGAAGGTCATTCTGAGAAATGAAAAATATGGCTTTTACTGCGACATGGCCGTTTTATTTAATTCACAAATTATAATCCAAATCTATAGTATAAGAAGAATGTCAATAAAAAAAAACTACTAAAAACCCCTTTCGAAATTTAAAAATAACATAGAAAGAAACTAAAATATATCAACGTAAAAAAATGCAATATTATAAAGAATATAATAAACAAACTACTGGAAAATATTATAATTGATAAAATATTAAAAAAAAAGAAAAAACCAAATTGGTACTCACTTCTTTCACTGTAGAACTCCGAGCGCCCGATGAAATACACCAAAAGAAGCGTGGGGTTGCTGAAAATTAGATTGTACGTTAAAATCACTAAAACAACAAAAAAAACAACGGCCACTTTTATCAGCACTAATCGTTTCCTCTGCTCCGTCTACGAGCGGCAAATTTTTCTTTTTCTTTTTAATTGATAGTTATCAATGTTTTTTCTAAATTCACTCCTTTCACTTCTGATTTTTGTTTTTTTTTTTTCTCACTGAATTTCAATCCAACACTTTTTATCCTAAATCACAATTTTCTTCTTCCTGCACTCCAAATTTAACAAAATCCTTTTTTCTTAACCAATTTTCTTCTTCCCGCACTCCAAATTAAACAAAATCCTTTTTTCTTAACCAATTTTCTTCTTCCCGCACTCCAAAGTAAAAAAAAAAACCTTTTTTTTTCCTCACACAATTTTCTTCTTCCCGCACTCCAAATTAAAAAAAAAACCTTTTTTTTTCCTCACACAATTTTCTTCTTCCCGCACTCCAAATTAACAAAATCTTTTGTTCTAACACCGCACAAAATCAAATCCCCTCTATTTCCAAAGTCCACTATTCAATCCCGTCAAATACCAACTCCAAAAATCAATTTTATCTCACACCGAAAACCTTCTCGTCCTTCCCAAAACCAAAATCTGACTGCCCAATCCTCACCACTTAATTTCCCTTTCACCTTTCTCCAATCCGATCCCGCAATCCAAATTCTTCTCCAATTACCGCTGTCGCATCTGGGTAACGTAATCGAAGTTCATTACACTTCGATTCCGCTACCCACACATCTTTTGGTCCATATCGACAAACTCAATAGTAACCATTGTTTTACATATGGCAATTTGAACACTCCAAGAAGCGCTTGGTTGAATTCAAAGTGTCACATATACACATTTCGGAAGCTATTGGTTTTGCCGATACCCCAAAAAGAGTGCTTCCGTGCGCCCGGGGGAACTTGAACTCAGGGTTCCAGCAGACCCTCGATCGAGAACTCACGACGCAGCTTATGGTGCCATGGATTGTCGATCTCCCATTCATCTCATAAGCAACTTGAACGTTGCATTTCGGCATGGGATTGAATTTTGTTAGTAGGGGAACGTGAATTAATTTTTGTTAGTATAAAAAATAAAATTTGTTAGTGGGAATAGAATTAGTTAGTATAAAGGAAAAGAATTATGTTTTGTCAGAAAAAAAGGTATTGAATATAATTTTGTTAGTGGGAATAAATGAATGAAATGTTGTTAGTGGGAAAATTTAAATTATTAGTATATGTTATATGATTTTAGTTGGAAATAAGGGTAGGATTGTGATGATGAAGATATAAAAATTGAAGGGAAATTGGAAGAATGTTAATAAAATTAAATGAATACACAGAGGAAAAAGTAGGAGTGCCCAAAGGAAGGTGGAAATGTTACGGCGGCAATTAGAAGTTGCGAATGGGAGAAAGTCGGTACGCCGGAATTCGCAACAATCGTGGGGACGACCCAGACCCTGAGTGTCTCATTCAGCCGGGCAAACAAAGAATGTCGGCAGGGGTAATTATGAATCGGATCGGATGTCTTTGGCGTGAAAGGTCCTAAGCAACTTACCGGATTCATCCTCAAGCTCGTATGCCACTTGCCCAATACGACGACGGACCACTGCAGGAGTGTATCGTGGAGCGAATTTGGCAGCAAAGCAATCTGCGGCGTTGCTCACGAGGACGAACACGAAGGTTGTAGCGTTGAGCTCCCTTTTGGTAGGCTTCTTGCAATTTGCATCTGACTTGGTCCTGTACAGCTCGCAGTCGATCACTGTTAGCACTTAGCTGCACCTCACCATCCTCAAAGGCATTAAGGCTTCTGAGGAGGGCGTACTCAGAACCATGTTGGATAGGGTGGTACCCGAACATGAGAAAGTAGGGCGAATATCCCGTGGACTCATGAATCACCTTGCGGAAGGAAAAACATGAGGCTGGAAGATTCTCGTCCCACTTGCCATGATCAGACCCTATATAGGCTCTAATGGCGTTCAGTGTCGACTGGTTTGACCTCTCTGAGGCATTCGCCTGCGGTGAATGATATGGGGTGAAGCAATGCTGCACTCCATAGTCATTCATAAGCTTGCTGAATACCTTAGAGGTGAACTGTACCCCATTGTCAGAGTGAAGCCATTCAGGCACTCCGAAGGTCAGAAAGATTTCGCGCTCCAAATATCGCACGACTGACTCTGCGGTGGCTTTCGTCATGGGCTTGAGCCATACGAACTTGGTGTAATGATCCAGGACCACGAACAATTGGGTATTCCCTGATCTTGAACGAGGGTATGGGCCCATGAAGTCCACAAACAGGCGCTGCATAGGTCGTTCGGAGTCTCGTGATGCCCCCATAGGGGGTCTCATTGTGGAATTTGCCGGTTTGACCTGTTTGCATATCAGGCAATTCTTGATGTGCTGAATCACATCTTGACGCAAACGAGGCCAATAATAATACCTTTGCAAAACTTCAGTTGTTTTGCGAATTCCACAATGAGAGCCCCGGGGATCATCATGAGCTCGTACTATGAGAGCTTGTTGGTGACCCTCAGGAACCCATAGTTTTGTTCTGGGAACATCAGTAGTAGACGTTACAGGAGAACCAGTACTAATATAGATTCGACCATCTGCAAGGTGCAAATTCTGAAACTGATCGGGTTGTTTCAAGATTTGCTCCTTGAAATGCTCATAATCGGGCTCCTGAAACGCAGACTCCGGGATTGAACCACCAATGTGTCCGTGCTCCGGGAGACAGGGAATGATAGAGTTCACCCGCTCGTCCTCCGAGCATGTTCTTGACAACGCATCGGGAACAACGTTAAGGGCACCTTTCCGGTGTTCAATTTGGAAATTGAATCCTTGTAATTTCAGACTCCAGCGAGCCAATCGACCAGAAAGGTCCGACTGCTGCATCAGCCATTTAAGACTGGCATGGTCGGTTATGATGGTGAAGGGCAACCCTTCGATATATGCCCTGAATCTCTTTACGCTCTGCACAGCAGTTAAGCATTCCAATTCTGTAACGCTATAGTTACGTTGCGCAGCGTTGAGCTTCATAGACATATATGCGATTGGATGCTCTCCACCCTCATCGTCCTTCTGGAACAAAACACTTCCAATACCCACTGTACTTGCGTCACACTGGATATAGAAGTGCTTCGTAAAGTCGGGGTTGGCCAGCACTGGAGCAGAAATCAACAATTGCTTCACTTTATTGAAGGCACTATTGGCGGAAGCAGACCACTTGAAGGCACGTTTGCCCTTTAGCAAATCCGTTAGAGGGGCCGTAACCGAGGCGAAGTTTGGAATGAAACGCCTGTACCATCCTGCCATGCCCATAAACCGTCTCACGTCTTTGGCCGTTCGGGGGTCGGTGCGCAGGATACCATTACTCACTACAAAGCCAAGATATTTGATCTCCTTCTTGACGAACTTGCTTTTTTCAACATTGATGGTCAAGTTGGCGTCCCTGAGCAGTTTTGCAACAGTACTCAGGAGCTCTAAGTGCTCATCAAATGTTGAACTTGTAACAAGCAGGTCATCTAGGTAAACAAATACCTTGTCCTGCAGCTCATGCGATATTACTTTATGCATCAACCGACACATCGTTTGGGGAGCATTACATAGACCGAACGGCATGACCTTGAAATGGTACAAGGGCCTGCCAGGGACAGTAAAAACCGTTTTCTCCTTACTTGCCTCATCCAATGGTATTTGCCAAAAGGCATCCTTCAGGTCCAAGCTGGTGATGAACCTGGTACTCTGCAACCGTGCCAAAAGACCTTCAATCAGTGGCAACGGATAGGCGTCCTTAACAGTCACCTCGTTGAGGCGTCTAGCGTCAAGGCATAAACGCACCTTGCCGGGTTTCCTGACAAGGGTCACAGGAGAACTCCACGAACTCTAGCTTTCCTCTATTACCCCCAAAGACAACATACGATCGAGTTCGTCATACAATAGTTTCTGTATAACAGGCGAGACAGCATAATGCCGCTGCTTGATGGGTCGAGCGGAACCAGTGTCGATGTGATGAGACACGGGACTGGTCCTACCCAAGCCTTTTTCATTATACAATGGAAACTCCAGCGAGCCAATCGACCAGAAAGGTCCGACTGCTGCATCAGCCGAAGTCCAGTCGTTGCTGATCTTTTGGGGACAGCAGATGAAATTCAGGGCTTTGAGGTTCCGAGGCTGTTTCGATAGCGTTGACCTGGATTGGTGCTATTTTGAAGAGATCTCAGAAGTCAATTCCAAGATACACTGCGTGCGTCAAGGAAGGAACAACTAGGAATCTCATCAATTTGGTGGTTTTATTAAATTGCACCAATGTATGACGTATCCCAGAACTGGATCCTTGTGCCCTGATGCATTCTGAACATAAGCATGCATGGTATGCATATGCAAACCCAAATCCGACAGCAGGTCCAAGGCTCCGGCTCCGAGAATACTAACACTGGCTCCGCTATCAAGCAAGCCCGTCAATTTGCGACCCTTGACGGAAATCTCTGCGTAGGGCCTATTGTCGCCGGGAGTTGCAACAATTGACTCCACGCAGGCACGCTTCAAGAGACGCCTGGCGAAGAAATATCTCCAGGATCTCCGAAAGCGATCCCGAAAAGGTCGTGCTCTAAAACTAGTGGGTGATTCACGATCATCGCCCGCCTTTCCATTACATTCGACGTAGTCCGGTAATTTGCTTGAGGTATCAGCACTGCTAAATGATGCTGGGGACTCATGATGATGCAAACTGAAGAAACTTGTGGTTGGGAACTGGTCTGGTATCTGGTTATTCATGGTGTTATGGTATTCCTGGAAGGACGAAGGGATCCCACTTGGAGGTCGATTCTGGAAGTGTGCATGATATTCTGCAGCAGATCTCGCTTGAGGATCACACCAAGCATTCTCCAACATATCAACAGCGCCAATGTTGGGAGGATGCCTACTGCGATGGTCAGCCACAGGTCTACCGGAGGGATACCACACAGATTCAACTCTAGTGCAGTGACGAACTAACTCTGTTGTCGATGCGAATTCCAAGCCTGCCAAATGATTCCTCATTCGTTCGTCCATGTTCAGCAATAGAATGGCCTGCATGTCAAAATCAGATAACCGATTTTTAAGACGCAAGTCCATCTCTATTATGGAGCCATGAAACTCGCGGAAAGATTCTTCTGGCCTCTGGAAACGCGCATCGATTGCTCGCCGCACATCTACGTTGGTCCAATGAGATCCATAACGCTCCTTCAACGCGGCTTCCAAATCAGGCCACGTAAAATTGGGACTGAGCTGCCGGAATAGCCAGTACCATTCTTCTGCTGGTCCTTTCAGAAGAAGGTGGAGACTAGATGCCAGTTCCTCCAAGGGAATGTTGTAATTTCTTGCCAAGGTGGTGGCTCGAAACAGGAATTGCTCAACATCTAGACCAGCAGAAGAACCATCAAAACTGACCCTCCACTTATGCATTGGTGGGAAGGAATAAAATTCGTCGTCAGAGCTAGAATAGGTGGAGTAAGAAGCGTTATGCGATGCCATAATTGAAAATTAATATTATTAATACTGGATAAACTGTAAATCTGTAAAATCAATTAACAATTAACGGACGGACACACCGACGAAATAAGAGAAATCAATAAATAGCAGACGGACTATACCGACAATTTGAATAAAATAAATAATTTAATAAATGACAGACGGACAAACAAACGATTTAATAAAAATAAATTAGAAAATGAATACCAGACCGACACAGACAAGTAAATAAATATATAAAATCTTAACACCTAACCTAAGCTAAAATAAAAATTGATTTGAAATTCCCTAATCTAAATATCTCCTGCAAAACTATCCTATAATTGAAATCCTATTCAACCTAATAATTAACTAAACCAAACTCAATCCGAAAAATTAACTATCCTAAATATCAAACAACTAGTTCCAACCAAACTACAATCTAGCTAATTAAAACTAATCTAAATCAAAACCTAAATTAAAATCTGCAAATCAACACTACCTAAACTAAACTCAATCAACCAAACTAAACTTAAAATTACTCAAAACCAACAACTGTAAAACCAATTATCTAAAACTAATCTAACCCAAGACCCTAATTAACCCCAATAATCTATAACTAAACCTAAATTCATTGACTTTAAGATCAAACCAGCAACCTAACGGTAATAACTAAACAATCACTAATGCGATGGCGAAATAAAAGAAAGTATTTGATAAGAAGTGAAATGAGTGCAGGCGAGTGTAAATGGAATTACAAAACTGATTTGTGCTTTCATTGCTCAAAATGAACCTCCCCATAGGAGGAAAGGGAAAAGAAAAGGTAATTGAATGGGATAGTGATTAAAATTTAGACTAAACACGAAGCAGACAAACCACAACAGTGCCTGGTATAACAATGGAACTCGTAGGCGGATTCCGCTCTAATGGTCACCACAAAGGGCTGACTACGAGACCATTATAAAACACTTCGGACTTCATAATGGCTCGGACAAGAGCCGCACAAATCCCAAAGCTACTCCCAGATAGATGATGGAAGGGCCGAAAGCGTTGGCTAATTCCAAGAGTTGGATCTAAGTCCAACTATCCCGTGCAGGGAGATATAACCAACGACTTGAAATTCGGTTGATCCCAACCAACATCCACACTGCTACAGCATGACTACTGTCATAGCCGGTGGAGACTATCAAATACAAAACAGCACGGTAGGCGCCACTGCATCTGCGGCAAACCCCGTGATCAAAATCTGTAAATAAACTATCCAAAATCCAAACAAAAAAATTTTCAAACTATTATTCAAACAATCATCAAAAATTTCTTACAAAAACAAAAAAAAATAATATCCCTGGAATGCTCAGACCACTATTCAAGTCAGGCACTCCAGGTACTCAGCCCAACAAATCTAAAATTGAAAAATTTAAACTATAATTAAAAACTAATAAAAATCAACTAAAACCATTAGAAAACCAACAAAGCTAAACGTTTGGGCGCCATATGTTGCAAAGCAACGAATGGTGCTATTAAAAATGAAATAATCAACAAAACCTAAACCAACAACCACGGAAGTCACCGCAGTTGCAGACATTAAGTAATTAGCAGAGAGGTGTGTAGCCCGGGGTGGCATACTGAGGCCGGCTAGCGCTCAGTCGTGTCGTGGGTTTTCCGGGACACTCTCTGCTCGTGCTGAGCCACCTTACATAAAATAACTAGCACAAAGGGAAATGGATGGGAAAGGGAAGGTCATTCTGAGAAATGAAAAATATGGCTTTTACTGCGACATGGCCGTTTTATTTAATTCACAAATTATAATCCAAATCTATAGTATAAGAAGAATGTCAATAAAAAAAACTACTAAAAACCCCTTTCGAAATTTAAAAATAACATAGAAAGAAACTAAAATATATCAACGTAAAAAAATGCAATATTATAAAGAATATAATAAACAAACTACTGGAAAATATTATAATTGATAAAATATTAAAAAAAAAGAAAAAACCAAATTGGTACTCACTTCTTTCACTGTAGAACTCCGAGCGCCCGATGAAATACACCAAAAGAAGCGTGGGGTTGCTGAAAATTAGATTGTACGTTAAAATCACTAAAACAACAAAAAAACAACGGCCACTTTTATCAGCACTAATCGTTTCCTCTGCTCCGTCTACGAGCGGCAAATTTTTCTTTTTCTTTTTAATTGATAGTTATCAATGTTTTTTCTAAATTCACTCCTTTCACTTCTGATTTTTGTTTTTTTTTTTTCTCACTGAATTTCAATCCAACACTTTTTATCCTAAATCACAATTTTCTTCTTCCTGCACTCCAAATTTAACAAAATCCTTTTTTCTTAACCAATTTTCTTCTTCCCGCACTCCAAATTAAACAACATCCTTTTTTCTTAACCAATTTTCTTCTTCCCGCACTCCAAAGTAAAAAATAACCTTTTTTTTTCCTCACACAATTTTCTTCTTCCCGCACTCCAAATTAACAAAATCTTTTGTTCTAACACCGCACAAAATCAAATCCCCTCTATTTCCAAAGTCCACTATTCAATCCCGTCAAATACCAACTCCAAAAATCAATTTTATCTCACACCGAAAACCTTCTCGTCTTTCCCAAAACCAAAATCTGACTGCCCAATCCTCACCACTTAATTTCCCTTTCACCTTTCTCCAATCCGATCCCGCAATCCAAATTCTTCTCCAATTACCGCTGTCGCATCTGGGTAACGTAATCGAAGTTCATTACACTTCGATTCCGCTACCCACACATCTTTTGGTCCATATCGACAAACTCAATAGTAACCATTGTTTTACATATGGCAATTTGAACACTCCAAGAAGCGCTTGGTTGAATTCAAAGTGTCACATATACACATTTCGGAAGCTATTGGTTTTGCCGATACCCCAAAAAGAGTGCTTCCGTGCGCCCGGGGGAACTTGAACTCAGGGTTCCAGCAGACCCTCGATCGAGAACTCACGACGCAGCTAATGGTGCCATGGATTGTCGATCTCCCATTCATCTCATAAGCAACTTGAACGTTGCATTTCGGCATGGGATTGAATTTTGTTAGTAGGGGAACGTGAATTAATTTTTGTTAGTATAAAAAATAAAATTTGTTAGTGGGAATAGAATTAGTTAGTATAAAGGAAAAGAATTATGTTTTGTCAGAAAAAAAGGTATTGAATATAATTTTGTTAGTGGGAATAAATGAATGAAATGTTGTTAGTGGGAAAATTTAAATTATTAGTATATGTTATATGATTTTAGTTGGAAATAAGGGTAGGATTGTGATGATGAAGATATAAAAATTGAAGGGAAATTGGAAGAATGTTAATAAAATTAAATGAATACACAGAGGAAAAGGTAGGAGTGCCCAAAGGAAGGTGGAAATGTTACGGCGGCAATTAGAAGTTGCGAATGGGAGAAAGTCGGTACGCCGGAATTCGCAACAATCGTGGGGACGACCCAGACCCTGAGTGTCTCATTCAGCCGGGCAAACAAAGAATGTCGGCAGGGGTAATTATGAATCGGATCGGATGTCTTTGGCGTGAAAGGTCCCAAGCAGCTTACCGGATTCATCCTCAAGCTCGTATGCCACTTGCCCAATACGACGACGGACCACTGCAGGAGTGTATCGTGGAGCGAATTTGGCAGCAAAGCAATCTGCGGCGTTGCACACGAGGACGAACACGAAGGTTGTAGCGTTGAGCTCCCTTTTGGTAGGCTTCTTGCAATTTGCATCTGACTTGGTCCTGTACAGCTCGCAGTCGATCACTGTTAGCACTTAGCTGTACCTCACCATCCTCAAAGGCATTAAGGCTTCTGAGGAGGGCGTACTCAGAACCATGTTGGATAGGGTGGTACCCGAACATGAGAAAGTAGGGCGAATATCCCGTGGACTCATGAATCACCTTGCGGAAGGAAAAACATGAGGCTGGAAGATTCTCGTCCCACTTGCCATGATCAGACCCTATATAGGCTCTAATGGCGTTCAGTGTCGACTGGTTTGACCTCTCTGAGGCATTCGCCTGCGGTGAATGATATGGGGTGAAGCAATGCTGCACTCCGTAGATTCATAAGCTTGCTGAATACCTTAGAGGTGAACTGTACCCCATTGTCAGAGTGAAGCCATTCAGGCACTCCGAAGGTCAGAAAGATTTCGCGCTCCAAATATCGCACGACTGACTCTGCGGTGGCTTTCGTCATGGGCTTGAGCCATACGAACTTGGTGTAATGATCCAGGACCACGAACAATTGGGTATTCCCTGATCTTGAACGAGGGTATGGGCCCATGAAGTCCACAAACAGGCGCTGCATAGGTCGTTCGGAGTCTCGTGATGCCCCCATAGGGGGTCTCATTGTGGAATTTGCCGGTTTGACCTGTTTGCATATCAGGCAATTCTTGATGTGCTGAATCACATCTTGACGCAAACGAGGCCAATAATAATACCTTTGCAAAACTTCAGTTGTTTTGCGAATTCCACAATGAGAGCCCCGGGGATCATCATGAGCTCGTACTATGAGAGCTTGTTGGTGACCCTCAGGAACCCATAGTTTTGTTCTGGGAACATCAGTAGTCGACGTTACAGGAGAACCAGTACTAATATAGATTCGACCATCTGCAAGGTGCAAATTCTGAAACTGATCGGGTTGTTTCAAGATTTGCTCCTTGAAATGCTCATACTCGGGCTCCTGAAACGCAGACTCCGGGATTGAACCACCAATGTGTCCGTGCTCCGGGAGACAGGGAATGATCGAGTTCACCCGCTCGTCCTCCGAGCATGTTCTTGACAACGCATCGGGAACAACGTTAAGGGCACCTTTCCGGTGTTCAATTTGGAAATTGAATCCTTGTAATTTCAGACTCCAGCGAGCCAATCGACCAGAAAGGTCCGACTGCTGCATCAGCCGAAGTCCAGTCGTTGCTGATCTTTTGGGGACAGCAGATGAAATTCAGGGCTTTGAGGTTCCGAGGCTGTTTCGATAGCGTTGACCTGGATTGGTGCTATTTTCAAGAGATCTCAGAAGCTAATTCCAAGATACACTGCGTGCGTCAAGGAAGGAACAACTAGGAATCTCATCAATTTGGTGGTTTTATTAAATTGCACCAATGTGATGACGTATCCCAGAACTGGATCCTTGTGCCCTGATGCATTCTGAACATGAGCATGCATGGTATGCATATGCAAACCCAAATCCGACAGCAGGTTCAAGGCTCCGGCTCCGAGAATACTAACACTGGCTCCGCTATCAAGCAAGCCCGTCAATTTGCGACCCTTGACGGAAATCTCTGCGTAGGGCCTATTGTCGCCGGGAGTTGCAACAATTGACTCCACGCAGGCACGCTTCAAGAGACGCCTGGCGAAGAAATATCTCCAGGATCTCCGAAAGCGATCCCGAAAAGGTCGTGCTCTAAAACTAGCGGGTGATTCACGATCATCGCCCGCCTTTCCATTACATTCGACGTAGTCCGGTAATTTGCTTGAGGTATCAGCACTGCTAAATGATGCTGGGGACTCATGATGATGCAAACTGAAGAAACTTGTGGTTGGGCACTGGTCTGGTATCTGGTTATTCATGGTGTTATGGTATTCCTGGAAGGACGAAGGGATCCCACTTGGAGGCCGATTCTGGAAGTGTGCATGATATTCTGCAGCGATCTCGCTTGAGGATCACACCAAGCATTCTCCAACATATCAACAGCGCCAATGTTGGGAGGATGCCTACTGCGATGGTCAGTCACAGGTCTACCGGAGGGATACCACACAGATTCAACTCTAGTGCAGTGACGAACTAACTCTGTTGTCGATGCGAATTCCAAGCCTGCCAAATGATTCCTCATTCGTTCGTCCATGTTCAGCAATAGAATGGCCTGCATGTCAAAATCAGATAACCGATTTTTAAGACGCAAGTCCATCTCTATTATGGAGCCATGAAACTCACGGAAAGATTCTTCTGGCCTCTGGAAACGCGCATCGATTGCTCGCCGCACATCTACGTTGGTCCAATGAGATTCATAACGCTCCTTCAACGCGGCTTCCAAATCAGGCCACGTAAAATTGGGACTGAGCTGCCGGAATAGCCAGTACCATTCTTCTGCTGGTCCTTTCAGAAGAAGGTGGAGACTAGATGCCAGTTCCTCCAAGGGAATGTTGTAATTTCTTGCCAAGGTGGTGGCTCGAAACAGGAATTGCTCAACATCTAGACCAGCAGAAGAACCATCAAAACTGACCCTCCACTTATGCATTGGTGGGAAGGAATAAAACTCGTCGTCAGAGCTAGAATAGGTGGAGTAAGAAGCGTTATGCGATGCCATAATTGAAAATTAATATTATTAATACTGGATAAACTGTAAATCTGTAAAATCAATAAATCAATTAACAATTAACGGACGGACACACCGACGAAATCAGAGAAATCAATAAATAGCAGACGGACTATACCGACAATTTGAATAAAATAAATAATTTAATAAATGACAGACGGACAAACAAACGATTTAATAAAAATAAATTAGAAAATGAATACCAGACCGACACAGACAAGTAAATAAATATATAAAATCTTAACACCTAACCTAAGCTAAAATAAAAATTGATTTGAAATTCCCTAATCTAAATATCTCCTGCAAAACTATCCTATAATTGAAATCCTATTCAACCTAATAATTAACTAAACCAAACTCAATCCGAAAAATTAACTACCCTAAATATCAAACAACTAGTCCCAACCAAACTACAATCTAGCTAATTAAAACTAATCTAAATCAAAACCTAAATTAAAATCTGCAAATCAACACTACCTAAACTAAACTCAATCAACCAAACTAAACTTAAAATTACTCAAAACCAACAACTGTAAAACCAATTATCTAAAACTAATCTAACCCAAGACCCTAATTAACCCCAATAATCTATAACTAAACCTAAATTCATTGACTTTAAGATCAAACCAGCAACCTAACGGTAATAACTAAACAATCACTAATGCGATGGCGAAATAAAAGAAAGTATTTGATAAGAAGTGAAATGAGTGCAGGCGAGTGTAAATGGAATTACAAAACTGATTTGTGCTTTCATTGCTCAAAATGAACCTCCCCATAGGAGGAAAGGGAAAAGAAAAGGTAATTGAATGGGATAGTGATTAAAATTTAGACTAAACACGAAGCAGACAAACCACAACAGTGCCTGGTATAACAATGGAACTCGTAGGCGGACTCCGCTCTAATGGTCACCACAAAGGGCTGACTACGAGACCATTATAAAACACTTCGGACTTCATAATGGCTCGGACAAGAGCCACACAAATCCCAAAGCTACTCCCAGATAGATGATGGAAGGGCCGAAAGCTTTGGCTAATTCCAAGAGTTGGATCTAAGTCCAACTATCCCGTGCAGGGAGATATAACCAACGACTTGAAATTCGGTTGATCCCAACCAACATCCACACTGCTACAGCATGACTACTGTCATAGCCGGTGGAGACTATCAAATACAAAACAGCACGGTAGGCGCCACTGCATCTGCGGCAAACCCCGTGATCAAAATCTGTAAATAAACTATCCAAAATCCAAACAAAAAAATTTTCAAACTATTATTCAAACAATCATCAAAAATTTCTTACAAAAACAAAAAAAAAATAATATCCCTGGAATGCTCAGACCACTATTCAAGTCAGGCACTCCAGGTACTCAGCCCAACAAATCTAAAATTGAAAAATTTAAACTATAATTAAAAACTAATAAAAATCAACTAAAACCATTAGAAAACCAACAAAGCTAAACGTTTGGGCGCCATATGTTGCAAAGCAACGAATGGTGCTATTAAAAATGAAATAATCAACAAAACCTAAACCAACAACCACGGAAGTCACCGCAGTTGCAGACATTAAGTAATTAGCAGAGAGGTGTGTAGCCCGGGGTGGCATACTGAGGCCGGCTAGCGCTCAGTCGTGTCGTGGGTTTTCCGGGACACCCTCTGCTCGTGCTGAGCCACCTTACATAAAATAACTAGCACAAAGGGAAATGGATGGGAAAGGGAAGGTCATTCTGAGAAATGAAAAATATGGCTTTTACTGCGACATGGCCGTTTTATTTAATTCACAAATTATAATCCAAATCTATAGTATAAGAAGAATGTCAATAAAAAAAACTACTAAAAACCCCTTTCGAAATTTAAAAATAACATAGAAAGAAACTAAAATATATCAACGTAAAAAAATGCAATATTATAAAGAATATAATAAACAAACTACTGGAAAATATTATAATTGATAAAATATTAAAAAAAAAGAAAAAACCAAATTGGTACTCACTTCTTTCACTGTAGAACTCCGAGCGCCCGATGAAATACACCAAAAGAAGCGTGGGGTTGCTGAAAATTAGATTGTACGTTAAAATCACTAAAACAACAAAAAAAACAACGGCCACTTTTATCAGCACTAATCGTTTCCTCTGCTCCGTCTACGAGCGGCAAATTTTTCTTTTTCTTTTTAATTGATAGTTATCAATGTTTTTTCTAAATTCACTCCTTTCACTTCTGATTTTTGTTTTTTTTTCTCACTGAATTTCAATCCAACACTTTTTATCCTAAATCACAATTTTCTTCTTCCTGCACTCCAAATTTAACAAAATCCTTTTTTCTTAACCAATTTTCTTCTTCCCGCACTCCAAATTAAACAAAATCCTTTTTTCTTAACCAATTTTCTTCTTCCCGCACTCCAAAGTAAAAAAAAAACCTTTTTTTTTTTCCTCACACAATTTTCTTCTTCCCGCACTCCAAATTAAAAAAAAAACCTTATTTTTTTCCTCACACAATTTTCTTCTTCCCGCACTCCAAATTAACAAAATCTTTTGTTCTAACACCGCACAAAATCAAATCCCCTCTATTTCCAAAGTCCACTATTCAATCCCGTCAAATACCAACTCCAAAAATCAATTTTATCTCACACCGAAAACCTTCTCGTCCTTCCCAAAACCAAAATCTGACTGCCCAATCCTCACCACTTAATTTCCCTTTCACCTTTCTCCAATCCGATCCCGCAATCCAAATTCTTCTCCAATTACCGCTGTCGCATCTGGGTAACGTAATCGAAGTTCATTACACTTCGATTCCGCTACCCACACATCTTTTGGTCCATATCGACAAACTCAATAGTAACCATTGTTTTACATATGGCAATTTGAACACTCCAAGAAGCGCTTGGTTGAATTCAAAGTGTCACATATACACATTTCGGAAGCTATTGGTTTTGCCGATACCCCAAAAAGAGTGCTTCCGTGCGCCCGGGGGAACTTGAACTCAGGGTTCCAGCAGACCCTCGATCGAGAACTCACGACGCAGCTAATGGTGCCATGGATTGTCGATCTCCCATTCATCTCATAAGCAACTTGAACGTTGCATTTCGGCATGGGATTGAATTTTGTTAGTAGGGGAACGTGAATTAATTTTTGTTAGTATAAAAAATAAAATTTGTTAGTGGGAATAGAATTAGTTAGTATAAAGGAAAAGAATTATGTTTTGTCAGAAAAAAAGGTATTGAATATAATTTTGTTAGTGGGAATAAATGAATGAAATGTTGTTAGTGGGAAAATTTAAATTATTAGTATATGTTATATGATTTTAGTTGGAAATAAGGGTAGGATTGTGATGATGAAGATATAAAAATTGAAGGGAAATTGGAAGAATGTTAATAAAATTAAATGAATACACAGAGGAAAAGGTAGGAGTGCCCAAAGGAAGGTGGAAATGTTACGGCGGCAATTAGAAGTTGCGAATGGGAGAAAGTCGGTACGCCGGAATTCGCAACAATCGTGGGGACGACCCAGACCCTGAGTGTCTCATTCAGCCGGGCAAACAAAGAATGTCGGCAGGGGTAATTATGAATCGGATCGGATGTCTTTGGCGTGAAAGGTCCCAAGCAGCTTACCGGATTCATCCTCAAGCTCGTATGCCACTTGCCCAATACGACGACGGACCACTGCAGGAGTGTATCGTGGAGCGAATTGGGCAGCAAAGCAATCTGCGGCGTTGCTCACGAGGACGAACACGAAGGTTGTAGCGTTGAGCTCCCTTTTGGTAGGCTTCTTGCAATTTGCATCTGACTTGGTTCTGTACAGCTCGCAGTCGATCACTGTTAGCACTTAGCTGTACCTCACCATCCTCAAAGGCATTAAGGCTTCTGAGGAGGGCGTACTCAGAACCATGTTGGATAGGGTGGTACCCGAACATGAGAAAGTAGGGCGAATATCCCGTGGACTCATGAATCACCTTGCGGAAGGCAAAACATGAGGCTGGAAGATTCTCGTCCCACTTGCCATGATCAGACCCTATATAGGCTCTAATGGCGTTCAGTGTCGACTGGTTTGACCTCTCTGAGGCATTCGCCTGCGGTGAATGATATGGGGTGAAGCAATGCTGCACTCCATAGATTCATAAGCTTGCTGAATACCTTAGAGGTGAACTGTACCCCATTGTCAGAGTGAAGCCATTCAGGCACTCCGAAGGTCAGAAAGATTTCGCGCTCCAAATATCGCACGACTGACTCTGCGGTGGCTTTCGTCATGGGCTTGAGCCATACGAACTTGGTGTAATGATCCAGGACCACGAACAATTGGGTATTCCCTGATCTTGAACGAGGGTATGGGCCCATGAAGTCCACAAACAGGCGCTGCATAGGTCGTTCGGAGTCTCGTGATGCCCCCATAGGGGGTCTCATTGTGGAATTTGCCGGTTTGACCTGTTTGCATATCAGGCAATTCTTGATGTGCTGAATCACATCTTGACGCAAACGAGGCCAATAATAATACCTTTGCAAAACTTCAGTTGTTTTGCGAATTCCACAATGAGAGCCCCGGGGATCATCATGAGCTCGTACTATGAGAGCTTGTTGGTGACCCTCAGGAACCCATAGTTTTGTTCTGGGAACATCAGTAGTCGACGTTACAGGAGAACCAGTACTAATATAGATTCGACTATCTGCAAGGTGCAAATTCTGAAACTGATCGGGTTGTTTCAAGATTTGCTCCTTGAAATGCTCATAATCGGGCTCCTGAAACGCAGACTCCGGGATTGAACCACCAATGTGTCCGTGCTCCGGGAGACAGGGAATGATAGAGCTCACCCGCCCGTCCTCCGAGCATGTTCTTGACAACGCATCGGGAACAACGTTAAGGGCACCTTTCCGGTGTTCAATTTGGAAATTGAATCCTTGTAATTTCAGACTCCAGCGAGCCAATCGACCAGAAAGGTCCGACTGCTGCATCAGCCATTTAAGACTGGCATGGTCGGTTATGATGGTGAAGGGCAACCCTTCGATATATGCCCTGAATCTCTTTACGCTCTGCACAGCAGTTAAGCATTCCAATTCTGTAACGCTATAGTTACGTTGCGCAGCGTTGAGCTTCATAGACATGTATGCGATTGGATGCTCTCCACCCTAATCGTCCTTCTGGAACAAAACACTTCCAATACCCACTGTACTTGCGTCACACTGGATATAGAAGTGCTTCGTAAAGTCGGGGTTGGCCAGCACTGGAGCAGAAATCAACAATTGCTTCACTTTATTGAAGGCACTATTGGCGGAAGCAGATCACTTGAAGGCACGTTTGCCCTTTAGCAAATCCGTTAGAGGGGCCGTAACCGAGGCGAAGTTTGGAATGAAACGCCTGTACCATCCTGCCATGCCCATAAACCGTCTCACGTCTTTGGCCGTTCGGGGGTCGGTGCGCAGGATACCATTACTCACTACAAAGCCAAGATATTTGATCTCCTTCTTGACGAACTTGCTTTTTTCAACATTGATGGTCAAGTTGGCGTCCCTGAGCAGTTTTGCAACAGTACTCAGGAGCTCCAAGTGCTCATCAAATGTTGAACTTGTAACAAGCAGGTCATCTAGGTAAACAAATACCTTGTCCTGCAGCTCATGCGGTATTACTTTATGCATCAACCGACACATCGTTTGGGGAGCATTACATAGACCGAACGGCATGACCTTGAAATGGTACAAGGGCCTGCCAGGGACAGTAAAAGCCGTTTTCTCCTTACTTGCCTCATCCAATGGTATTTGCCAAAAGGTATCCTTCAGGTCCAAGCTGGTGATGAACCTGGTACTCTGCAACCGTGCCAAAAGACCTTCAATCAGTGGCAACGGATAGGCGTCCTTAACAGTCACCTCGTTGAGGCGTCTAGCGTCAAGGCATAAACGCACCTTGCCGGGTTTCCTGACAAGGGTCACAGGAGAACTCCACGAACTCTAGCTTTCCTCTATTACCCCCAAAGACAACATACGATCGAGTTCGTCATACAATAGTTTCTGTATAACAGGCGAGACAGCATAATGCCGCTGCTTAATGGGTCGAGCGGAACCAGTGTCGATGTGATGAGACACGGGACTGGTCCTACCCAAGCCTTTTTCATTATACGATGGAAACTCCAGCGAGCCAATTGACCAGAAAGGTCCGACTGCTGCATCAGCCGAAGTCCAGTCGTTGCTGATCTTTTGGGGACAGCAGATGAAATTCAGGGCTTTGAGGTTCCGAGGCTGTTTCGATAGCGTTGACCTGGATTGGTGCTATTTTCAAGAGATCTCAGAAGCTAATTCCAAGATACACTGCGTGCGTCAAGGAAGGAACAACTAGGAATCTCATCAATTTGGTGGTTTTATTAAATTGCACCAATGTGATGACGTATCCCAGAACTGGATCCTTGTGCCCTGATGCATTCTGAACATGAGCATGCATGGTATGCATATGCAAACCCAAATCCGACAGCAGGTTCAAGGCTCCGGCTCCGAGAATACTAACACTGGCTCCGCTATCAAGCAAGCCCGTCAATTTGCGACCCTTGACGGAAATCTCTGCGTAGGGCCTATTGTCGCCGGGAGTTGCAACAATTGACTCCACGCAGGCACGCTTCAAGAGACGCCTGGCGAAGAAATATCTCCAGGATCTCCGAAAGCGATCCCGAAAAGGTCGTGCTCTAAAACTAGCGGGTGATTCACGATCATCGCCCGCCTTTCCATTACATTCGACGTAGTCCGGTAATTTGCTTGAGGTATCAGCACTGCTAAATGATGCTGGGGACTCATGATGATGCAAACTGAAGAAACTTGTGGTTGGGCACTGGTCTGGTATCTGGTTATTCATGGTGTTATGGTATTCCTGGAAGGACGAAGGGATCCCACTTGGAGGCCGATTCTGGAAGTGTGCATGATATTCTGCAGCGATCTCGCTTGAGGATCACACCAAGCATTCTCCAACATATCAACAGCGCCAATGTTGGGAGGATGCCTACTGCGATGGTCAGTCACAGGTCTACCGGAGGGATACCACACAGATTCAACTCTAGTGCAGTGACGAACTAACTCTGTTGTCGATGCGAATTCCAAGCCTGCCAAATGATTCCTCATTCGTTCGTCCATGTTCAGCAATAGAATGGCCTGCATGTCAAAATCAGATAACCGATTTTTAAGACGCAAGTCCATCTCTATTATGGAGCCATGAAACTCACGGAAAGATTCTTCTGGCCTCTGGAAACGCGCATCGATTGCTCGCCGCACATCTACGTTGGTCCAATGAGATCCATAACGCTCCTTCAACGCGGCTTCCAAATCAGGCCACGTAAAATTGGGACTGAGCTGCCGGAATAGCCAGTACCATTCTTCTGCTGGTCCTTTCAGAAGAAGGTGGAGACTAGATGCCAGTTCCTCCAAGGGAATGTTGTAATTTCTTGCCAAGGTGGTGGCTCGAAACAGGAATTGCTCAACATCTAGACCAGCAGAAGAACCATCAAAACTGACCCTCCACTTATGCATTGGTGGGAAGGAATAAAACTCGTCGTCAGAGCTAGAATAGGTGGAGTAAGAAGCGTTATGCGATGCCATAATTGAAAATTAATATTATTAATACTGGATAAACTGTAAATCTGTAAAATCAATAAATCAATTAACAATTAACGGACGGACACACCGACGAAATCAGAGAAATCAATAAATAGCAGACGGACTATACCGACAATTTGAATAAAATAAATAATTTAATAAATGACAGACGGACAAACAAACGATTTAATAAAAATAAATTAGAAAATGAATACCAGACCGACACAGACAAGTAAATAAATATATAAAATCTTAACACCTAACCTAAGCTAAAATAAAAATTGATTTGAAATTCCCTAATCTAAATATCTCCTGCAAAACTATCCTATAATTGAAATCCTATTCAACCTAATAATTAACTAAACCAAACTCAATCCGAAAAATTAACTACCCTAAATATCAAACAACTAGTCCCAACCAAACTACAATCTAGCTAATTAAAACTAATCTAAATCAAAACCTAAATTAAAATCTGCAAATCAACACTACCTAAACTAAACTCAATCAACCAAACTAAACTTAAAATTACTCAAAACCAACAACTGTAAAACCAATTATCTAAAACTAATCTAACCCAAGACCCTAATTAACCCCAATAATCTATAACTAAACCTAAATTCATTGACTTTAAGATCAAACCAGCAACCTAACGGTAATAACTAAACAATCACTAATGCGATGGCGAAATAAAAGAAAGTATTTGATAAGAAGTGAAATGAGTGCAGGCGAGTGTAAATGGAATTACAAAACTGATTTGTGCTTTCATTGCTCAAAATGAACCTCCCCATAGGAGGAAAGGGAAAAGAAAAGGTAATTGAATGGGATAGTGATTAAAATTTAGACTAAACACGAAGCAGACAAACCACAACAGTGCCTGGTATAACAATGGAACTCGTAGGCGGACTCCGCTCTAATGGTCACCACAAAGGGCTGACTACGAGACCATTATAAAACACTTCGGACTTCATAATGGCTCGGACAAGAGCCGCACAAATCCCAAAGCTACTCCCAGATAGATGATGGAAGGGCCGAAAGCTTTGGCTAATTCCAAGAGTTGGATCTAAGTCCAACTATCCCGTGCAGGGAGATATAACCAACGACTTGAAATTCGGTTGATCCCAACCAACATCCACACTGCTACAGCATGACTACTGTCATAGCCGGTGGAGACTATCAAATACAAAACAGCACGGTAGGCGCCACTGCATCTGCGGCAAACCCCGTGATCAAAATCTGTAAATAAACTATCCAAAATCCAAACAAAAAAATTTTCAAACTATTATTCAAACAATCATCAAAAATTTCTTACAAAAACAAAAAAAAAATAATATCCCTGGAATGCTCAGACCACTATTCAAGTCAGGCACTCCAGGTACTCAGCCCAACAAATCTAAAATTGAAAAATTTAAACTATAATTAAAAACTAATAAAAATCAACTAAAACCATTAGAAAACCAACAAAGCTAAACGTTTGGGCGCCATATGTTGCAAAGCAACGAATGGTGCTATTAAAAATGAAATAATCAACAAAACCTAAACCAACAACCACGGAAGTCACCGCAGTTGCAGACATTAAGTAATTAGCAGAGAGGTGTGTAGCCCGGGGTGGCATACTGAGGCCGGCTAGCGCTCAGTCGTGTCGTGGGTTTTCCGGGACACCCTCTGCTCGTGCTGAGCCACCTTACATAAAATAACTAGCACAAAGGGAAATGGATGGGAAAGGGAAGGTCATTCTGAGAAATGAAAAATATGGCTTTTACTGCGACATGGCCGTTTTATTTAATTCACAAATTATAATCCAAATCTATAGTATAAGAAGAAAGTCAATAAAAAAAACTACTAAAAACCCCTTTCGAAATTTAAAAATAACATAGAAAGAAACTAAAATATATCAACGTAAAAAAATGCAATATTATAAAGAATATAATAAACAAACTACTGGAAAATATTATAATTGATAAAATATTTAAAAAAAAGAAAAAACCAAATTGGTACTCACTTCTTTCACTGTAGAACTCCGAGCGCCCGATGAAATACACCAAAAGAAGCGTGGGGTTGCTGAAAATTAGATTGTACGTTAAAATCACTAAAACAACAAAAAAAAACAACGGCCACTTTTATCAGCACTAATCGTTTCCTCTGCTCCGTCTACGAGCGGCAAATTTTTCTTTTTCTTTTTAATTGATAGTTATCAATGTTTTTTCTAAATTCACTCCTTTCACTTCTGATTTTTGTTTTTTTTTTCTCACTGAATTTCAATCCAACACTTTTTATCCTAAATCACAATTTTCTTCTTCCTGCACTCCAAATTTAACAAAATCCTTTTTTCTTAACCAATTTTCTTCTTCCCGCACTCCAAATTAAACAAAATCCTTTTTTCTTAACCAATTTTCTTCTTCCCGCACTCCAAAGTAAAAAAAAAACCTTTTTTTTTTTCCTCACACAATTTTCTTCTTCCCGCACTCCAAATTAAAAAAAAAACCTTATTTTTTTCCTCACACAATTTTCTTCTTCCCGCACTCCAAATTAACAAAATCTTTTGTTCTAACACCGCACAAAATCAAATCCCCTCTATTTCCAAAGTCCACTATTCAATCCCGTCAAATACCAACTCCAAAAATCAATTTTATCTCACACCGAAAACCTTCTCGTCCTTCCCAAAACCAAAATCTGACTGCCCAATCCTCACCACTTAATTTCCCTTTCACCTTTCTCCAATCCGATCCCGCAATCCAAATTCTTCTCCAATTACCGCTGTCGCATCTGGGTAACGTAATCGAAGTTCATTACACTTCGATTCCGCTACCCACACATCTTTTGGTCCATATCGACAAACTCAATAGTAACCATTGTTTTACATATGGCAATTTGAACACTCCAAGAAGCGCTTGGTTGAATTCAAAGTGTCACATATACACATTTCGGAAGCTATTGGTTTTGCCGATACCCCAAAAAGAGTGCTTCCGTGCGCCCGGGGGAACTTGAACTCAGGGTTCCAGCAGACCCTCGATCGAGAACTCACGACGCAGCTAATGGTGCCATGGATTGTCGATCTCCCATTCATCTCATAAGCAACTTGAACGTTGCATTTCGGCATGGGATTGAATTTTGTTAGTAGGGGAACGTGAATTAATTTTTGTTAGTATAAAAAATAAAATTTGTTAGTGGGAATAGAATTAGTTAGTATAAAGGAAAAGAATTATGTTTTGTCAGAAAAAAAGGTATTGAATATAATTTTGTTAGTGGGAATAAATGAATGAAATGTTGTTAGTGGGAAAATTTAAATTATTAGTATATGTTATATGATTTTAGTTGGAAATAAGGGTAGGATTGTGATGATGAAGATATAAAAATTGAAGGGAAATTGGAAGAATGTTAATAAAATTAAATGAATACACAGAGGAAAAGGTAGGAGTGCCCAAAGGAAGGTGGAAATGTTACGGCGGCAATTAGAAGTTGCGAATGGGAGAAAGTCGGTACGCCGGAATTCGCAACAATCTTGGGGACGACCCAGACCCTGAGTGTCTCATTCAGCCGGGCAAACAAAGAATGCCGGCAGGGGTAATTATGAATCGGATCGGATGTCTTTGGCGTGAAAGGTCCCAAGCAGCTTACCGGATTCATCCTCAAGCTCGTATGCCACTTGCCCAATACGACGACGGACCACTGCAGGAGTGTATCGTGGAGCGAATTTGGCAGCAAAGCAATCTGCGGCGTTGCTCACGAGGACGAACACGAAGGTTGTAGCGTTGAGCTCCCTTTTGGTAGGCTTCTTGCAATTTGCATCTGACTTGGTCCTGTACAGCTCGCAGTCGATCACTGTTAGCACTTAGCTGTACCTCACCATCCTCAAAGGCATTAAGGCTTCTGAGGAGGGCGTACTCAGAACCATGTTGGATAGGGTGGTACCCGAACATGAGAAAGTAGGGCGAATATCCCGTGGACTCATGAATCACCTTGCGGAAGGAAAAACATGAGGCTGGAAGATTCTCGTCCCACTTGCCATGATCAGACCCTATATAGGCTCTAATGGCGTTCAGTGTCGACTGGTTTGACCTCTCTGAGGCATTCGCCTGCGGTGAATGATATGGGGTGAAGCAATGCTGCACTCCATAGTCATTCATAAGCTTGCTGAATACCTTAGAGGTGAACTGTACCCCATTGTCAGAGTGAAGCCATTCAGGCACTCCGAAGGTCAGAAAGATTTCGCGCTCCAAATATCGCACGACTGACTCTGCGGTGGCTTTCGTCATGGGCTTGAGCCATACGAACTTGGTGTAATGATCCAGGACCACGAACAATTGGGTATTCCCTGATCTTGAACGAGGGTATGGGCCCATGAAGTCCACAAACAGGCGCTGCATAGGTCGTTCGGAGTCTCGTGATGCCCCCATAGGGGGTCTCATTGTGGAATTTGCCGGTTTGACCTGTTTGCATATCAGGCAATTCTTGATGTGCTGAATCACATCTTGACGCAAACGAGGCCAATAATAATACCTTTGCAAAACTTCAGTTGTTTTGCGAATTCCACAATGAGAGCCCCGGGGATCATCATGAGCTCGTACTATGAGAGCTTGTTGGTGACCCTCAGGAACCCATAGTTTTGTTCTGGGAACATCAGTAGTCGACGTTACAGGAGAACCAGTACTAATATAGATTCGACTATCTGCAAGGTGCAAATTCTGAAACTGATCGGGTTGTTTCAAGATTTGCTCCTTGAAATGCTCATACTCGGGCTCCTGAAACGCAGACTCCGGGATTGAACCACCAATGTGTCCGTGCTCCGGGAGACAGGGAATGATAGAGCTCACCCGCCCGTCCTCCGAGCATGTTCTTGACAACGCATCGGGAACAACGTTAAGGGCACCTTTCCGGTGTTCAATTTGGAAATTGAATCCTTGTAATTTCAGACTCCAGCGAGCCAATCGACCAGAAAGGTCCGACTGCTGCATCAGCCATTTAAGACTGGCATGGTCGGTTATGATGGTGAAGGGCAACCCTTCGATATATGCCCTGAATCTCTTTACGCTCTGCACAGCAGTTAAGCATTCCAATTCTGTAACGCTATAGTTACGTTGCGCAGCGTTGAGCTTCATAGACATGTATGCGATTGGATGCTCTCCACCCTAATCGTCCTTCTGGAACAAAACACTTCCAATACCCACTGTACTTGCGTCACACTGGATATAGAAGTGCTTCGTAAAGTCGGGGTTGGCCAGCACTGGAGCAGAAATCAACAATTGCTTCACTTTATTGAAGGCACTATTGGCGGAAGCAGATCACTTGAAGGCACGTTTGCCCTTTAGCAAATCCGTTAGAGGGGCCGTAACCGAGGCGAAGTTTGGAATGAAACGCCTGTACCATCCTGCCATGCCCATAAACCGTCTCACGTCTTTGGCCGTTCGGGGGTCGGTGCGCAGGATACCATTACTCACTACAAAGCCAAGATATTTGATCTCCTTCTTGACGAACTTGCTTTTTTCAACATTGATGGTCAAGTTGGCGTCCCTGAGCAGTTTTGCAACAGTACTCAGGAGCTCCAAGTGCTCATCAAATGTTGAACTTGTAACAAGCAGGTCATCTAGGTAAACAAATACCTTGTCCTGCAGCTCATGCGGTATTACTTTATGCATCAACCGACACATCGTTTGGGGAGCATTACATAGACCGAACGGCATGACCTTGAAATGGTACAAGGGCCTGCCAGGGACAGTAAAAGCCGTTTTCTCCTTACTTGCCTCATCCAATGGTATTTGCCAAAAGGCATCCTTCAGGTCCAAGCTGGTGATGAACCTGGTACTCTGCAACCGTGCCAAAAGACCTTCAATCAGTGGCAACGGATAGGCGTCCTTAACAGTCACCTCGTTGAGGCGTCTAGCGTCAAGGCATAAACGCACCTTGCCGGGTTTCCTGACAAGGGTCACAGGAGAACTCCACGAACTCTAGCTTTCCTCTATTACCCCCAAAGACAACATACGATCGAGTTCGTCATACAATAGTTTCTGTATAACAGGCGAGACAGCATAATGCCGCTGCTTAATGGGTCGAGCGGAACCAGTGTCGATGTGATGAGACACGGGACTGGTCCTACCCAAGCCTTTTTCATTATACGATGGAAACTCCAGCGAGCCAATTGACCAGAAAGGTCCGACTGCTGCATCAGCCGAAGTCCAGTCGTTGCTGATCTTTTGGGGACAGCAGATGAAATTCAGGGCTTTGAGGTTCCGAGGCTGTTTCGATAGCGTTGACCTGGATTGGTGCTATTTTCAAGAGATCTCAGAAGCTAATTCCAAGATACACTGCGTGCGTCAAGGAAGGAACAACTAGGAATCTCATCAATTTGGTGGTTTTATTAAATTGCACCAATGTGATGACGTATCCCAGAACTGGATCCTTGTGCCCTGATGCATTCTGAACATGAGCATGCATGGTATGCATATGCAAACCCAAATCCGACAGCAGGTTCAAGGCTCCGGCTCCGAGAATACTAACACTGGCTCCGCTATCAAGCAAGCCCGTCAATTTGCGACCCTTGACGGAAATCTCTGCGTAGGGCCTATTGTCGCCGGGAGTTGCAACAATTGACTCCACGCAGGCACGCTTCAAGAGACGCCTGGCGAAGAAATATCTCCAGGATCTCCGAAAGCGATCCCGAAAAGGTCGTGCTCTAAAACTAGCGGGTGATTCACGATCATCGCCCGCCTTTCCATTACATTCGACGTAGTCCGGTAATTTGCTTGAGGTATCAGCACTGCTAAATGATGCTGGGGACTCATGATGATGCAAACTGAAGAAACTTGTGGTTGGGCACTGGTCTGGTATCTGGTTATTCATGGTGTTATGGTATTCCTGGAAGGACGAAGGGATCCCACTTGGAGGCCGATTCTGGAAGTGTGCATGATATTCTGCAGCGATCTCGCTTGAGGATCACACCAAGCATTCTCCAACATATCAACAGCGCCAATGTTGGGAGGATGCCTACTGCGATGGTCAGCCACAGGTCTACCGGAGGGATACCACACAGATTCAACTCTAGTGCAGTGACGAACTAACTCTGTTGTCGATGCGAATTCCAAGCCTGCCAAATGATTCCTCATTCGTTCGTCCATGTTCAGCAATAGAATGGCCTGCATGTCAAAATCAGATAACCGATTTTTAAGACGCAAGTCCATCTCTATTATGGAGCCATGAAACTCACGGAAAGATTCTTCTGGCCTCTGGAAACGCGCATCGATTGCTCGCCGCACATCTACGTTGGTCCAATGAGATCCATAACGCTCCTTCAACGCGGCTTCCAAATCAGGCCACGTAAAATTGGGACTGAGCTGCCGGAATAGCCAGTACCATTCTTCTGCTGGTCCTTTCAGAAGAAGGTGGAGACTAGATGCCAGTTCCTCCAAGGGAATGTTGTAATTTCTTGCCAAGGTGGTGGCTCGAGACAGGAATTGCTCAACATCTAGACCAGCAGAAGAACCATCAAAACTGACCCTCCACTTATGCATTGGTGGGAAGGAATAAAACTCGTCGTCAGAGCTAGAATAGGTGGAGTAAGAAGCGTTATGCGATGCCATAATTGAAAATTAATATTATTAATACTGGATAAACTGTAAATCTGTAAAATCAATAAATCAATTAACAATTAACGGACGGACACACCGACGAAATAAGAGAAATCAATAAATAGCAGACGGACTATACCGACAATTTGAATAAAATAAATAATTTAATAAATGACAGACGGACAAACAAACGATTTAATAAAAATAAATTAGAAAATGAATACCAGACCGACAAACAGACAAGTAAATAAATATATAAAATCTTAACACCTAACCTAAGCTAAAATAAAAATTGATTTGAAATTCCCTAATCTAAATATCTCCTGCAAAACTATCCTATAATTGAAATCCTATTCAACCTAATAATTAACTAAACCAAACTCAATCCGAAAAATTAACTACCCTAAATATCAAACAACTAGTCCCAACCAAACTACAATCTAGCTAATTAAAACTAATCTAAATCAAAACCTAAATTAAAATCTGCAAATCAACACTACCTAAACTAAACTCAATCAACCAAACTAAACTTAAAATTACTCAAAACCAACAACTGTAAAACCAATTATCTAAAACTAATCTAACCCAAGACCCTAATTAACCCCAATAATCTATAACTAAACCTAAATTCATTGACTTTAAGATCAAACCAGCAACCTAACGGTAATAACTAAACAATCACTAATGCGATGGCGAAATAAAAGAAAGTATTTGATAAGAAGTGAAATGAGTGCAGGCGAGTGTAAATGGAATTACAAAACTGATTTGTGCTTTCATTGCTCAAAATGAACCTCCCCATAGGAGGAAAGGGAAAAGAAAAGGTAATTGAATGGGATAGTGATTAAAATTTAGACTAAACACGAAGCAGACAAACCACAACAGTGCCTGGTATAACAATGGAACTCGTAGGCGGACTCCGCTCTAATGGTCACCACAAAGGGCTGACTACGAGACCATTATAAAACACTTCGGACTTCATAATGGCTCGGACAAGAGCCGCACAAATCCCAAAGCTACTCCCAGATAGATGATGGAAGGGCCGAAAGCTTTGGCTAATTCCAAGAGTTGGATCTAAGTCCAACTATCCCGTGCAGGGAGATATAACCAACGACTTGAAATTCGGTTGATCCCAACCAACATCCACACTGCTACAGCATGACTACTGTCATAGCCGGTGGAGACTATCAAATACAAAACAGCACGGTAGGCGCCACTGCATCTGCGGCAAACCCCGTGATCAAAATCTGTAAATAAACTATCCAAAATCCAAACAAAAAAATTTTCAAACTATTATTCAAACAATCATCAAAAATTTCTTACAAAAACAAAAAAAAAATAATATCCCTGGAATGCTCAGACCACTATTCAAGTCAGGCACTCCAGGTACTCAGCCCAACAAATCTAAAATTGAAAAATTTAAACTATAATTAAAAACTAATAAAAATCAACTAAAACCATTAGAAAACCAACAAAGCTAAACGTTTGGGCGCCATATGTTGCAAAGCAACGAATGGTGCTATTAAAAATGAAATAATCAACAAAACCTAAACCAACAACCACGGAAGTCACCGCAGTTGCAGACATTAAGTAATTAGCAGAGAGGTGTGTAGCCCGGGGTGGCATACTGAGGCCGGCTAGCGCTCAGTCGTGTCGTGGGTTTTCCGGGACACCCTCTGCTCGTGCTGAGCCACCTTACATAAAATAACTAGCACAAAGGGAAATGGATGGGAAAGGGAAGGTCATTCTGAGAAATGAAAAATATGGCTTTTACTGCGACATGGCCGTTTTATTTAATTCACAAATTATAATCCAAATCTATAGTATAAGAAGAATGTCAATAAAAAAAACTACTAAAAACCCCTTTCGAAATTTAAAAATAACATAGAAAGAAACTAAAATATATCAACGTAAAAAAATGCAATATTATAAAGAATATAATAAACAAACTACTGGAAAATATTATAATTGATAAAATATTAAAAAAAAAGAAAAAACCAAATTGGTACTCACTTCTTTCACTGTAGAACTCCGAGCGCCCGATGAAATACACCAAAAGAAGCGTGGGGTTGCTGAAAATTAGATTGTACGTTAAAATCACTAAAACAACAAAAAAAACAACGGCCACTTTTATCAGCACTAATCGTTTCCTCTGCTCCGTCTACGAGCGGCAAATTTTTCTTTTTCTTTTTAATTGATAGTTATCAATGTTTTTTCTAAATTCACTCCTTTCACTTCTGATTTTTGTTTTTTTTCTCACTGAATTTCAATCCAACACTTTTTATCCTAAATCACAATTTTCTTCTTCCTGCACTCCAAATTTAACAAAATCCTTTTTTCTTAACCAATTTTCTTCTTCCCGCACTCCAAATTAAACAAAATCCTTTTTTCTTAACCAATTTTCTTCTTCCCGCACTCCAAAGTAAAAAAAAAACCTTTTTTTTTTTCCTCACACAATTTTCTTCTTCCCGCACTCCAAATTAAAAAAAAAACCTTTTTTTTTTCCTCACACAATCAAATCCCCTCTATTTCCAAAGTCCACTATTCAATCCCGTCAAATACCAACTCCAAAAATCAATTTTATCTCACACCGAAAACCTTCTCGTCCTTCCCAAAACCAAAATCTGACTGCCCAATCCTCACCACTTAATTTCCCTTTCACCTTTCTCCAATCCGATCCCGCAATCCAAATTCTTCTCCAATTACAGCTGTCGCATCTGGGTAACGTAATCGAAGTTCATTACACTTCGATTCCGCTACCCACACATCTTTTGGTCCATATCGACAAACTCAATAGTAACCATTGTTTTACATATGGCAATTTGAACACTCCAAGAAGCGCTTGGTTGAATTCAAAGTGTCACATATACACATTTCGGAAGCTATTGGTTTTGCCGATACCCCAAAAAGAGTGCTTCCGTGCGCCCGGGGGAACTTGAACTCAGGGTTCCAGCAGACCCTCGATCGAGAACTCACGACGCAGCTAATGGTGCCATGGATTGTCGATCTCCCATTCATCTCATAAGCAACTTGAACGTTGCATTTCGGCATGGGATTGAATTTTGTTAGTAGGGGAACGTGAATTAATTTTTGTTAGTATAAAAAATAAAATTTGTTAGTGGGAATAGAATTAGTTAGTATAAAGGAAAAGAATTATGTTTTGTCAGAAAAAAAGGTATTGAATATAATTTTGTTAGTGGGAATAAATGAATGAAATGTTGTTAGTGGGAAAATTTAAATTATTAGTATATGTTATATGATTTTAGTTGGAAATAAGGGTAGGATTGTGATGATGAAGATATAAAAATTGAAGGGAAATTGGAAGAATGTTAATAAAATTAAATGAATACACAGAGGAAAAAGTAGGAGTGCCCAAAGGAAGGTGGAAATGTTACGGCGGCAATTAGAAGTTGCGAATGGGAGAAAGTCGGTACGCCGGAATTCGCAACAATCGTGGGGACGACCCAGACCCTGAGTGTCTCATTCAGCCGGGCAAACAAAGAATGTCGGCAGGGGTAATTATGAATCGGATCGGATGTCTTTGGCGTGAAAGGTCCTAAGCAACTTACCGGATTCATCCTCAAGCTCGTATGCCACTTGCCCAATACGACGACGGACCACTGCAGGAGTGTATCGTGGAGCGAATTTGGCAGCAAAGCAATCTGCGGCGTTGCTCACGAGGACGAACACGAAGGTTGTAGCGTTGAGCTCCCTTTTGGTAGGCTTCTTGCAATTTGCATCTGACTTGGTCCTGTACAGCTCGCAGTCGATCACTGTTAGCACTTAGCTGTACCTCACCATCCTCAAAGGCATTAAGGCTTCTGAGGAGGGCGTACTCAGAACCATGTTGGATAGGGTGGTACCCGAACATGAGAAAGTAGGGCGAATATCCCGTGGACTCATGAATCACCTTGCGGAAGGCAAAACATGAGGCTGGAAGATTCTCGTCCCACTTGCCATGATCAGACCCTATATAGGCTCTAATGGCGTTCAGTGTCGACTGGTTTGACCTCTCTGAGGCATTCGCCTGCGGTGAATGATATGGGGTGAAGCAATGCTGCACTCCATAGTCATTCATAAGCTTGCTGAATACCTTAGAGGTGAACTGTACCCCATTGTCAGAGTGAAGCCATTCAGGCACTCCGAAGGTCAGAAAGATTTCGCGCTCCAAATATCGCACGACTGACTCTGCGGTGGCTTCCGTCATGGGCTTGAGCCATACGAACTTGGTGTAATGATCCAGGACCACGAACAATTGGGTATTCCCTGATCTTGAACGAGGGTATGGGCCCATGAAGTCCACAAACAGGCGCTGCATAGGTCGTTCGGAGTCTCGTGATGCCCCCATAGGGGGTCTCATTGTGGAATTTGCCGGTTTGACCTGTTTGCATATCAGGCAATTCTTGATGTGCTGAATCACATCTTGACGCAAACGAGGCCAATAATAATACCTTTGCAAAACTTCAGTTGTTTTGCGAATTCCACAATGAGAGCCCCGGGGATCATCATGAGCTCGTACTATGAGAGCTTGTTGGTGACCCTCAGGAACCCATAGTTTTGTTCTGGGAACATCAGTAGTCGACGTTACAGGAGAACCAATACTAATATAGATTCGACCATCTGCAAGGTGCAAATTCTGAAACTGATCGGGTTGTTTCAAGATTTGCTCCTTGAAATGCTCATACTCGGGCTCCTGAAACGCAGACTCCGGGATTGAACCACCAATGTGTCCGTGCTCCGGGAGACAGGGAATGATCGAGTTCACCCGCTCGTCCTCCGAGCATGTTCTTGACAACGCATCGGGAACAACGTTAAGGGCACCTTTCCGGTGTTCAATTTGGAAATTGAATCCTTGTAATTTCAGACTCCAGCGAGCCAATCGACCAGAAAGGTCCGACTGCTGCATCAGCCATTTAAGACTGGCATGGTCGGTTATGATGGTGAAGGGCAACCCTTCGATATATGCCCTGAATCTCTTTACGCTCTGCACAGCAGTTAAGCATTCCAATTCTGTAACGCTATAGTTACGTTGCGCAGCGTTGAGCTTCATAGACATGTATGCGATTGGATGCTCTCCACCCTAATCGTCCTTCTGGAACAAAACACTTCCAATACCCACTGTACTTGCGTCACACTGGATATAGAAGTGCTTCGTAAAGTCGGGGTTGGCCAGCACTGGAGCAGAAATCAACAATTGCTTCACTTTATTGAAGGCACTATTGGCGGAAGCAGATCACTTGAAGGCACGTTTGCCCTTTAGCAAATCCGTTAGAGGGGCCGTAACCGAGGCGAAGTTTGGAATGAAACGCCTGTACCATCCTGCCATGCCCATAAACCGTCTCACGTCTTTGGCCGTTCGGGGGTCGGTGCGCAGGATACCATTACTCACTACAAAGCCAAGATATTTGATCTCCTTCTTGACAAACTTGCTTTTTTCAACATTGATGGTCAAGTTGGCGTCCCTGAGCAGTTTTGCAACAGTACTCAGGAGCTCCAAGTGCTCATCAAATGTTGAACTTGTAACAAGCAGGTCATCTAGGTAAACAAATACCTTGTCCTGCAGCTCATGCGGTATTACTTTATGCATCAACCGACACATCGTTTGGGGAGCATTACATAGACCGAACGGCATGACCTTGAAATGGTACAAGGGCCTGCCAGGGACAGTAAAAGCCGTTTTCTCCTTACTTGCCTCATCCAATGGTATTTGCCAAAAGGCATCCTTCAGGTCCAAGCTGGTGATGAACCTGGTACTCTGCAACCGTGCCAAAAGACCTTCAATCAGTGGCAACGGATAGGCGTCCTTAACAGTCACCTCGTTGAGGCGTCTAGCGTCAAGGCATAAACGCACCTTGCCGGGTTTCCTGACAAGGGTCACAGGAGAACTCCACGAACTCTAGCTTTCCTCTATTACCCCCAAAGACAACATACGATCGAGTTCGTCATACAATAGTTTCTGTATAACAGGCGAGACAGCATAATGCCGCTGCTTAATGGGTCGAGCGGAACCAGTGTCGATGTGATGAGACACGGGACTGGTCCTACCCAAGCCTTTTTCATTATACGATGGAAACTCCAGCGAGCCAATTGACCAGAAAGGTCCGACTGCTGCATCAGCCGAAGTCCAGTCGTTGCTGATCTTTTGGGGACAGCAGATGAAATTCAGGGCTTTGAGGTTCCGAGGCTGTTTCGATAGCGTTGACCTGGATTGGTGCTATTTTCAAGAGATCTCAGAAGCTAATTCCAAGATACACTGCGTGCGTCAAGGAAGGAACAACTAGGAATCTCATCAATTTGGTGGTTTTATTAAATTGCACCAATGTGATGACGTATCCCAGAACTGGATCCTTGTGCCCTGATGCATTCTGAACATGAGCATGCATGGTATGCATATGCAAACCCAAATCCGACAGCAGGTTCAAGGCTCCGGCTCCGAGAATACTAACACTGGCTCCGCTATCAAGCAAGCCCGTCAATTTGCGACCCTTGACGGAAATCTCTGCGTAGGGCCTATTGTCGCCGGGAGTTGCAACAATTGACTCCACGCAGGCACGCTTCAAGAGACGCCTGGCGAAGAAATATCTCCAGGATCTCCGAAAGCGATCCCGAAAAGGTCGTGCTCTAAAACTAGCGGGTGATTCACGATCATCGCCCGCCTTTCCATTACATTCGACGTAGTCCGGTAATTTGCTTGAGGTATCAGCACTGCTAAATGATGCTGGGGACTCATGATGATGCAAACTGAAGAAACTTCTGGTTGGGCACTGGTCTGATATCTGGTTATTCATGGTGTTATGGTATTCCTGGAAAGACGAAGGGATCCCACTTGGAGGCCGATTCTGGAAGTGTGCATGATATTCTGCAGCGATCTCGCTTGAGGATCACACCAAGCATTCTCCAACATATCAACAGCGCCAATGTTGGGAGGATGCCTACTGCGATGGTCAGCCACAGGTCTACCGGAGGGATACCACACAGATTCAACTCTAGTGCAGTGACGAACTAACTCTGTTGTCGATGCGAATTCCAAGCCTGCCAAATGATTCCTCATTCGTTCGTCCATGTTCAGCAATAGAATGGCCTGCATGTCAAAATCAGATAACCGATTTTTAAGACGCAAGTCCATCTCTATTATGGAGCCATGAAACTCACGGAAAGATTCTTCTGGCCTCTGGAAACGCGCATCGATTGCTCGCCGCACATCTACGTTGGTCCAATGAGATCCATAACGCTCCTTCAACGCGGCTTCCAAATCAGGCCACGTAAAATTGGGACTGAGCTGCCGGAATAGCCAGTACCATTCTTCTGCTGGTCCTTTCAGAAGAAGGTGGAGACTAGATGCCAGTTCCTCCAAGGGAATGTTGTAATTTCTTGCCAAGGTGGTGGCTCGAAACAGGAATTGCTCAACATCTAGACCAGCAGAAGAACCATCAAAACTGACCCTCCACTTATGCATTGGTGGGAAGGAATAAAACTCGTCGTCAGAGCTAGAATAGGTGGAGTAAGAAGCGTTATGCGATGCCATAATTGAAAATTAATATTATTAATACTGGATAAACTGTAAATCTGTAAAATCAATAAATCAATTAACAATTAACGGACGGACACACCGACGAAATCAGAGAAATCAATAAATAGCAGACGGACTATACCGACAATTTGAATAAAATAAATAATTTAATAAATGACAGACGGACAAACAAACGATTTAATAAAAATAAATTAGAAAATGAATACCAGACCGACACAGACAAGTAAATAAATATATAAAATCTTAACACCTAACCTAAGCTAAAATAAAAATTGATTTGAAATTCCCTAATCTAAATATCTCCTGCAAAACTATCCTATAATTGAAATCCTATTCAACCTAATAATTAACTAAACCAAACTCAATCCGAAAAATTAACTACCCTAAATATCAAACAACTAGTCCCAACCAAACTACAATCTAGCTAATTAAAACTAATCTAAATCAAAACCTAAATTAAAATCTGCAAATCAACACTACCTAAACTAAACTCAATCAACCAAACTAAACTTAAAATTACTCAAAACCAACAACTGTAAAACCAATTATCTAAAACTAATCTAACCCAAGACCCTAATTAACCCCAATAATCTATAACTAAACCTAAATTCATTGACTTTAAGATCAAACCAGCAACCTAACGGTAATAACTAAACAATCACTAATGCGATGGCGAAATAAAAGAAAGTATTTGATAAGAAGTGAAATGAGTGCAGGCGAGTGTAAATGGAATTACAAAACTGATTTGTGCTTTCATTGCTCAAAATGAACCTCCCCATAGGAGGAAAGGGAAAAGAAAAGGTAATTGAATGGGATAGTGATTAAAATTTAGACTAAACACGAAGCAGACAAACCACAACAGTGCCTGGTATAACAATGGAACTCGTAGGCGGACTCCGCTCTAATGGTCACCACAAAGGGCTGACTACGAGACCATTATAAAACACTTCGGACTTCATAATGGCTCGGACAAGAGCCGCACAAATCCCAAAGCTACTCCCAGATAGATGATGGAAGGGCCGAAAGCTTTGGCTAATTCCAAGAGTTGGATCTAAGTCCAACTATCCCGTGCAGGGAGATATAACCAACGACTTGAAATTCGGTTGATCCCAACCAACATCCACACTGCTACAGCATGACTACTGTCATAGCCGGTGGAGACTATCAAATACAAAACAGCACGGTAGGCGCCACTGCATCTGCGGCAAACCCCGTGATCAAAATCTGTAAATAAACTATCCAAAATCCAAACAAAAAAATTTTCAAACTATTATTCAAACAATCATCAAAAATTTCTTACAAAAACAAAAAAAAAATAATATCCCTGGAATGCTCAGACCACTATTCAAGTCAGGCACTCCAGGTACTCAGCCCAACAAATCTAAAATTGAAAAATTTAAACTATAATTAAAAACTAATAAAAATCAACTAAAACCATTAGAAAACCAACAAAGCTAAACGTTTGGGCGCCATATGTTGCAAAGCAACGAATGGTGCTATTAAAAATGAAATAATCAACAAAACCTAAACCAACAACCACGGAAGTCACCGCAGTTGCAGACATTAAGTAATTAGCAGAGAGGTGTGTAGCCCGGGGTGGCATACTGAGGCCGGCTAGCGCTCAGTCGTGTCGTGGGTTTTCCGGGACACCCTCTGCTCGTGCTGAGCCACCTTACATAAAATAACTAGCACAAAGGGAAATGGATGGGAAAGGGAAGGTCATTCTGAGAAATGAAAAATATGGCTTTTACTGCGACATGGCCGTTTTATTTAATTCACAAATTATAATCCAAATCTATAGTATAAGAAGAAAGTCAATAAAAAAAACTACTAAAAACCTCTTTCGAAATTTAAAAATAACATAGAAAGAAACTAAAATATATCAACGTAAAAAAATGCAATATTATAAAGAATATAATAAACAAACTACTGGAAAATATTATAATTGATAAAATATTAAAAAAAAAAGAAAAAACCAAATTGGTACTCACTTCTTTCACTGTAGAACTCCGAGCGCCCGATGAAATACACCAAAAGAAGCGTGGGGTTGCTGAAAATTAGATTGTACGTTAAAATCACTAAAACAACAAAAAAAACAACGGCCACTTTTATCAGCACTAATCGTTTCCTCTGCTCCGTCTACGAGCGGCAAATTTTTCTTTTTCTTTTTAATTGATAGTTATCAATGTTTTTTCTAAATTCACTCCTTTCACTTCTGATTTTTGTTTTTTTTTTTCTCACTGAATTTCAATCCAACACTTTTTGTCCTAAATCACAATTTTCTTCTTCCTGCACTCCAAATTTAACAAAATCCTTTTTTCTTAACCAATTTTCTTCTTCCCGCACTCCAAATTAACAAAATCTTTTGTTCTAACACCGCACAAAATCAAATCCCCTCTATTTCCAAAGTCCACTATTTAATCCCGTCAAATACCAACTCCAAAAATCAATTTTATCTCACACCGAAAACCTTCTCGTCTTTCCCAAAACCAAAATCTGACTGCCCAATCCTCACCACTTAATTTCCCTTTCACCTTTCTCCAATCCGATCCCGCAATCCAAATTCTTCTCCAATTACCGCTGTCGCATCTGGGTAACGTAATCGAAGTTCATTACACTTCGATTCCGCTACCCACACATCTTTTGGTCCATATCGACAAACTCAATAGTAACCATTGTTTTACATATGGCAATTTGAACACTCCAAGAAGCGCTTGGTTGAATTCAAAGTGTCACATATACACATTTCGGAAGCTATTGGTTTTGCCGATACCCCAAAAAGAGTGCTTCCGTGCGCCCGGGGGAACTTGAACTCAGGGTTCCAGCAGACCCTCGATCGAGAACTCACTACGCAGCTAATGGTGCCATGGATTGTCGATCTCCCATTCATCTCATAAGCAACTTGAACGTTGCATTTCGGCATGGGATTGAATTTTGTTAGTAGGGGAACGTGAATTAATTTTTGTTAGTATAAAAAATAAAATTTGTTAGTGGGAATAGAATTAGTTAGTATAAAGGAAAAGAATTATGTTTTGTCAGAAAAAAAGGTATTGAATATAATTTTGTTAGTGGGAATAAATGAATGAAATGTTGTTAGTGGGAAAATTTAAATTATTAGTATATGTTATATGATTTTAGTTGGAAATAAGGGTAGGATTGTGATGATGAAGATATAAAAATTGAAGGGAAATTGGAAGAATGTTAATAAAATTAAATGAATACACAGAGGAAAAGCTAGGAGTGCCCAAAGGAAGGTGGAAATGTTACGGCGGCAATTAGAAGTTGCGAATGGGAGAAAGTCGGTACGCCGGAATTCGCAACAATCGTGGGGACGACCCAGACCCTGAGTGTCTCATTCAGCCGGGCAAACAAAGAATGTCGGCAGGGGTAATTATGAATCGGATCGGATGTCTTTGGCGTGAAAGGTCCCAAGTAGCTTACCGGATTCATCCTCAAGCTCGTATGCCACTTGCCCAATACGACGACGGACCACTACAGGAGTGTATCGTGGAGCGAATTTGGCAGCAAAGCAATCTGCGGCGTTGCTCACGAGGACGAACACGAAGGTTGTAGCGTTGAGCTCCCTTTTGGTAGGCTTCTTGCAATTTGCATCTGACTTGGTCCTGTACAGCTCGCAGTCGATCACTGTTAGCACTTAGCTGTACCTCACCATCCTCAAAGGCTTTTTTTTTTTTTTTTTTTTTTTTTTTTTTTTTTGTGGTAGGGAGGTGAAGGCATTTATGCCCGCCGAGTCTGGCAGTGTGGGACTCCCATGGAGGATACCTTTGGACTACCCACTAAACACCTCCCCTGTCAATCTGAGAACCTAGCCTGGAACCGTTTGACACATTACTTCGGGCCAGGTCTCGTTTTGTTACGCCGTGGGGCGCCTTCAAGCTGGGGAGTCCCTTTCCTAGCGGGAGGGGAGGGGGGAGGAGGAATTGCCAGAAGAGCGATCCCCCAGCCCCAGTGCCTCCGGCTGCTGTGAGTCCCTTTTATATTTTAGGACTGCCCGAGCATAATGTGCCACCTGGTTCCATTTGTCAACCGATTCGAGCATCACCGCAACTATATTATCCGGGGTGAGCTCTCCCGTCTCCCTGTAGAGTTCCCTTCGCAGCCTGGCCCATTTGGTACACGCAAAAAATGTGTGACAGGCATTGTCCTCTTCTCCTGGGCAAAACCGACAATCGGGAGACCGTGACTTGCCGATCTTGTGCAGGTCAGACTGAAAACACCCGTGCCCGCTCAAAAGCTGGGTCAGATAGAAGTCAGTCTCACCATGCTTTCGATTTAGCCACGGTCTCACATCCGGGATGAGGCGCGCAGTCCACCTTCCCTTCGTGCAATTCCTCCAAGACTGCTGCCAATCGTTGAGCGAGCGTTGTCTCTCCTCGCGGACAACCATCTCCCTCGCATCCTCGTTTCGGCGCAGGTAAATAGCGCGGCGCTCTCTAGCAAGGAGGGCGACAGGTATCACGCCTGCAATCACTCTCACCGCCGAGTCGGAGACTGTTGGATACGAAGATGCAATTCTCAGTGCTCCTCTTCTCTGTACCTGTGCCAATCGTTTTCGGTATACCTCCTTGCTGAGAGCGTCGCCCCATACCTCTGCTCCGTACAGTAGCACTGACCCTACAGCACTCATCAAGAGGCGTCTTCTTGATGGGCTGGGTCCCCCTACGTTGGCCATAAGTCGACTCAGGGCCGATATTCCCGAAGCAGCCTTCTCAGCCGTTGCCCTGATTTGCTCAGAGAAACTCATCTTCGAGTCGATCAGTAGCCCCAGGTACTTCACCGCTGGCTTCGATTCGATCTGTATATCTCCAATACTGATCATCCTTACTCTAGGGATTCTCTTTTTTGTCAAGATGACCACTTCGGTTTTCTCCAGTGCTAGACTGAGCCCGCGAGTAGTCATCCAGTCCCTCACTCGGCGCATTAGCATACCTAGCCTAAATTGCGCTTGTTCAACGGTGCGTCCGGCGACCAGAGCCGCAACATCATCCGCATAGCCGACCAAGCGCGACTCATCTGGCATCTCAAGTCTCAGTAGCCCGTCGTAAGACACGTTCCACAGGTCCGGACCAAGGATAGATCCCTGGGCAACACCCGATGTAACCGCCATCCTTCGTTGGCCCTGTGTCGTGTCGTAGAGCAGGCTTCGGTCCTTTAGGTAGTTCCTCAAAAGCCGCATTAGATATTCTGGAACTTGAAAAGAGTTTTCCAGCGTATCCAGAATATCCACCGATCTAGCGGAGTTGAAGGCATTCCTGACGTCGAGTGTCACCAACAGGACGATCCGTCGCTTGGTGCGACTACATGCCTCTGCCTTTTGGACCGCGTTCACCACCTCTGCAATCGCATCAATGGTAGAACGTCCTGCTCTAAAGCCGTACTACCGAGGAGATAGGTCCCCAGCAGCACGAATCGCGTCAGTGAGTCTTCCCTTGATGAGTTTCTCTAGCACTTTCCCAGCCGTGTCTAGCATGCATAACGGGCGGTATGCAGACGGCGATTCGGGATTTCCCTTCCCCTTGCTGACCAGCACGAGCCTCGCCACCTTCCATCGTACCGGGAAAACCCCGTCCCGTAGGCAAGCGTTGAATGTGCTGAGCAGCAAGTCAGGACAATGGTGATAGACGAGCTTCAAAACCTCAGCTGGAACACCATCTGGACCTGGAGCCTTCCTTGCCTTCAGGGAGAGGACTGCCTCCTCCAGTTCCAGCTGTGTGAAGAGTGGGCACTCGACTGCTGTTTCACCATGGACAGCGTCAACACGGACGGGATGGGCGGGGAAGAGTCCCCGCACTATCGCGTCCATCTTTTCCGCGTCATGTATACAAGGCTTCCGTAGGGCACCAAGTTTCCCCATGACCAGCTTGTAGCCAAGGCCCCACGGATCCCTATTTACATCGTCCACGAGGTCTTGCCAGCATCGGGCCTTGCTCTTGTTAATAAGCCTGCGAAGATATTTCCTGCCGGACCTGTATGCTGCTAGCCTAGTGTCTGCCTCCTCCCGTGTTCGCGCCCGCTGGGCCTCTCGCCGAAATTTGTGACACTCGCTTCTTTGTTCGGCGATCTCGTTTGACCACCAGTATACTGGAGGCTTACCATGTCGGGGTCTCCTCAAAGGCATTAAGGCTTCTGAGGAGGGCGTACTCAGAACCATGTTGGATAGGGTGGTACCCGAACATGAAAAAGTAGGGCGAATATCCCGTGGACTCATGAATCACCTTGCGGAAGGCAAAACATGAGGCTGGAAGATTCTCGTCCCACTTGCCATGATCAGACCCTATATAGGCTCTAATGGCGTTCAGTGTCGACTGGTTTGACCTCTCTGAGGCATTCGCCTGCGGTGAATGATATGGGGTGAAGCAATGCTGCACTCCATAGTCATTCATAAGCTTGCTGAATACCTTAGAGGTGAACTGTACCCCATTGTCAGAGTGAAGCCATTCAGGCACTCCGAAGGTCAGAAAGATTTCGCGCTCCAAATATCGCACGACTGACTCTGCGGTGGCTTCCGTCATGGGCTTGAGCCATACGAACTTGGTGTAATGATCCAGGACCACGAACAATTGGGTATTCCCTGATCTTGAACGAGGGTATGGGCCCATGAAGTCCACAAACAGGCGCTGCATAGGTCGTTCGGAGTCTCGTGATGCCCCCATAGGGGGTCTCATTGTGGAATTTGCCGGTTTGACCTGTTTGCATATCAGGCAATTCTTGATGTGCTGAATCACATCTTGACGCAAACGAGGCCAATAATAATACCTTTGCAAAACTTCAGTTGTTTTGCGAATTCCACAATGAGAGCCCCGGGGATCATCATGAGCTCGTACTATGAGAGCTTGTTGGTGACCCTCAGGAACCCATAGTTTTGTTCTGGGAACATCAGTAGTAGACGTTACAGGAGAACCAGTACTAATATAGATTCGACCATCTGCAAGGTGCAAATTCTGAAACTGATCGGGTTGTTTCAAGATTTGCTCCTTGAAATGCTCATACTCGGGCTCCTGAAACGCAGACTCCGGGATTGAACCACCAATGTGTCCGTGCTCCGGGAGACAGGGAATGATCGAGTTCACCCGCTCGTCCTCCGAGCATGTTCTTGACAACGCATCGGGAACAACGTTAAGGGCACCTTTCCGGTGTTCAATTTGGAAATTGAATCCTTGTAATTTCAGACTCCAGCGAGCCAATCGACCAGAAAGGTCCGACTGCTGCATCAGCCATTTAAGACTGGCATGGTCGGTTATGATGGTGAAGGGAACCCTTCGATATATGCCCTGAATCTCTTTACGCTCTGCACAGCAGTTAAGCATTCCAATTCTGTAACGCTATAGTTACGTTGCGCAGCGTTGAGCTTCATAGACATGTATGCGATTGGATGCTCTCCACCCTCATCGTCCTTCTGGAACAAAACACTTCCAATACCCACTGTACTTGCGTCACACTGGATATAGAAGTGCTTCGTAAAGTCGGGGTTGGCCAGCACTGGAGCAGAAATCAACAATTGCTTCACTTTATTGAAGGCACTATTGGCGGAAGCAGACCACTTGAAGGCACGTTTGCCCTTTAGCAAATCCGTTAGAGGGGCCGTAACCGAGGCGAAGTTTGGAATGAAACGCCTGTACCATCCTGCCATGCCCATAAACCGTCTCACGTCTTTGGCCGTTCGGGGTTCAGCATAGGAGACTATACCTGAAACCTTCTCCGGGTCGGTGCGCAGGATACCATTACTCACTACAAAGCCAAGATATTTGATCTCCTTCTTGACGAACTTGCTTTTTTCAACATTGATGGTCAAGTTGGCGTCCCTGAGCAGTTTTGCAACAGTACTCAGGAGCTCCAAGTGCTCATCAAATGTTGAACTTGTAACAAGCAGGTCATCTAGGTAAACAAATACCTTGTCCTGCAGCTCATGCGGTATTACTTTATGCATCAACTGACACATCGTTTGGGGAGCATTACATAGACCGAACGGCATGACCTTGAAATGGTACAAGGGCCTGCCAGGGACAGTAAAAGCCGTTTTCTCCTTACTTGCCTCATCCAATGGTATTTGCCAAAAGGCATCCTTCAGGTCCAAGCTGGTGATGAACCTGGTATTCTGCAACCGTGCCAAAAGACCTTCAATCAGTGGCAACGGATAGGCGTCCTTAACAGTCACCTCGTTGAGGCGTCTAGCGTCAAGGCATAAACGCACCTTGCCGGATTTCCTGACAAGGGTCACTGGAGAACTCCACGAACTCTAGCTTTCCTCTATTACCCCCAAAGACAACATACGATCGAGTTCGTCATACAATAGTTTCTGTATAACAGGCGAGACAGCATAATGCCGCTGCTTAATGGGTCGAGCGGAACCAGTGTCGATGTGATGAGACACGGGACTGGTCCTACCCAAGCCTTTTTCATTATACGATGGAAACTCCAGCGAGCCAATCGACCAGAAAGGTCCGACTGCTGCATCAGCCGAAGTCCAGTCGTTGCTGATCTTTTGGGGACAGCAGATGAAATTCAGGGCTTTGAGGTTCCGAGGCTGTTTCGATAGCGTTGACCTGGATTGGTGCTATTTTCAAGAGATCTCAGAAGTCAATTCCAAGATACACTGCGTGCGTCAAGGAAGGAACAACTAGGAATCTCATCAATTTGGTGGTTTTATTAAATTGCACCAATGTGATGACGTATCCCAGAACTGGATCCTTGTGCCCTGATGCATTCTGAACATGAGCATGCATGGTATGCATATGCAAACCCAAATCCGACAGCAGGTCCAAGGCTCCGGCTCCGAGAATACTAACACTGGCTCCGCTATCAAGCAAGCCCATCAATTTGCGACCCTTGACGGAAATCTCTGCGTAGGGCCTATTGTCGCCGGGAGTTGCAACAATTGACTCCACGCAGGCACGCTTCAAGAGACGCCTGGCGAAGAAATATCTCCAGGATCTCCGAAAGCGATCCCGAAAAGGTCGTGCTCTAAAACTAGCGGGTGATTCACGATCATCGCCCGCCTTTCCATTACATTCGACGTAGTCCGGTAATTTGCTTGAGGTATCAGCACTGCTAAATGATGCTGGGGACTCATGATGATGCAAACTGAAGAAACTTGTGGTTGGGCACTGGTCTGGTATCTGGTTATTCATGGTGTTGTGGTATTCCTGGAAGGACGAAGGGATCCCACTTGGAGGCCGATTCTGGAAGTGTGCATGATATTCTGCAGCAGATCTCGCTTGAGGATCACACCAAGCATTCTCCAACATATCAACAGCGCCAATGTTGGGAGGATGCCTACTGCGATGGTCAGCCACAGGTCTACCGGAGGGATACCACACAGATTCAACTCTAGTGCAGTGACGAACTAACTCTGTTGTCGATGCGAATTCCAAGCCTGCCAAATAATTCCTCATTTGTTCGTCCATGTTCAGCAATAGAATGGCCTGCATGTCAAAATCAGATAACCGATTTTTAAGACGCAAGTCCATCTCTATTATGGAGCCATGAAACTCACGGAAAGATTCTTCTGGCCTCTGGAAACGCGCATCGATTGCTCGCCGCACATCTACGTTGAACCAATGAGATCCATAACGCTCCTTCAACGCAGCTTCCAAATCAGGCCACGTAAAATTGGGACTGAGCTGCCGGAATAGCCAGTACCATTCTTCTGCTGGTCCTTTCAGAAGAAGGTGGAGACTAGATGCCAGTTCCTCCAAGGGAATGTTGTAATTTCTTGCCAAGGTGGTGGCTCGAAACAGGAATTGCTCAACATCTAGACCAGCAGAAGAACCATCAAAACTGACCCTCCACTTATGCATTGGTGGGAAGGAATAAAACTCGTCGTCAGAGCTAGAATAGGTGGAGTAAGAAGCGTTATGCGATGCCATAATTGAAAATTGATATTATTAATACTGGATAAACTGTAAATCTGTAAAATCAATAAATCAATTAACAATTAACGGACGGGCACACCGACGAAATCAGAGAAATCAATAAATAGCAGACGGACTATACCGACAATTTGAATAAAATAAATAATTTAATAAATGACAGACGGACAAACAAACGATTTAATAAAAATAAATTATAAATCGAATACCAGACCGACAAACAGACAAGTAAATAAATATATAAAATCTTAACACCTAACCTAAGCTAAAATAAAAATTGATTTGAAATTCCCTAATCTAAATATCTCCTGCAAAACTATCCTATAATTGAAATCCTATTCAACCTAATAATTAACTAAACCAAACTCAATCCGAAAAATTAACTATCCTAAATATCAAACAACTAGTTCCAACCAAACTACAATCTAGCTAATTAAAACTAATCTAAATCAAAACCTAAATTAAAATCTGCAAATCAACACTACCTAAACTAAACTCAATCAACCAAACTAAACTTAAAATTACTCAAAACCAACAACTGTAAAACCAATTATCTAAAACTAATCTAACCCAAGACCCTAATTAACCCCAATAATCTATAACTAAACCTAAATTCATTGACTTTAAGATCAAACCAGCAACCTAACGGTAATAACTAAACAATCACTAATGCGATGGCGAAATAAAAGAAAGTATTTGATAAGAAGTGAAATGAGTGCAGGCGAGTGTAAATGGAATTACAAAACTGATTTGTGCTTTCATTGCTCAAAATGAACCTCCCCATAGGAGGAAAGGGAAAAGAAAAGGTAATTGAATGGGATAGTGATTAAAATTTAGACTAAACACGAAGCAGACAAACCACAACAGTGCCTGGTATAACAATGGAACTCGTAGGCGGACTCCGCTCTAATGGTCACCACAAAGGGCTGACTACGAGACCATTATAAAACACTTCGGACTTCATAATGGCTCGGACAAGAGCCGCACAAATCCCAAAGCTACTCCCAGGTAGATGATGGAAGGGCCGAAAGCGTTGGCTAATTCCAAGAGTTGGATCTAAGTCCAACTATCCCGTGCAGGGAGATATAACCAACGACTTGAAATTCGGTTGATCCCAACCAACATCCACACTGCTACAGCATGGCTACTGTCCTAGCCGGTGGAGACTATCAAATACAAAACAGCACGGTAGGCGCCACTGCATCTGCGGCAAACCCCGTGATCAAAATCTGTAAATAAACTATCCAAAATCCAAACAAAAAAATTTTCAAACTATTATTCAAACAATCATCAAAAATTTCTTACAAAAACAAAAAAAAAATAATATCCCTGGAATGCTCAGACCACTATTCAAGTCAGGCACTCCAGGTACTCAGCCCAACAAATCTAAAATTGAAAAATTTAAACTATAATTAAAAACTAATAAAAATCAACTAAAACCATTAGAAAACCAACAAAGCTAAACGTTTGGGCGCCATATGTTGCAAAGCAACGAATGGTGCTATTAAAAATGAAATAATCAACAAAACCTAAACCAACAACCACGGAAGTCACCGCAGTTGCAGACATTAAGTAATTAGCAGAGAGGTGTGTAGCCCGGGGTGGCATACTGAGGCCGGCTAGCGCTCAGTCGTGTCGTGGGTTTTCCGGGACACCCTCTGCTCGTGCTGAGCCACCTTACATAAAATAACTAGCACAAAGGGAAATGGATGGGAAAGGGAAGGTCATTCTGAGAAATGAAAAATATGGCTTTTACTGCGACATGGCCGTTTTATTTAATTCACAAATTATAATCCAAATCTATAGTATAAGAAGAATGTCAATAAAAAAAACTACTAAAAACCCCTTTCGAAATTTAAAAATAACATGGAAAGAAACTAAAATATATCAACGTAAAAAAATGCAATATTATAAAGAATATAATAAACAAACTACTGGAAAATATTATAATTGATAAAATATTAAAAAAAAAGAAAAAACCAAATTGGTACTCACTTCTTTCACTGTAGAACTCCGAGCGCCCGATGAAATACACCAAAAGAAGCGTGGGGTTGCTGAAAATTAGATTGTACGTTAAAATCACTAAAACAACAAAAAAAACAACGGCCACTTTTATCAGCACTAATCGTTTCCTCTGCTCCGTCTACGAGCGGCAAATTTTTCTTTTTCTTTTTAATTGATAGTTATCAATGTTTTTTCTAAATTCACTCCTTTCACTTCTGATTTTTGTTTTTTTTTTCTCACTGAATTTCAATCCAACACTTTTTATCCTAAATCACAATTTTCTTCTTCCTGCACTCCAAATTTAACAAAATCCTTTTTTCTTAACCAATTTTCTTCTTCCCGCACTCCAAATTAAACAACATCCTTTTTTCTTAACCAATTTTCTTCTTCCCGCACTCCAAAGTAAAAAATAACCTTTTTTTTTCCTCACACAATTTTCTTCTTCCCGCACTCCAAATTAACAAAATCTTTTGTTCTAACACCGCACAAAATCAAATCCCCTCTATTTCCAAAGTCCACTATTCAATCCCGTCAAATACCAACTCCAAAAATCAATTTTATCTCACACCGAAAACCTTCTCGTCTTTCCCAAAACCAAAATCTGACTGCCCAATCCTCACCACTTAATTTCCCTTTCACCTTTCTCCAATCCGATCCCGCAATCCAAATTCTTCTCCAATTACCGCTGTCGCATCTGGGTAACGTAATCGAAGTTCATTACACTTCGATTCCGCTACCCACACATCTTTTGGTCCATATCGACAAACTCAATAGTAACCATTGTTTTACATATGGCAATTTGAACACTCCAAGAAGCGCTTGGTTGAATTCAAAGTGTCACATATACACATTTCGGAAGCTATTGGTTTTGCCGATACCCCAAAAAGAGTGCTTCCGTGCGCCCGGGGGAACTTGAACTCAGGGTTCCAGCAGACCCTCGATCGAGAACTCACGACGCAGCTAATGGTGCCATGGATTGTCGATCTCCCATTCATCTCATAAGCAACTTGAACGTTGCATTTCGGCATGGGATTGAATTTTGTTAGTAGGGGAACGTGAATTAATTTTTGTTAGTATAAAAAATAAAATTTGTTAGTGGGAATAGAATTAGTTAGTATAAAGGAAAAGAATTATGTTTTGTCAGAAAAAAAGGTATTGAATATAATTTTGTTAGTGGGAATAAATGAATGAAATGTTGTTAGTGGGAAAATTTAAATTATTAGTATATGTTATATGATTTTAGTTGGAAATAAGGGTAGGATTGTGATGATGAAGATATAAAAATTGAAGGGAAATTGGAAGAATGTTAATAAAATTAAATGAATACACAGAGGAAAAGGTAGGAGTGCCCAAAGGAAGGTGGAAATGTTACGGCGGCAATTAGAAGTTGCGAATGGGAGAAAGTCGGTACGCCGGAATTCGCAACAATCGTGGGGACGACCCAGACCCTGAGTGTCTCATTCAGCCGGGCAAACAAAGAATGTCGGCAGGGGTAATTATGAATCGGATCGGATGTCTTTGGCGTGAAAGGTCCCAAGCAGCTTACCGGATTCATCCTCAAGCTCGTATGCCACTTGCCCAATACGACGACGGACCACTGCAGGAGTGTATCGTGGAGCGAATTTGGCAGCAAAGCAATCTGCGGCGTTGCACACGAGGACGAACACGAAGGTTGTAGCGTTGAGCTCCCTTTTGGTAGGCTTCTTGCAATTTGCATCTGACTTGGTCCTGTACAGCTCGCAGTCGATCACTGTTAGCACTTAGCTGTACCTCACCATCCTCAAAGGCATTAAGGCTTCTGAGGAGGGCGTACTCAGAACCATGTTGGATAGGGTGGTACCCGAACATGAGAAAGTAGGGCGAATATCCCGTGGACTCATGAATCACCTTGCGGAAGGAAAAACATGAGGCGGGAAGATTCTCGTCCCACTTGCCATGATCAGACCCTATATAGGCTCTAATGGCGTTCAGTGTCGACTGGTTTGACCTCTCTGAGGCATTCGCCTGCGGTGAATGATATGGGGTGAAGCAATGCTGCACTCCGTAGATTCATAAGCTTGCTGAATACCTTAGAGGTGAACTGTACCCCATTGTCAGAGTGAAGCCATTCAGGCACTCCGAAGGTCAGAAAGATTTCGCGCTCCAAATATCGCACGACTGACTCTGCGGTGGCTTTCGTCATGGGCTTGAGCCATACGAACTTGGTGTAATGATCCAGGACCACGAACAATTGGGTATTCCCTGATCTTGAACGAGGGTATGGGCCCATGAAGTCCACAAACAGGCGCTGCATAGGTCGTTCGGAGTCTCGTGATGCCCCCATAGGGGGTCTCATTGTGGAATTTGCCGGTTTGACCTGTTTGCATATCAGGCAATTCTTGATGTGCTGAATCACATCTTGACGCAAACGAGGCCAATAATAATACCTTTGCAAAACTTCAGTTGTTTTGCGAATTCCACAATGAGAGCCCCGGGGATCATCATGAGCTCGTACTATGAGAGCTTGTTGGTAACCCTCAGGAACCCATAGTTTTGTTCTGGGAACATCAGTAGTAGACGTTACAGGAGAACCAGTACTAATATAGATTCGACCATCTGCAAGGTGCAAATTCTGAAACTGATCGGGTTGTTTCAAGATTTGCTCCTTGAAATGCTCATACTCGGGCTCCTGAAACGCAGACTCCGGGATTGAACCACCAATGTGTCCGTGCTCCGGGAGACAGGGAATGATCGAGTTCACCCGCTCGTCCTCCGAGCATGTTCTTGACAACGCATCGGGAACAACGTTAAGGGCACCTTTCCGGTGTTCAATTTGGAAATTGAATCCTTGTAATTTCAGACTCCAGCGAGCCAATCGACCAGAAAGGTCCAACTGCTGCATCAGCCATTTAAGACTGGCATGGTCGGTTATGATGGTGAAGGGCAACCCTTCGATATATGCCCTGAATCTCTTTACGCTCTGCACAGCAGTTAAGCATTCCAATTCTGTAACGCTATAGTTACGTTGCGCAGCGTTGAGCTTCATAGACATGTATGCGATTGGATGCTCTCCACCCTCATCGTCCTTCTGGAACAAAACACTTCCAATACCCACTGTACTTGCGTCACACTGGATATAGAAGTGCTTCGTAAAGTCGGGGTTGGCCAGCACTGGAGCAGAAATCAACAATTGCTTCACTTTATTGAAGGCACTATTGGCGGAAGCAGACCACTTGAAGGCACGTTTGCCCTTTAGCAAATCCGTTAGAGGGGCCGTAACCGAGGCGAAGTTTGGAATGAAACGCCTGTACCATCCTGCCATGCCCATAAACCGTCTCACGTCTTTGGCCGTTCGGGGTTCAGCATAGGAGACTATACCTGAAACCTTCTCCGGGTCGGTGCGCAGGATACCATTACTCACTACAAAGCCAAGATATTTAATCTCCTTCTTGACGAACTTGCTTTTTTCAACATTGATGGTCAAGTTGGCGTCCCTGAGCAGTTTTGCAACAGTACTCAGGAGCTCCAAGTGCTCATCAAATGTTGAACTTGTAACAAGCAGGTCATCTAGGTAAACAAATACCTTGTCCTGCAGCTCATGCGGTATTACTTTATGCATCAACTGACACATCGTTTGGGGAGCATTACATAGACCGAACGGCATGACCTTGAAATGGTACAAGGGCCTGCCAGGGACAGTAAAAGCCGTTTTCTCCTTACTTGCCTCATCCAATGGTATTTGCCAAAAGGCATCCTTCAGGTCCAAGCTGGTGATGAACCTGGTATTCTGCAACCGTGCCAAAAGACCTTCAATCAGTGGCAACGGATAGGCGTCCTTAACAGTCACCTCGTTGAGGCGTCTAGCGTCAAGGCATAAACGCACCTTGCCGGATTTCCTGACAAGGGTCACTGGAGAACTCCACGAACTCTAGCTTTCCTCTATTACCCCCAAAGACAACATACGATCGAGTTCGTCATACAATAGTTTCTGTATAACAGGCGAGACAGCATAATTTTTTTTTTTTTTTTTTTTGTGGTAGGGAGGTGATGGCATTTATGCCCGCCGAGTCTGGCAGTGTGGGACTCCCATGGAGGATACCTTTGGACTACCCACTAAACACCTCCCCTGTCAATCTGTGAACCTAGCCTGGAACCGTTTGACACATTACTTCGGGCCAGGTCTCATTTTGTTACGCCGTGGGGCGCCTTCAAGCTGAGGAGTCCCTTTCCTAGCGGGAGGGGAGGGGGGAAGAGGAATTGCCAGAAGAGCGATCCCCCAGCCCCAGTGCCTCCGGCTGCTGTGAGTCCCTTTTATATTTTAGGATTGCCCGAGCATAATGTGCCACCTGGTTCCATTTGTCAACCGATTCGAGCATCACCGCAACTATATTATCCGGGATGAGCTCTCCCGTCTCCCTGTAGAGTTCCCTTCGCAGCCTGGCCCATTTGGTACACGCAAAAAATGTGTGACAGGCATTGTCCTCCTCTCGTGGGCAAAACCGACAATCGGGAGACCGTGACTTGCCGATCTTGTGCAGGTAAGACTGAAAACACCCGTGCCCGCTCAAAAGCTGGGTCAGATAGAAGTCAGTCTCACCATGCCTTCGATTTAGCCACGGTCTCACATCCGGGATGAGGTGCGCAGTCCACCTTCCCTTCGTGCAATTCCTCCAAGACTGCTGCCAATCGTTGAGCGAGCGTTGTCTCTCCTCGCGGACAACGATCTCCCTCGCATCCTCGTTTCGGCGCAGGTAAATAGCGCGGCGCTCTCTAGCAAGGAGGGCGACAGGTATCACGCCTGCAATCACTCTCACCGCCGAGTCGGAGACTGTTGGATACGAAGATGCAATTCTCAGTGCTCCTCTTCTCTGTACCTGTGCCAATCGTTTTCGGTATACCTCCTTGCTGAGAGCGTCGCCCCATACCTCTGCTCCGTACAGTAGCACTGACCCTACAGCACTCATCAAGAGGCGTCTTCTTGATGGGCTGGGTCCCCCTACGTTGGCCATAAGTCGACTCAGGGCCGATATTCCCGAAGCAGCCTTCTCAGCCGTTGCCCTGATTTGCTCAGAGAAACTCATCTTCGAGTCGATCAGTAGCCCCAGGTACTTCACCGCTGGCTTCGATTCGATCTGTATATCTCCAATACTGATCATCCTTACTCTAGGGATTCTCTTTTTTGTCAAGATGACCACTTCGGTTTTCTCCAGTGCTAAACTGAGCCCACGAGCAGTCATCCAGTCCCTCACTCGGCGCATTAGCATACCTAGCCTAAGTTGCGCTTGTTCAACGGTGCGTCCGGCGACCAGAGCCGCAACATCATCCGCATAGCCGACCAAGCGCGACTCATCTGGCATCTCAAGTCTCAGTAGCCCGTCGTAAGACACGTTCCACAGGTCCGGACGAAGGATAGATCCCTGGGCAACACCCGATGTAATTTCCATCCTTCGTTGGCCCTGTGTCGTGTCGTAGAGCAGGCTTCGGTCCTTTAGGTAGTTCCTCAAAAGCCGCATTAGATATTCTGGAACTTGAAAAGAGTTTTCCAGCGTGTCCAGAATATCCACCCATCTAGCGGAGTTGAAGGCATTCCTGACGTCGAGTGTCACCAACAGGACGATCCGTCGCTTGGTGCGACTATATGCCTCTGCCTTTTGGACCGCGTTCACCACCTCTGCAATCGCATCAATGGTAGAACGTCCTGCTCTAAAGCCGTACTGCCGAGGAGATAGGTCCCCAGCAGCACGAATCGCGTCAGTGAGTCTTCCCTTGATGAGTTTCTCTAGCACTTTCCCAGCCGTGTCTAGCATGCATAACGGGCGGTATGCAGACGGCGATTCGGGATTTCCCTTCCCCTTGCTGACTAGCACGAGCCTCGCCACCTTCCATCGTACCGGGAAAACCCCGTCCCGTAGGCAAGCGTTGAATGTGCTGAGCAGCAAATCAGGACAATGGTGATAGACGAGCTGCAAAACCTCAGCTGGAACACCATCTGGAACTGGAGCCTTCCTCGCTTTCAGGGAGAGGACTGCCTCCTCCAGTTCCAGCTGTGTGAAGAGTGGGCACTCGACTGCTGTTTCACCATGGACAGCGTCAACACGGACGGGATGGGCGGGGAAGAGTCCCCGCACTATCGCGTCCATCTTTTCCGCGTCATGTATACAAGGCTTCCGTAGGGCACCAAGTTTCCCCATGACCAGCTTGTAGCCAAGGCCCCACGGATCCCTATTTACATCGTCCACGAGGTCTTGCCAGCATCGGGCCTTGCTCTTGTTAATAAGCCTGCGAAGATATTTCCTGCCGGACCTGTATGCTGCTAGCCTAGTGTCTGCCTCCTCCCGTGTTCGCGCCCGCTGGGCCTCTCGCCGAAGTTTGTGACACTCGCTTCTTTGTTCGGCGATCTCGTTTGACCACCAGTATACTGGAGGCTTACCATGTCGGGGTCTCCGACGGGGCATGGAAGACTCGCAAGCAGCTATGATGGTGCTCATAGTTGAGTTCACCAAGTCCATGGCTGTAGGCCCTCCACTCCCTGGCGGAGCTCCCAGCAACGGTGCGCCTGCCGTAAGCGCGTCAGTGAACCTCTCGACGTCCATCCTCCCAGTCCTCCATCCGAGGATTGAAGTTTGGGCATATGCCCGCAGAGTGGCACTGTCGTGAATCTCAACCGCTATATACTGGTGATCACTAGCGGAGTAGTCCTCTAGTACTCGCCAGTTGTGTACTCTAGGTACCAGGGACTCCGAAGCGAGTGTCACATCGGGTATGGTTCCTACGCAACCCCAGCGGCGGAAAGTAGGGGTGTTACCAGTATTTAGGACAAAAAGCGCTGTTCTGGCCGCCATGTCCAAGATTTGCTTTCCCCTTGGGTCGGATTGTGGCATACCCCATGCGATGGCTCTAGCGTTGAAGTCTCCCCCGACCAGCATGTGGCCCTCTGTGTTCGAGACAGCGTCCTCCAGGGCATCGAGTTTCGTTCGAAAAGATGGCATTGCCTCGTTAGGCGTCAGATAAACACTGAAATATGTTATCCCTGAACACCGCACCCACACAAAACCATCCCCGCGTCCATGGCCCTGCACCTGAAGGCGGGCGCTGTCTCGAACCCAGATGGCCGAGGTACCAGATTTGTCAGGGTACCACGCTTGCGAGTCCTTGTTATGACGTTGCTCACTCAGCAACAGGAGGTCAGCTTTCTTATCCCTCGCAAACTGCTCAAGTAGGTCCTGGGCGTTTGTGCTTTGGTGCAAATTGACCTGCAGGATACGGATCATTTGAGTATCGATTTGGCTTTAGTTAGGGCCTCTTTGAAAACCCAGCATCTCCCTGTCCCCGGCTCATGTTTGAGGTCGCCGGGTGCTAGCTTAGCATCCTTGCAAAGAATGCATTTTGCCTCGTTCGTGCACTCCTTCCTTTTGTGCCCCGTTTCACCACATTTGTAGCACAGAGATCTCCTGTCGGGTCCCCTACAGCCATACGCGGTGTGTCCGTATTCGAGGCATCTGAAGCAGCAGATAGGGATTGCTCCTCTCCGTATCCTGCAGATCACCCAACCTATCTTAATTTTGCCCTTCGCCAGGATTTGCTGGGCGTCTTTATCAGCTAGATCGACAATAGCCATGCGTTGCCCCCTTGTGTTTTCACGTGTCAATCTTGCCTTGACTTCACTTAAGCTGGGGAACTCCCTCCTAATGGCATCCTCTACTTCAGCTTTGTCCGTGACGCAGTCGAGGTCCCTGATTTCCAGGGTGGCCATTGGTTCGAGCGAGGCAACCGTTGCCGCATCTCCAAGAACCTTTTGAACCGCGTCACGGAATGCATCTTTGTTTGTGGCCTCTGGCCCGAATTCCACCAGCAAGCCACCGGTCCGGGTTGGTCGAACTGCTTTGATGGCAGTTTTGGTGTCGTCTGGCTTGACCGCTCCTTTAATTTCACGGAGGACATCTGCGTAGGTTCGGCCCTTAGTGGGTTTAATAAGCAGTGCCTCTCGCAAGAGTTTGCGCCGCGGTTTGCTTTTTGTTTTCTGCGGTATATCGGGGGGTTCCTTGTTCTTTTCGTGGTTGAGCTGTTTGTCTGTTTTTTCTAGGAGTAGCTTTTTGGCCGCTTTTTTCGCTGCCTTGTTTCGCACCACATGAAACTCCTCGCCTGGAGTGTCAACTTCGTTTATGGTCTCGTCCTTCCTCCTTTTCTCACAGTCGCCTTCAATTGGGCTACCGGCCATTCTTTCTGCTAGGACCCACTGATGCCTCGAGGGAGAGCGTGTCTTTTTGGTGCTTTTCGGTTGCAAGCCACCTCCGCCTGTAGTGCGTTATGCGGCCAAAAAGCTCCTCCAGTTCAAGAATGCCATTCTTCACACTCTTGCCTATGTTTTTCTGCACTTCGCAGGCAGCCCTCAGTTGTTTGACGATATTCCCCGCTTTCCGAGTAAGCCGCTCCTCTTCGGCGCGGTCAAGGGCGATTGTGTTATTTGGCGCCACCTCTTGGGAGAGGCCCCCGTTTCCTAGCCCTTTTGCTTCTATCGCTTGGGTCGCGTTTGAAGTGGCGTCGGCCAACGGCAAAACTTCTCCCTCCCCCAGTCTTACACTGGCCTCCGTTGGTGTCGCAGCTTGATCCGGATTGTGTACGTCTTGCACTGGGCGCTCCGGGGTGCACATAGTCCTTCTACTGCGCCCAAAGGCCGCAATGATGCCAGGTTGCACAACGCACTCTGCCTTCTTTCGTTCGTTAGTCCATCTGTGGTCTGTCTCCGATGATTTAACCTGTGATGTTGACTTTGACAGTGTTTCTGGGGTTTGCTGCCTCCCCCCGCAATCGGTGACTTGTTTAATCGGTGTTCTTGCCAACAGCGGTTTTTGCCTGAAAGGGTTCTCCGTGCTAGCGTCCTGTTTGCTTGTGGTTTCATTTGTTTGCTCCATTTTATTGGGTCCCCCCTCGGAGCCGCTATCTCCGTTCGTGTGTGTAGTCGCCTTTTTGGTCGCATGGTTATCTTTGCAGAGCAGGGAGGCCATGCGAGGGTTGGCACAAGCCCTTATGGGGACAAGTGCTCAGAGCCAGACCAGCGCTAATCGGGAGTCCGTCTCAACCGAACCTACACCACCAACCCAATGGTGCGAACTTCGAACGTACTCCGAGGCCTGCCAAGGTTTTACCGGGACAGAGACGGTATGATAGTTGAATTGGAGCCGTTCACACACGAGTTTCACCTCGGCGCTACTGTGCAAAGCAACTAGGTCCAAACCATCATATCCGCCAGCCCAAAGCGTCAATTCCAGTTCGTTGTCCAAAGCGTAGTCCAGATACAATAAGAGGGAACCTCACGGCACCCCCCATATCCTCGGGTCCGTGGGGGCGGCACTCCCCAAAGAATGCTAGCCTCCAAGAATGTTCTTGTCGACCGGCTTTCTCCCTGCGGGAATTTCCTCGGGTACGTGGGGGCGGAACTCCCCAAAGAATGCTAGCCTCCAAGAGTGGTCTTGTCGACCGGCATTCCCCCTGCGGAGTTTCCTTGGGTACGTGGGGGCGGAACTCCCCAAAGAATGCTAGCCTCCAAGAGAGCTCTTGTCGACCGGCATTCCCCCTGCGGGTGAGACAGCATAATGCCGCTGCTTGATGGGTCGAGCGGAACCAGTGTCGATGTGATGAGACACGGGACTGGTCCTACCCAAGCCCTTTTCATTATACGATGGAAACTCCAGCGAGCCAATCGACCAGAAAGGTCCGACTGCTGCATCAGCCGAAGTCCAGTCGTTGCTGATCTTTTGGGGACAGCAGATGAAATTCAGGGCTTTGAGGTTCCGAGGCTGTTTCGATAGCGTTGACCTGGATTGGTGCTATTTTGAAGAGATCTCAGAAGTCAATTCCAAGATACACTGCGTGCGTCAAGGAAGGAACAACTAGGAATCTCATCAATTTGGTGGTTTTATTAAATTGCACCAATGTGATGACGTATCCCAGAAGTGGATCCTTGTGCCCTGATGAATTCTGAACATGAGCATGCATGGTATGCATATGCAAACCCAAATCCGACAGCAGGTCCAAGGCTCCGGCTCCGAGAATACTAACACTGGCTCCGCTATCAAGCAAGCCCGTCAATTTGCGACCCTTGACGGAAATCTCTGCGTAGGGCCTATTGTCGCCGGGAGTTGCAACAATTGACTCCACGCAGGCACGCTTCAAGAGACGCCTGGCGAAGAAATATCTCCAGGATCTCCGAAAGCGATCCCGAAAAGGTCGTGCTCTAAAACTAGCGGGTGATTCACGATCATCGCCCGCCTTTCCATTATATTCGACGTAGTCCGGTAATTTGCTTGAGGTATCAGCACTGCTAAATGATGCTGGGGACTCATGATGATGCAAACTGAAGAAACTTGTGGTTGGGCACTGGTCTGGTATCTGGTTATTCATGGTGTTGTGGTATTCCTGGAAGAACGAAGGGATCCCACTTGGAGGCCGATTCTGGAAGTGTGCATGATATTCTGCAGCAGATCTCGCTTGAGGATCACACCAAGCATTCTCCAACATGTCAACAGCGCCAATGTTGGGAGGATGCCTACTGCGATGGTCAGCCACAGGTCTACCGGAGGGATACCACACAGATTCAACTCTAGTGCAGTGACGAACTAACTCTGTTGTCGATGCGAATTCCAAGCCTGCCAAATGATTCCTCATTCGTTCGTCCATGTTCAGCAATAGAATGGCCTGCATGTCAAAATCAGATAACCGATTTTTAAGACGCAAGTCCATCTCTATTATGGAGCCATGAAACTCACGGAAAGATTCTTCTGGCCTCTGGAAACGCGCATCGATTGCTCGCCGCACATCTACGTTGGTTCAATGAGATCCATAACGCTCCTTCAACGCAGCTTCCAAATCAGGCCACGTAAAATTGGGACTGAGCTGCCGAATAGCCAGTACCATTCTTCTGCTGGTCCTTTCAGAAGAAGGTGGAGACTAGATGCCAGTTCCTCCAAGGGAATGTTGTAATTTCTTGCCAAGGTGGTGGCTCGAAACAGGAATTGCTCAACATCTAGACCAGCAGAAGAACCATCAAAACTGACCCTCCACTTATGCATTGGTGGGAAGGAATAAAACTCGTCGTCAGAGCTAGAATAGGTGGAGTAAGAAGCGTTATGCGATGCCATAATTGAAAATTAATATTATTAATACTGGATAAACTGTAAATCTGTAAAATCAATAAATCAATTAACAATTAACGGACGGACACACCGACGAAATCAGAGAAATCAATAAATAGCAGACGGACTATACCGACAATTTGAATAAAATAAATAATTTAATAAATGACAGACGGACAAACAAACGATTTAATAAAAATAAATTATAAATCGAATACCAGACCGACAAACAGACAAGTAAATAAATATATAAAATCTTACCACCTAACCTAAGCTAAAATAAAAATTGATTTGAAATTCCCTAATCTAAATATCTCCTGCAAAACTATCCTATAATTGAAATCCTATTCAACCTAATAATTAACTAAACCAAACTCAATCCGAAAAATTAACTATCCTAAATATCAAACAACTAGTCCCAACCAAACTACAATCTAGCTAATTAAAACTAATCTAAATCAAAACCTAAATTAAAATCTGCAAATCAACACTACCTAAACTAAACTCAATCAACCAAACTAAACTTAAAATTACTCAAAACCAACAACTGTAAAACCAATTATCTAAAACTAATCTAACCCAAGACCCTAATTAACCCCAATAATCTATAACTAAACCTAAATTCATTGACTTTAAGATCAAACCAGCAACCTAACGGTAATAACTAAACAATCACTAATGCGATGGCGAAATAAAAGAAAGTATTTGATAAGAAGTGAAATGAGTGCAGGCGAGTGTAAATGGAATTACAAAACTGATTTTTGCTTTCATTGCTCAAAATGAACCTCCCCATAGGAGGAAAGGGAAAAGAAAAGGTAATTGAATGGGATAGTGATTAAAATTTAGACTAAACACGAAGCAGACAAACCACAACAGTGCCTGGTATAACAATGGAACTCGTAGGCGGACTCCGCTCTAATGGTCACCACAAAGGGCTGACTACGAGACCATTATAAAACACTTCGGACTTCATAATGGCTCGGACAAGAGCCGCACAAATCCCAAAGCTACTCCCAGATAGATGATGGAAGGGCCGAAAGCTTTGGCTAATTCCAAGAGTTGGATCTAAGTCCAACTATCCCGTGCAGGGAGATATAACCAACGACTTGAAATTCGGTTGATCCCAACCAACATCCACACTGCTACAGCATGACTACTGTCATAGCCGGTGGAGACTATCAAATACAAAACAGCACGGTAGGCGCCACTGCATCTGCGGCAAACCCCGTGATCAAAATCTGTAAATAAACTATCCAAAATCCAAACAAAAAAATTTTCAAACTATTATTCAAACAATCATCAAAAATTTCTTACAAAAACAAAAAAAAAAAATAATATCCCTGGAATGCTCAGACCACTATTCAAGTCAGGCACTCCAGGTAATCAGCCCAACAAATCTAAAATTGAAAAATTTAAACTATAATTAAAAACTAATAAAAATCAACTAAAACCATTAGAAAACCAACAAAGCTAAACGTTTGGGCGCCATATGTTGCAAAGCAACGAATGGTGCTATTAAAAATGAAATAATCAACAAAACCTAAACCAACAACCACGGAAGTCACCGCAGTTGCAGACATTAAGTAATTAGCAGAGAGGTGTGTAGCCCGGGTTGGCATACTGAGGCCGGCTAGCGCTCAGTCGTGTCGTGGGTTTTCCGGGACACCCTCTGCTCGTGCTGAGCCACCTTACATAAAATAACTAGCACAAAGGGAAATGGATGGGAAAGGGAAGGTCATTCTGAGAAATGAAAAATATGGCTTTTACTGTGACATGGCCGTTTTATTTAATTCACAAATTATAATCCAAATCTATAGTATAAGAAGAATGTCAATAAAAAAAACTACTAAAAACCCCTTTCGAAATTTAAAAATAACATAGAAAGAAACTAAAATATATCAACGTAAAAAAATGCAATATTATAAAGAATATAATAAACAAACTACTGGAAAATATTATAATTGATAAAATATTAAAAAAAAAGAAAAAACCAAATTGGTACTCACTTCTTTCACTGTAGAACTCCGAGCGCCCGATGAAATACACCAAAAGAAGCGTGGGGTTGCTGAAAATTAGATTGTACGTTAAAATCACTAAAACAAAAAAAAAAACAACGGCCACTTTTATCAGCACTAATCGTTTCCTCTGCTCCGTCTACGAGCGGCAAATTTTTCTTTTTCTTTTTAATTGATAGTTATCAATGTTTTTTCTAAATTCACTCCTTTCACTTCTGATTTTTGTTTTTTTTCTCACTGAATTTCAATCCAACACTTTTTATCCTAAATCACAATTTTCTTCTTCCTGTACCGGGTACACTTGTCGGGACTAAGTTTCAGATTCGCCAGTCGCAATCGGGAGAACACCTCTTCTAAGTTCCGCACATGCTCTTCGAACGTTCTCCCGATAACAACTATGTCATCTAGGTACACTGTATAAATACATCACCCTTTTTTAATCTGAAATAAAATCATTTATAAATTTCACCATATAATGTATTAAATTCCATACAATGTATTTCATTCTGGCAATGAACAGACATATCGTCAGCAATTTCGTTTTGAGGAAACTTGATCTAATCTAAACACATTGTGCTTTATCCATCTGAAACAATCATACATGTGCACAGTAGTATTCATCATCATATTTCCAACTAACATAAACATGCTTGGCATTTGATATGCTTTGAACTCAAGTGCAGACATTGTTGCGCGCAGATTCCACTTGAAAAATTGTCAGCACTTTCGTCAACAATATTTTAAATTTTAATACTCTATCGCGCGAGTGGAATTTGCGTGCTATGCACTTTTTATGTATTTAATAATATGGAAGAAAGAAAATATGTATATTCATTAGTCGTTTGGATTCCGAAGTATTTCTATTTTGTGTAGTTATTCTTTTCGAGGTGCACACGTTCAAGTGCGTGGGTACGTGGTAGCAGCTATTTTAATTGCAACGTATAATCAATCAATAAGGTATTGATTGATTCAAATCACTACACACGGTAGTGATCCAGGTGTCTTTGCACTGAGACACTTATTCACGCAAAACCAATTGGTTAAAGTGCCAATTGGTTCTCATCGCGTCAATCAACTGGTATTGTACCAATTGGTTAACAGCCACGGTAAATTCGTGACTTTTATCGAATTCAGCGAGGGCCGCTTCATCGCGTATGGTCAATTGGTGTTGCACTAATTGATTTCGTGTCGCGGATCTCTTGAAGGACTCGACATTGGTGACCCCGACGTGATATTTACGATCAAGTGCTTCGATTTCGGAGGCCAGCGCAGATACCAGAGACGACTTCCTACCAGGATTTGGCAGCCGCCAAGTTTATAACTTCAAATGGAGCAGCTCGCCGCAGAGCAAAAAGGGACAGGCGAAGAGATTCAATCGGTTATCCGAAACTATAAAAAGGATAGCGATACTCGCAAAACAAGGACCTATTTTGAGAAAAGGCTTCAAGAATTAACCAGTGCTTGGGATCGTTTTGACGCCACTGACAACAAGATCCGCACGCTTGAGAGTGTTCCTATTGACCATCCCTACTTCCGATCGGAATATTATAAGGAAATCTCAGATCTGGTTCACAACTACCAAAATATATTTGAGGAAAAGTTGTCTCAGATGATTGAGAAGGACGCCCAAGTCCAGGCCGCCACAGGGCCAAGGGAGTTGCATGAGCCAATCTCAACAGCATCTCTTAAGAACCAGCCTTTCCAGAAACCAGAACCAGCACAAGTAGCAACCATGATTCGACGACAAAGGGCCATGATCGCCACCATACAGCGCCATTTAAACAGCATATCAGATAAGGTGAATCCCCAATCTGTACGCGTTACCAACAATAGCATCACTAAATTATGGGATCAGATTGAAGACCTGCACTATTCCATCCTGGAACTCAACGATAATCCACATGAATACCATCAGGACTTTATCATCGAAATGGAGAGTCTGGTGCGAGAAACCCAATTGAGGACAGCTGCGCAGCAGTCTACACATCAAAATCAGGCTTCTTGTGCAACAGTCAGTCCTCCTGTAAGACTTCCCAAGGTCACCATTCCAACTTTTGATGGTGACTACTTGAAGTGGAGGCAGTTTTGTGACATGTTCACCCAGATGGTCCACAACCAATCAATACCCGCGATCCAAAAAATGTGGTACCTGAAGACAAATCTATCTGGTGAAGCTGAAAAGCTAATACGACATCTAGCTCTAACAGAGCAAAACTATGCCTCAGCCTGGAATCTGATTCAGGAGCGCTACAACAACATTAGAGTATTGACATCAGCCATAATCTCCGAGGTCATAAGCACCCCAGCCATAGTTAGTGAGACCCCATCGTCTTCAGCTGTGAAGAACCTTCACGACACCATTCACGAATGTCTTTTAGCGTTGAGCAACCTGGGAGTGGATGTCTCGTCCTGGGATCCACTGCTTCTTCACTTCCTCGTCAAAAAGCTGGACCGACAAAGCCATACTTTATATGAGCAATCCATCAAGAAGCCTAAGGAAAGCCAATCCATACGATCCTTTTTGGACTTCTTAGAGTTCCGATTCCAATCGCATGAGGTAATTGGCCAGAAGGAAAAATCAAGCACTGCAAAGGCACTAACCTCAACAACACCTAACAAGGGAAGGACATCGTGCATTATTTGCCAGCAAGCAGTACATCCATTATACGCTTGCAAACAGTTCTTGCAGATGTCAGCCGCAACCAGATTACAGTATGTACAAAAACACAGGTTGTGTGTAAATTGTCTGCGAGTTGGGCACAAGGCAGGTGCCTGCACATTACGATCTTGTATTAAGTGCAACCAGAAGCATAACACGTTATTGCATCTGGACCCAGCTCAGGGTAATGGAGCCAAAAGGGATTCCCCCAAGCCAACTCAGCAGGACAAGCAGATCGTCAAGCCTTCTTCCCTTGCAGCCTATTCTGACCATAAGCGCCATAGCTACATACTCCTTGGTACAGCAAAAGTACTAGTCAAGGCTTGCAACGGGAGGACCATTGCGTGCAGAGCATTGCTAGATTCCGGCTCCCAAGTGAATTTAGTGACAGATAGCCTTATAAGGCGACTTGGCTTGTCTCCTAAAAAAGCAAGCCTGCAGATCGAGGGAATTGGAGAAGCATCAGGAAGTGCCAGGCATCGAATCAATCTAGAGGTCCAATCTCGACTCACGAAGTTTTCAACCAGATTTGAGGCGTTTATCCTGCCTGAAATTGTATCCAAGCAGCCAGCTCAGCACGTGGATATCAGTTCTTGGGAAATGCCTTCAACCGTATCGCTGGCAGACCCTACATTCAATCAACCAGAGCACGTGGACATGCTTTTGGGAGCTGAATTCTATCATGAGCTCTTAACTCCAGGTCTGTTGAAGCTATCAGAAGCTACTCCCATTCTTCAAAACACAGTATTTGGATGGATAATGTCTGGAAGAGTCAATCAGGATCATGTGGGTCATGCTACGTGTGGTGTCTTCGCGGCGGACGAGGAGGTCACTAACGAGCTGATAGAGCGATTTTGGAGGATCGATGAGGTTACTGACAATCAGCCAGCTCTATCAGTAATGGACAAAAATTGTGAGATCCATTTCGTGGAGAATACCACCAGATTGGAAAACGGTCGATTCTCGGTCCGATTGGCCTTCCTAGATGACCCATCAACATTGGGAGAGTCTCGAAGAACAGCATTCAATCGGCTGTGTTCTCTCGAAAAACGATTGGCTAAGGACTCAGCCTTAAAAGACCAATATGATGAGTTCATGAAGGAATACGAGTCTCTGGGTCACATGACTAGAATCAATTCCAAGGATATACCAGAGAGATACTATGTGATACCACACCATTGTGTACTAAAGCCGGAAAGTACATCCACAAAACTGCGAGTGGTATTTGATGCTTCATCTAAAACCAGTTCTGGGTCGTCACTCAATGACATTTTGCACACGGGTCCAACAGTTCAGCCGGAGTTATTCACCATTTTGCTACGTTTCCGGATACCAACTTATGTTTTCACTGCCGACATTCAGAAGATGTATCAGCAGATATTCATGCATCCGGAGGATAGACAATACCAAATCATATTGTGGCGCGACAATCCATCAGAACCAATGCGCTACTACCAACTCAACACCGTCACATACGGAACCCGCGCAGCACCATATTTGGCAACCAAATGCCTTCAAAAGCTTGCAGAAGACAACCGCCAGAGGTACCCGTTGGGATCAGTTGCGCTTAATAATCACTTTTATGTGGATGATGGATTGGTGGGCTCTAATTCATTGGTGGAAGCCCGTGAAACTCAAAGACAGTTAATTGAATTGCTGAGCTTGGCCGGTTTCAGCCTTCGCAAAAGGGGGGCCAGCCACAAGCGACTCTTGGATTGCATTTTACCGGAACACCGAGAAGCCAGCTTGGATTTGGAGGGAATGCAAGCCAATTCCATAAATAAATTAGGCATGATCTTGCGTCCAGGTGATGACCAATTCCTGATAAGGGTAAACCAGCAGACGTTTGACAAGATAACCAAACGCACCGTCACGTCAGAGTTGGCCAGAATCTTTGACCCATTAGGAATACTGGCTCCAGTTGTGGTGACTGCCAAAATGTTCATCCAGAAGCTGTGGCAACTAAACATTTCCTGGGATGATCCATTGCCCCCAGATCACGAAAAGACTTGGAGATCATTTCGCAGTGATCTTAACAGCTTGCAGAACATACCAGTTCCACGACATATTTTTAAACAGCAGACTCCGAAATCGGTGCAAGTTCATGTTTTTGCCGATGCCTCTGAGAAGGCTTATGGAGCAGCAATCTACGTGCGGTCCATCCTCCAGGATGGAAAATTGATCGTCAGGCTCTTGTGCGCCGAATCTAGAATTGCCCCTCTCAAAACTCAGACTCTACCTCGATTGGAGTTGTGTGCGGCGTTATTGGGTGTCCAGTTGACCTCTAGAGTTGAAAAGGATTTAAAGTTTGACAATCACCCAACATTTTTCTGGACTGACTCCTTGCTTGGATCGGCTCATCCTCGTCAACCTTCCCAACATTTGTTGCAAACAGAGTGTCGAGAATTCAGGAGGCTTCACTCATTTCCCAGTGGCATCATGTTCCATCTGCAGATAATCCTGCTGACATATTATCACGTGGTCTACCGGCTCAATCATTTGCGTCGTCAGACCTTTGGTTTTATGGACCTTGGTTTCTGCATGAGAAGGAGAGTTTGTGGCCAACACCCTTCAAGGGAAACATTGATCAGATATCCTGTGGACACTCTTCAGAGCTAAAGAAAAAACAGCCAGAGGCAACGGTTGCTACCACGTGTGGATCAGATGATGTACTGTACAAAATCAACCACAGAAACTCATTTGTGACCTTGCAACGGATAATTGCATATATGCTCCGATTCACTCGACACTCAGCAGAACCGAAAGCTGCTAGACCGACGCACATTTCTTTGACACCAGCGGAATTGGAGAATGCATTGGTTGTAATTATACGTACAATCCAGCAAGGTGACTTCAAGGATGACCTGACCCACTTAAAAAAGCATAAGACAGTAAGGAAAGGAAGCACTTTGATTTGTCTATCACCATTTGTAGACAAGGATGGAATCATCAGGGTTGGTGGCCGCCTGGAAGCCTCATCAATATCATACGATGCTAAACACCCCATGTTAATCCCATATAATGACCCAATAGTCAAACTGCTGATGCATGGCATACACGAACGAAACCTTCATTGTGGTCCACAGGCATTGCTCGCTCACACCAGACAAAGGTTTTGGCCAATCAAGGGAAAAACAATGGCCAGAGCAATCGTACATCATTGCGTGACCTGCTGTAAGGCAAGGCCAATGCTGATCAACCAAGTAATGGGCAATCTCCCTGACACCAGAATTCAGCCAGCGCGACCGTTTATAAACACTGGCGTGGACCTTTGTGGTCCATTTTGGGTCCATTTCAAAACACGAGGCAAAAGGCCACAGAAGGTATACTTGGTGGTCTTCTGCTGTTTTGCCACAAAGGCTGTTCATTTGGAGCTCGTCACCGATTTATCAACGGATGCATTCATTGGATCGCTTCACCGTTTTCTGGGACGAAGAGGACACTGTGAAAAACTCTACTGCGACAACGCAACAAATTTTGTCGGCGCAAAGAACAAACTAGCTGAGCTCGAGCCATCCATATACTCGCCAGTCGCACAAGAAAGCATCATCAAGGCGTGCAGCACAAGGGGAATCCAATTTAAGTTCATTCCTCCAAGAGCACCTCATTTTGGAGGTTTGTGGGAAGCTGCAGTTAAATCCGCAAAACATCTGCTTCTGCGTAGCCTTCCAACCGCTTCCCTCACCTATGAGGAACTAGAAACAGTCATAATTGGTGTCGAGGCAGTTCTAAATTCTAAACCAATTTGCCCAATGTCATCTGACCCGAATGACTTAACGGCTCTAACCCCAGGCCACTTTCTAATTGGTGAACCATTGACGGCACAGATTGATGTTAATGCCCGGCCCAATCCTTCAGGGCTGCTGCGTCGATGGGAGTTGGTGAAGAACTTAAAACTGGAGTTTTGGAAACGATGGTCCACAGAATATTTAAATCAATTGCAACAAAAACAAAAATGGACTGATCAAGCGACCAACATCGAACCGGGCCTGATGGTGGTGATAAAGGGAGATGACCGTCCTGTTCAAAATTGGCCCCTTGGACGCATAATCAAGACGTTTAAGGGAAATGACGGAATGGTGCGCGTTGCAGAGGTTAAAACTGTATCTGGCGCTAGAACAAGGCCAATTCACAGATTGGCTCCGCTACCCGTGGGAGATTACCTCAAGCCAGAGGAAGAGCCAACACATAATTTGTCACCTGATTGGAGGAACATCCCAGGGCCATCAGGAAGTCAGCAGACAGATGAAGACGATCAACCTGAATGCGAGAGGATGTCGGCCACCCAGGAAGTACCTAAAAAGCGACAAAAATTGACAGCATGTCCAGGGATGCTCACCATGATAGTTGCTTTGCTTTTTCTACCGCTAATGTTAGCATCACCAGTTCGTATAACGAAATTCAAAAATGCACCAGGCATTCATTTTGAGCAGATCTCAACCATTCAACCCATAGCAGCCGAGTGGAATTTAATAATCTACTACGACATCAAACCCATTTGGAAGGGCATACTAGCTATGCACACCGGGAGAGAAGCCTTACAACATTTATGTGGATCAATTCATCGAAACTCGTCCTGTCAAGCCTTGATCAAACAATTCGATCATGTTATGAATGAGCTACAGCTTAATGAGGTCTTGCTAACCAGGAAACGCGCTAAACGAGGCGCTATTGACCTGGTCGGCAGCATCGCGCACTCACTTTTTGGTATTTTGGACACGGAATATGCACAACAAATGACCAGCACCATTGATAATGTTAAGGCAAATGAAGATCACCTCCTTAATCGTCTCAAGAACCAGACATCAATTCTTGATGCCACCATCAACATCATCAAAGGGGATCAGGCACAGATCAATGAAACCTTTGGTGACTTGGAAAAACAAATTAATGACATGGCACACAAGATCCAGGAGCATGATGTTCAAGAATATCAACTAAAGCTTTCACAGTTGGTAACCACTTTGCCTATTCAGCTCACATTAAGAGCCTCCAGCTTGCAAAGGGTGCAAGCCCTGCTAATAGACGTTCTCATTGACACCCACCATGGAAAACTCAGCCCAATGTTGTTACCAGTCGACCAAATTCAACAGGAGGTCCGCAAAATAAAGGCTCATTTAGCACCACCGCTCCAACTACCAATCCAGGACAACGATCCAACCACGTTTTACAAACCAATGTCGATAAAAGGTGCCGCCACCAAGGATTATTTTATCTTCAACATAAAATTGCCATTGACCAACCAAGAGCGATTTCATGTATTCCGTCTCACGCCAATTCCAATGATAGTCAACAACACCATGGTTGCCATCAAACCAAGGATCTCGTTGTTGGCTATAAACAATCTTAGAGACAAATATCTACCAGTAACATCCGAGATGCTCCAAAATTGCATTGAGAATCCACCAGATTACTTCCTGTGTCCCGGCATACAAACCATTCATACATCCGTGTCCAGCTTCTTGGCATGTGAAGTGAACCTGCTCAACAAAAACAGCAATGCTGTATGTCCCTTAACAAAACTTATTGACGAATACATGTGCGTGAAACTACAAAAGGTCAATCATTGGATATTCGCAGTTAAGGAACCAACCAATCTCAATGCAGTCTGCGGTGCCAATAACTTTCAAGTTACATTAGAATATGCTGGACTCTTAGAACTTCAATCTGAGTGCTCATTAAGGAACAACCAACTGCAGCTCAGCAGCTATAGCGTTTACAACACCACCAGTCAATTATCCTATATATCATTTACAAACTTAAATATCTCTTCAGATTTACCGGTTGTAGGAGCCTTCAGAGTTCACAATGCTACTCCGTATGCTGCCGATGTCAATGATCTTGCAACACTACAGCAATTATTAGCAAGCCAGCAAAATTCTGCACTACCTAATGAAATTCAGCAGCCGCTTCACCATCCTTTAGCAATTGGCTATACGACCTTCACTTTACTCATCATACTCATCATAATCATCTGCTGGAAGTGGCGAGTTCACTGGCAAGGTCACAGTGATTCCAACAATCCAAAACCGACACCATCTCCAAGAAACCACGTGGATGCAAACTTCACTGTTAACGTCTAATCAACTAGTTGAGGAATCCCTCAACGGGGGGCAGGAAATGTATAAATACATCACTCTTTTTTAATCTGAAATAAAATCATTTATAAATTTCACCATATAATGTATTAAATTCCACACAATGTATTTCATTCTGGCAATGAACAGACATATCGTCAGCAATTTCGTTTGACGAAACTTGATCTAATCTAAACACATTGTGCTTTATCCATCTGAAACAATCATACATGTGCACAGTAGTATTCATCATCATATTTCCAACTAACATAAACATGCTTGGCATTTGATATGCTTTGAACTCAAGTGCAGACATTGTTGCGCGCAGATTCCACTTGAAAAATTGTCAGCACTTTCGTCAACAATATTTTAAATTTTAATACTCTATCGCGCGAGTGGAATTTGCGTGCTATGCACTTTTTATGTATTTAATAATATGGAAGAAAGAAAATATGTATATTCATTAGTCGTTTGGATTCCGAAGTATTTCTATTTTGTGTAGTTATTCTTTTCGAGGTGCACACGTTCAAGTGCGTGGGTACGTGGTAGCAGCTATTTTAATTGCAACGTATAATCAATCAATAAGGTATTGATTGATTCAAATCACTACACACGGTAGTGATCCAGGTGTCTTTGCACTGAGACACTTATTCACGCAAAACCAATTGGTTAAAGTGCCAATTGGTTCTCATCGCGTCAATCAACTGGTATTGTACCAATTGGTTAACAGCCACGGTAAATTCGTGACTTTTATCGAATTCAGCGAGGGCCGCTTCATCGCGTATGGTCAATTGGTGTTGCACTAATTGATTTCGTGTCGCGGATCTCTTGAAGGATTCGACATACACCAAGCAGGTTTTCCAGGTTAGGCCACGTAGCACGTATTCCATCAGGCGTTCGAAAGTGGCTGGAGCATTGCAAAGCCCAAATGGCATCACCACAAATTGCCACAATCCGGTCCCAACAGAAAATGCGGTCTTCTCTCGGTCCTTCTTGTCGATTTCTACCTGCCAGTAGCAACTTTTGAGATCGAGTGTATATATATATATATATATATATATATATATATATATATATATATATATATATATATATATATATATATATGTATATGTATATATATATATATATATATATATATATATACATATATATTTATATATATATATATATATATATATATATATATATATATATAGATATATATATATATATATATATATATAGATATATATATATATATATATATATATATATATATATATATATATATAATTAAAAACTAATAAAAATCAACTAAAACCATTAGAAAACCAACAAAGCTAAACGTTTGGGCGCCATATGTTGCAAAGCAACGAATGTTGCTATTAAAAATGAAATAAACAACAAAACCTAAACCAACAACCACGGAAGTCACCGCAGTTGCAGACATTAAGTAATTAGTAGAGAGGTGTGTAGCCCGGGGTGGCATACTGAGGCCGGCTAGCGCTCAGTCGTGTCGTGGGTTTTCCGGGACACCCTCTGCTCGTGCTGAGCCACCTTACATAAAATAACTAGCACAAAGGGAAATGGATGGGAAAGGGAAGGTCATTCTGAGAAATGAAAAATATGGCTTTTACTGCGACATGGCCGTTTTATTTAATTCACAAATTATAATCCAAATCTATAGTATAAGAAGAAGGTCAATAAAAAAAACTACTAAAAACCCCTTTCGAAATTTAAAGTAACATAGAAAGAAACTAAAATATATCAACGTAAAAAAATGCAATATTATAAAGAATATAATAAACAAACTACTGGAAAATATTATAATTGATAAAATATTAAAAAAAAAAAAAAAGAAAAAACCAAATTGGTACTCACTTCTTTCACTGTAGAACTCCGAGCGCCCGGTGAAATACACCAAAAGAAGCGTGGAGTTGCTGAAAATTAGATTGTACGTTAAAATCACTAAAACAACAAAAAAAAACAACGGCCACTTTTATCAGCACTAATCGTTTCCCCTGCTCCGTCTACGAGCGGCAAATTTTTCTTTTTAATTGATAGTTATCAATGTTTTTTCTAAATTCACTCCTTTCACTTCTGATTTTTGTTTTTTTTTCTCACTAAATTTCAATCCAACACTTTTTATCCTAAATCACAATTTTCTTCTTCCTGCACTCCAAATTTAACAAAATCCTTTTTTCTTAACCAATTTTCTTCTTCCCGCACTCCAAATTAAACAAAATCCTTTTTTCTTAACCAATTTTCTTCTTCCCGCACTCCAAATTAAAAAAAAACCTTTTTTTTTTCCTCATACAATTTTCTTCTTCCCGCACTCCAAATTAACAAAATCTTTTGTTCTAACACCGCACAAAATCAAATCCCCTCTATTTCCAAAGTCCGCTATTCAATCCCGTCAAATACCAACTCCAAAAATCAATTTTATCTCACACCGAAAACCTTCTCGTCTTTCCCAAAACCAAAATCTGACTGCCCAATCCTCACCACTTAATTTCCCTTTCACCTTTCTCCAATCCGATCCCGCAATCCAAATTCTTCTCCAATTACCGCTGTCGCATCTGGGTAACGTAATCGAAGTTCATTACACTTCGATTCCGCTACCCACACATCTTTTGGTCCATATCGACAAACTCAATAGTAACCATTGTTTCACATATGGCAATATAAATAAAAATATACATAATCTCCCAAGGCTCACACCAACAAACATAGTGTATCAATCATGTAACGCATTAACTTTTAACCAAATCATTAAAATGGAGAAAGCCAAGTTTATCTTCAAAAGTTTAAATCTCAGCTTGTCGTCACAAACACCATTTATTAAAGTCTCACAAAAGAATCAATACAGTACTAGGAACGCAAACCAATTTGTAATTCCTTTTGTAAGGACAGATCGCCTGAAGAACGATGCTACAAATGACGCCCTTCGTATATACAACAATCTTCCAAAATCAGTTAAAGAAGCGAATTCTCTTATGGTTTTCAAGAAAAGACTTAGGAACTATTTAATGAATAACAATTGAATCTCAGTGCAGAAACTTTCAACATAGCATCTTAGGTCAATTATTGATCCTATCTTCGAGATGCCTCGAGAAACACCTACTATTATTATAATATCAGTCCAGTAATTTCAACATAGCATCTTAGGGCATTGTTGACCCTATCGTCGAGATGCTTGAAGAGACAGCTATTCTTTTAACTCAGAGTTTTTTTTTTTTTTTCACTGCGTTGAATTTATAATTTTTTTTTATCTCTGAGAGCTGATCACGATATGGACAAGACAAGATTAACCGGAGGACTTCACATATTTTTGTGTGCCCCCTTATACCGATGTGTTATACATTGCCTGGGTGGCACACCTGAGGAAACGACGAAATGTGAAGTGCAGATCGCACGAGCGTAGTGCGACGAAGAAAGTGTGATGGAGAGAGTGGAAGGGAATGAAGGTAATAAAAAAAAAAAATTTGAACACTCCAAGAAGCGCTTGGTTGAATTCAAAGTGTCACATATACACATTTCGGAAGCTATTGGTTTTGCCGATAACCCAAAAAGAGTGCTTCCGTGCGCCCGGGGGAACTTGAACTCAGGGTTCCAGCAGACCCTCGATCGAGAACTCACGACGCAGCCAATGGTGCCATGGATTGTCGATCTCCCATTCATCTCATAAGCAACTTGAACGTTGCATTTCGGCATGGGATTGAATTTTGTTAGTAGGGGAACGTGAATTAATTTTTGTTAGTATAAAAAATAAAATTTGTTAGTGGGAATAGAATTAGTTAGTATAAAGGAAAGGAATTATGTTTTGTTAGAAAAAAGGTATTGAATATAATTTTGTTAATGGGAATAAATGAATGAAATGTTGTTAGTGGGAAAATTTAAATTATTAGTATATGTTATATGATTTTAGTTGGAAATAAGGGTAGGATTGTGATGATGAAGATATAAAAATTGAAGGGAAATTGGAAGAATGTTAATAAAATTAAATGAATACACAGAGGAAAAGGTAGGAGTGCCCAAAGGAAGGTGGAAATGTTACGGCGGCAATTAGAAGTTACGAATGGGAGAAAGTCGGTACGCCGGAATTCGCAACAACGTTAAGTCTGAGTAATGCCAACGGATGGTACCAACCGGTCCACCAATCCGTGCGCCGTAATCCATTTTCGCGGTGGCTGCTTAACGGCCAGCTAGATCGGAGAGGATTTCGGTCGCGGGTCTCCAAATGGATTACGCTCATTTACAATTTTTCAGCCACCATTAAACGCCCGTTTCAAACGCGTCAAAAACACAATCATACGGAGAAGGAACCTACTCTACGTTACTCCGCATTTCTTCATTCATCCAGTCAAAGTATCAAACCTAATTTCTATTTCGCGTTCCCGAATTTTACCGACGCGGTACCGAAAAATATACTACGTTAACGTAAATCCGAAAAAAACTACGCTAAAGAAAAACCAGAATCAACTAAGGTACCGCGTACCGCGCGCGACGCGAATCCGACCTCAGCGAATTTTATCAAACCTTACCCTCGCGACGGCACACTTACCATGCACTCTACATCCCGCTGAAATAAGGAACCACTGGAAAGGAAAGTCGTTGTTAAAGTTTAGTAATTCATATTATTCTTTATTGCTTGCATCTCAATAATCCCTGAATTCAATAATTCTCATAATTTATTTTTTAACTATATCGCGTCTAGCCCACTGAATATCATACAAAACATCTAAATCGTAGGCATATTACAAAAGCACAAAATTAAACCCCAAAAAAAAACACATTAAATCATATTGATAATCATAAGAATAAACATGATAATAGTAAATTTGAGGACGTAGTTATGATATAATAAACACCATTAACTTGTTTGATGATTTAGCCTAAATTAACCTGCAGATTGAATAGTAATTCAAATACGAATACAAATACCTCGTGATATAGATATATATAAAAAAGTGATAAAACCATTATTCAAATTCATTAACAAATTACGTAATTAAAATAGAACAAAAACGGAAAGTTACTTAGTGTTTGGGTTATGTTGCGAATGGTGTTGTTGCTTAATAACAGAAATAATATTAATAAAAAAAAATAATTTGTTGAATAAAACATACTTATATTCCTCTAGTCCATAACTTAAAACAAAAATTAAACTGCCAACTTTGAATCGCGAATTTGTCTTTAGAATGATTTGAAAAATAAGTTCTAGCTAATGAAAGATGAAATTTTCCGTAATAATTTTGTATCAGAGGTGAGTGCAATCTCTTAAATCGTGAGGTGATAATAGTAAACTAATTAGGATTAGAAGTCTTTAATAAAGTGTGATTCGGGCAATTAGCTATAATCCATTTAAACCACTCCCCTAACGAAAATTTGTAATTAGAATAAAAATTTTTGTAATTTTAAAATTTTTTTTTATATAATATTACGATTTAATTTTAATTTTGAGTGAAATTCTAGCACTAGAAGCGTTCTTTGCAATATCCTATGATTTGTCTACAGTCTATAGTTACTAAATTCAGAATATTGAAAAAAAAAACATATACGTATATATTTTCTTTGTTATTTGACGATGATTTTAGTTTGTGAAAGGGAAAAAAACGTAAATAATAAAATTAAGAACGAACAAAAAACTTTCACATTTCTCTTTATTCGTACTAAACATTGTACTTTCGACTTTCATTTACGACTGAGATATTTGAAATATGGTTGAAATGAACGTCAGGAGTTTGTAGAAGGACGTTAAGAGGAAGTTGAGTGTGTGTGTGTGTGTGTAAACAGAGACGAAATTGTAAAGTTTTTTCTTCGTTTTCATCGTTTTTTTTCCACTATTCCAGCATTCAATTTGACATACTCGTAAGGTGCTTTGTCTTTCTGTATTTGTGTATACGTTTACTACAAAGTTGATTGTTTCCTTTCATCTATAATTATCAATCTTTTTAATAGCTAGATATGATTGGTGAGTAATAATAGAAATGTATAGAGACAGTTTTGGGATTTTAATAGGAGTCATATAATATATAATAGAACTATCTGCCTAAAATTGTGTCCACAGTTTCACATTTCACATTTTGCTTGATTTGTAAGTTTTGCGATTTGTCTACGACTACTCTATGATTTCAAGTCGTTTATTCAATCTTTTACAATATATTCCCGTCTTGGTATATTCTGTATAATTTTTTGTGTGTTTGCTTGCAATTTTTCATGCTAATATTCTGTTTTTTTTGATTACTCTATAAGTTCAGATTAATTGATTGATTGAATCATTATATGAATGATGTATACGGTGACGCTTAACTTGCTTAATCTGCGTTTGTTTTTTTTTTATTATTATTTTAACACTGACCTGCTAGTCCTCGTTTATGTATACAATATCAGGCATATCGGTGACTGCGTTTGTCAATAAATTCCTAGCACCATCCAACAGCAATCGAGTTTGTTCCTCGAAGCTTCGTAGTAGAATTTCATCTTGTTGTTTTTGGAATTCATGTTCTTCGCGCATAAGCTCCTCTTGTTTCTTGAAGAATTCATCTATTAAATCACGTTGCATTATCCGCAGATTGTTCGCGAGTTCTTTCATCGCTCTAAAATAACTTCCCTGAAGCGGTTTTTTCTTTGCAGTTGATGCGATAGATGATGATGAAGCTGTTGGTGATACAGGGCTTGTACTTTGGCCAAGAATTTTCTAATTGATCTTACCTACGCTCCATCACGACGATATGGAAAAATGGCCTATTCGTGCATCCATGACGGGCGAAACGTATGATTTTAGCTGAGCGATGATAATATCTCCCAGTCCCACTGGCTAAGTTGCAAGGTATCGACAATCACACAAATTTGTGACCGAAACCGCCGAACACACGCAAGGCTTCGACAACCCCTTCAAAAAGTGACAGCCGACTCTTCTTGGGTGGCGTCCATGACCTACGCACTCCACTGCCATGTGGCTGTCAATTCACCTTGACATCCCACGACAAAATTGACGTGGGATGTGCATCCGTCACAACCAACATGAGATGACAAGCCACATAGCAGCAAGGTGCGTTGGTAGTGGTCGCCAGCGGCGTCGCATGATTAATTACACAACCTTCATCGAATTCGGCCATTATCAATCGCAGATCAACGGGCGATTCCTTTTCCTCAATCCGTCGGCAATGCTTGCAGTGAGCTGGACATGGACGACGAGATAGGGCGTCAGCATTTCCATGAACTCCGCCCTTCCGATGAACAATTTCGTAGTCGTATGACTGCAATCTTTCGATCCATCTCGCAACTTGTCCCTCGGGGTTTTTGAAGTTGAGCAGCCATCTCAGCGATGCATGGTCCGTTCGAAGAACAAATTTCTGGCAATATAGGTACTTGTGGAACTGCTTGGTGGTCTCAATTATAGCCAATAGCTCCTTCCTGGTCACGCAGTAGTTCCTCTCACTTTTTGAGAGAACTCGAGTGTAATACGAGAGGACTCTTTCTTCGCCATCGATCTGCTGGGAGAGTACAGCCCCAATAGCGCCGTTGCTCGCATCGGTGTCAACTATAAACATTTTTCCGGGTTTCGGATATGCCAGCACGGGTGATTCACACAGCTTCTCGTTCAAGGTCTCAAAGGCTACCTGGCATTATTCATTCCAGACAATCAGACAATTTTTTGACACTTAGCTATTTTAGCAAAGTCTGTAGTGAATAAGGAGCTTCCATAATGTCCGTAAAGGACTGCAGCGATGTTCTGCTGCCTCGGCAGAGGAAGGTGTTGGTTCCTGCCGAGAATGCCCTCGTCCGAAGACGCGTGAATGCGCTGGCAGGCTAGCATTGCGGTGTCGTGGGGCGGGTTCGTTTCCCCGGCACGAGGACTCACTACAAAACATTTCGCATTCACGAATTGCTTGCAGAGATCACAAGAGGACGACCGAAGTCGCAAATTTGTAGATAACCTCCACGAAGGAATTATGACTTGTTACGAGAACAAGTGCAACCTGACAAGAAAGGCTAATTTGGGGTGACCTCGTCTTTACCCAAATAAATTCAGGGCCCACAAATGAAAGAGGGGCAACCGGGTGGTGGTGGAGCCCCTTCATGCCCACCCAACCGGAATAAATCCAATGTTAAATTGTTGAAGTGGCCAGGTATTCCTATTCTGAGTGGAAAACTCATACAACTTGAATTATATGAACTTTCCCATCAGAAGGGGAGTACCCCGGTGACCAATTTATGTCATAGAATTATACAATTGAATTGCATAACTCTATGCCATAAAAAGGCACTTGGCTTGGGCCACTCAACCCATAAAGTCACCTGAAACAAAAGAAGGAATTAATTTGTACCCGGCGGCTGGCTCATATTTTGGGGTGGAAGCCTGCCACCGTACCGGGTCCTATACCCAATTAGAAAAACCGGAAGGGAAAGACCGATTTTCCGTTTAATCCATCATTTTTTTATTGTTTTGTTTTTCTTTAATTAATATAATATATTTTCGTGTAGATGTTACTCCTATTTTACTTTTTATACCATGCTAAATTTCCAACTTGTATCGGATCAGAAAATTTTAAGTGAAGTTATAACTATTTTCTCGTTTATAATGCCTCCATTCTTATTTAATCTAATTGTGTTGTTGGCCGAAAATCTGACAGCAATAATTTTGTTGGGAATTTTACTGCTATTGTAAGGTGTTTGTTTGTGTGCTTTGCATACATCAAATTGAACAGTATTTTGTTTCTTTAGAATTTATCTTTCTGGTTGTGTTTGAAGGTGTTTTATTTTATTTTTAAGGGTTAATAGAAATATGTAGGTAGGAAGGATGCATTCGCGTCTAAATTAAACATTTTCGATAAATATTTCTTGTCCTGCATAAATACGTCTTGTGTGTGCTTACTGAACCAAACGGGTCAGGTAGGAAATAAGAGTTAATATACTTGTATATTTTATGAATAATAATATTAGGCAACCAAAAAGGTACTTACATGCATGTTCCGTCGAGCGCTCGATGGGTGCAGGTAACTTCTTCTAACAACGTAGAACAGCTAGTTGTTTTAATCGTACATAAAAATCAATCACACACAATCACAACAGTACTAATGAATAATCTTAACTCGAAAGGTGTTTAGTACAGAATTTGTAAGATAAAGCGACTCAATATCTCTCTTCAGAGATGGTGCATGGTACAGAAAAAAAATGAGAACAATTCAAAAGTCCATATAAGATACGCTTTTCGGCGAATGTTTTTGTTTTGCTGCTATCGATGACGACTGGTGTTTTTGTTTTCCTATATGTGTGCTCTGTTGCCAGATTCCCCGCGTCTATCCTACGTCGTTGCGATATTTCGACGGTTGTCGCTGACTTGTATGCTGGCGCTCCGCAATAACGAATATGATGTGAATTCACCGATTTTTACTAAGTCGCTCGCGTCTTCTCCCTCCTTGCGAACGATTTTGCTGTCGTTTTCGTTCAATCGAGTCGTCGTCAAGAAATCTCTTGTAGTACAGCAGCAAGATGGCGGCGCTAGACTTATCGTCGCGAAATCACAGATGCGAGTCGTTAAAGAATGTTTGGCGTCAACTTTTACGAATTTTTCGTGTCGTCCGATGCGATAACGTTCCGATAAATTTTCATCCCGAATACTAAATTGTTGCATGCACGCACTATACATGCAACCGAGCGAACGTCGGATTTCTGCACGAATTTCACTCGTAGTGGAGGTATCACGCTGGCACAACACTCGCGCGTGTTCCTTGCTTGTCGATGCGTATCAAAGGTCCTCGTTTGATTGCCCAATCGACCAATTACGCTCTTCACCACTCGAGAAATTTTCAACTTCTGCACACGTCAATTCGCGCGAGACCTCGAACAAAGTCGAAATTCCGGGCGTAACAAAATTCCTTTGAACTTCCAAAAATTAACACAAGCACACACGAGTTTCTCTTTTCCTTAAAACACTTGACTTCAAGCTAAACAATTCTTGGCAATATCCTCGCGCTTGAGAAGTTCAAAACAAATCGAAATTTGAACTAAGTCAAAATAAAATTCAAAAATCAAAATGAATTTGCAAATCGGCTGTCGTGTAGAAATCGCGTGCTCTCCCCCCAATTCGCAAAAAATAAAAATAGCGGCAAACCATCGAACCACCACACTTTGCAAACCGTTCTCTCGCTCGTTCACACACACTTGTCTAGGACTAGCCAACATTCTTATGACACTTAAAAAATATTTTGAACTCGGCTATCAGCGCTAGAAATCAGATTTCTAATTAATTCCCGGAGACAATTTTCATTTCTTCACTGAATAATGTCCATTTGTGTTTAACACACCACGCAAGTCTGATTGCCCCGACACACTCCACTTCTCCCAATGCAATCTTTTTTCCTTCAGTCGCGACGGAAGAGTCAATCGCTTCCATTAATTTTCACGGCTTGAAATCAAATTTACGTAGATCGATATGCGAAAGTGTCGAAATTGCAAAAACATTATATTATTCACTCGGACTCCGCGGAGTGTGTCGACAGCTCCCGACAGCAGAACTGTCGTCAATCCCGTTGGTGTACTGAGAATGCACACACTAATTAAAACTATTAGCGAAAGCCTTTTAATGATAAATGTGAATAAACTTTCGAAACAAACTATGTAGAACTGAAAGTCTTCTAAACCGCAGTAAAAACAAAACGCGACAATAGAATTAAAATCCCGCGGACACCACGCTCAAAAGCAGTGGCTGTCTCGTACTGCCCTGCCTGCTGGTGCACTTTCGACTCCCCCAATCTCCGACGGGCTCTTTTCTTTTCCGCAATTCTAAATCTTCCACTGTACGGCTCTTGCGGAACTCGTACACTCAAGCAACTACGACACTTTATGGGCAAGTCGAACAATACGAACACATTCAGAAAGGGGGAAATCACACGATTGAAGGTTTTTGTTGCTATCAAATGTACTTTTTCCTTATCATTTGTAGTTTATGACGGCGGTATTTGCAATTTCCATTTTCACTGTCTTTTGTAGGTTCAATTAAGTTATCAATTGAAAGCAATTTTTCGTTTATGATGATTAGGCGTAATTAGGTGGGAAAAATCGGAAGAATTAGGCAGGCTCACGTTAATTACCGGCAAACAAAACAATTTTTAATTAATATTATGGTTGGAATGGGTAAAATTTGACAAATTTTAAGGGGTTTAAATGATACAATGATTTTATCGTTCATATAATTAAAGGGGTTAGCCGTTTCGTTCTAAGCATTTGTATACCGCGTTACACCGCAATTCGTTAAATTATCTTCAAAAGATATTGTAATAAGATACTACACATTAGAAATTTTTAAACATTTTTAGAATTTTGTTTCCCGGGGGTTAAATACAAAAGAAATTTTCTTGACTCATTTTTCATATGAAAAAAAAAGAAAAGGAGCGGGTGTTGCGATGGGGAAAATGACTGAATGGTTACTCCTTGTTAAATTGAGTTTGTGCTGTGTGCCTGTGGCAGCGCTGGCTTTTAGAGCCATAGCTCCTCGGTTACTACAAGTCTTTGACGAATATATATATATATATATATATATATATATATATATATATATATATATATATATATATATATATATATATATATATGTATATATAAGACATCGATGGTTGAGTTGTATATATATATACATACATACATATATATATATATATATATATATATATATATATATATATATATATATATATATATATATATATATATATATATATATATGTATGTGGTCTTTTAGTTTTATTAGGAGGAATGTGAAGAGAAAAGACAAGATTCAAATAACACTTATAATTATATTTTAATGCGACACTTTCTTCGATGATATCTTAATAATACTTTCTGCGATATTTACTACTGAACCTCTGACTTCTTTTCAGCTGTGCTATTTTACCTTCGTCCACGTCCACGTTTAGAAATGAAAAAAAAGAGCTCGTCGCCCAAAACTGAACAAAGAGAACCAACCGGCAGAATGATTGTAGTGGGTACAGTTCAGTGCAGGGAACAAGCTGAATTGGTGCATGTGTTGGGCTTGGTGACATTTGCGGTGGAGTGTTACCAGGCACGATCCTACATCTCGGCCATTCCTGACTGTTCTTCAGTCCCTGAAGAATGGTCCTGTTCTTCGCTTACTTCATCCTCCTTTTGGTCTTCGTCTCTGTCGTTATCTCCTGCTGTCAGGTTGCCTTCATCTTCACTGTTATTCTCGAGAAACTCGTCGTCTTCTTCGCACCAATACTTCATTTTGTCTGCACCTGTTGCTGTAGTTTTAGGGCCGTCACCGTTACCAATTTTCTCAACAACGTATCGATCGAACCCTTTCATTTGTAGGATTCTGTAAGGTCCCAGAAATTTTGGTTTGATTTTCGAAGCTGGAGAGAACTGTGTCCTTTCGATTGCCTCTACGTCATCCACCTTATATTGTAAAGCTCTTCTGCGTCGTTTGTCGAATTGTTGTCGGTTCTCCTCCTGAATCCTTGTTATATCTTGCTTGGCCTTTTCTCGTAAGTGTTCTTATTCTTCACAGTAGCTTTTCGCGTATTCTTGCTCAATTATCCGTATAAGTTGAACGTCCTTCATACCTTTCATCGCAGTTCCTGTTAGGAGCTCATACGGAGACATTTGTATCGCTCGTTGGAACGTACTATTGAGAATTCTCTGCAGTGTTTTTACGTGTAGGTACCATTTCTCTGCATCTTCCAGCGAAAGTTTAGTGAGGGCGGCTATCACTGTTGAGTGCAACCTCTCTAGTTGGCCGTTCCCTCTTGGTAAACCAACTGTAATGAAGTAGAGTTTAATATCATGGTTACAACAATACTCACGAAATATGCTGGATTGGAAGGCCCCTCCTCTATCTGTAATGATTCGTGACGGATATCCAAATGTTTCAGCTACTATTTCGTACTTTTGGGTTACTTCTTCTACTCCCAAAGTTTTGGTGGGAAAGAGCCAACAGAACTTGGTAAAAGCATCTATTATAGCCAAGATATGACGGTAGCCCTTTTTCGTCATCGTAAGTGGACCAAGGTGATCGAAATGTAAAGTTTCCAGAGGTCGATCACCTTTTGGGATTGGGTTCAGTAAAGCTTCTGGTTTACCCGTTTTCCTCTCCGACAGGATACATCTCACGCAATTAGCTATGCACGCATCAATCCTGCGTTTCAAATCTGGGATATAAAACTCCTTCTGAATGATCTCTGACATCTTCTTGTGGTGGAAATGGCCCTATTCATGCGCGTTTCGGATGATGGAACTCTTCATTTTTTCTGGCACAACATAAAGCAATTTTTCAGTCTTTTTACATAAAATACCGTGATGTATAACGTAATCGTTATATGGTCCCTGCTTCAACAGCTCTATAATCGCGTTCAACCTTTCATCTTTCTTCTGTGATTCTTTGATTTTATTGAGGAAGTCATTTTCTGCTGCTACACAGAGTACAATTGCATTCCTGCTGAGGGCGTCTACGTGCGACATCTTCGACCCAGAACGGTGCTCCTCTTCGTAGTCATAATCTTCTAGAAGTAAGGCCCAGCGTGCTACCCTAGTGACCAAGTCGCGTTTTTTCAAAGTCATTTCGAAAGCTTTGCAATCAGTGAATAGCTTAAAATGTTGACCGAATAGGTATACGCGAAACTTCTTCACTGCCTCCACGATTGCGAGTACCTCGAGCTCGTAACTACTGTACTGTTGGTCAGCTTTGGAAGTCTTCTTACTGAAGTAGTACACCGGATGAAGTGAGTTGTCGTCGTCTCCTTGTTGTAGAAGTATTGCGCCATAGCCGTATTTGCAGGCATCTGTATAGAGTTCTGTATAAGCACCGTACTTGAAAATCTTTAACGTTGGTTCCGTGGTAAGAGCTTGCTTCAACCTATTGAAATAATTTATTTGATCAGCATCGAATTTGAATTTAGCGTTTTTTTTTTTCAACAAATCGCTTAACGGCTTAGCAATCAGTGAATAGTTTTGTATAAATTTGCGAAAATAGCCAGTTAGGCCAAGAAAACTTTGGACTTGCTTTGCAGTAGCTGGCTGGGGAAAATTCATGACAGCTTTAGCCTTAGATGGTGATGGTTTCAATGTTCCTCGATTAATTACGTATCCGAGATACTCGATTTCTTCTCTTAAGATCTGGCACTTTTTCCATTTTATGCACAACCCATTTTTAGCAGTAACTTCTAATACCCTCTTCAGCCTTGCCACGCCTTCTTCGACTGACGATGCTGGTATAACTATATCGTCGATGTAAACTATCACTACTCTTTTAAAATATAGTTGATTAACTTCTGGAATACGCTTGGGGAGTTGCATAGACCAAATGGCATGCGCAGAAACTCGAACTGCCCTTGTCGGGTAACGAAGGAGGTGTAATTTCAGCTGCCTGCTTCAATACCAATGTGGAAGAACTCGTTTTCTAACTCTAGAGTCGTGAACCAACAAGCTCCTTGTAAACAATCGATCTGGTCTTCTATCACTGGCAAGGGGTATCTATCTTTATGTATCTTCCTGTTGACTGCTCTGAAATCGATACAAAGTCTATATGAAAAGTCTTTTTTTCTCACCAATACAACTGGGCTAGCATAATCAGACGCGCTCTCCTGGACTATACCATTCCTGATCCACTCTTGAACCTGCTCTGCTATTATTTTCTGCTCGCGAGGGGGAAATCTTCTAGGCGACTGGTATACTGGACCTTCATCCATCGGGACTATTTGCATCTGGATCGGCGATTCAACAGGAGTTTCAGACTTGTAATTCCGAATCAACGTAAGTACTTCTTCTTTAACATTATTTTGTAGGTGTGCTAAGTCGGGGAGATTGTCGGAGAGCTCAGCTGTAACATCGATTTCGGCTAAGAAACATGCTTTCGCCGTCTCTTCTTCTTTTTCTGTATTGCCCTCTCTAATCGTGGTTTTCTTCTTGCTGATGTTTACCTCGCCGTTTTCTATCTGCACTACTGCTAATTGCAGTACATTCATGCCTAAAATAAAATCTGGTTTCATGTGGTTGTTATTAACAATATAAATCTCTGTATTTTCAAAAATATGTTCATTGATTTTTATCCTAGCTAGAAAGGATCCTTTTGTTGTGACACTTGTCCCGAGCCCTGCTAGTCTCAGTTGTGACGTTCTGGAGAAATATTTTGGGCTAATTGATTGTAAATGGCATTCTTTTAGAACGCAGATATCGCTTCTAGTGTCGACTAGAGTATCGATTGGGAAATCGTCAATTTTCGTTCTAACGTACATACCACTTTTTACTATAATGTGCGAACCTGTACCTACATTCGTCGTGCCTTCACCCGGACAATTAATACTCTTATGGCCAAACTTATTGCATCTGAAACACTTCGGTCCTTTTTCCTTTTGGGGACAGGAACTCCACTCATGTTCCATTGATCCACAATTGAAACAATATCTCCTCGATCTGCAGTTCTGTTTTTCATTTTTCTGTAAATTTCTCACTCGATCTTCTCCATCGTTCTTTCCGCCCGTTTGTCTATTTTGTTCGTTTTTCATTTTTTCGTAAATATATAACTTTTCTTTAAGCTCGTCGACCGTTTTCGCGCCATATAGAATTACTTTATTATTCGAATAGTCTTTAATACCGTCGACAACGTAAGTTATTACGGAAAGCTCATCCACGTCCGCCTGCGATGCGATGTCGATCATGGCATATAGATATTCGCGCATCGTTTCATTGCTCCTCTTTTTCCTTTCTTTTAATTGCTGGTGGACGTCTGCGCTACTTAATTTAGGCAAAAACTCGCGGTATAGTGCGTTTTTCAAATCATAATAATTCATCGGTTTAGCCTCACAATCTATAAACATTTTAGCTGCACCACAAAGCGAACGCTTGCAAAACATAAACTTTTGCAAATCATTTAAATGAAAAGTATCGGCGTATTGTTCAAATTCGGCGATCCAATTTCGTACACTCATAGTATTATCTCCGGAAAATTTTCGTAGAATAGTCTCAATGTCCGAAAAATTGAATTTAATAGAATACCCGTTCATCTCAAAATCCGGAATTCGCGATGAATTAACACGTGTCTCAGATTCGAAATCAATCGCGACGTTGCTGTTTTGCCTATTACTTCTTCGTCCACCCATCGTGAATAATTTGCGTTTGTTCTATTCTTTTTTTTTGTTTTTAAAATTTTCTTACCGATCTTGTGCAGGTAAGACTGAAAACACCCGTGCCCGCTCAAAAGCTGGGTCAGATAGAAGTCAGTCTCACCATGCCTTCGATTTAGCCACGGTCTCACATCCGGGATGAGGCGCGCAGTCCACCTTCCTTTCGTACAATTCACCCAAGACTGCTGCCAATCGTTGAGCGAGCGTTGTCTCTCCTCGCGGACAACCATCTCCCTCGCATCCTCGTTTTGTCGCAGGTAAATAGCGCGGCGCTCTCTAGCAAGGAGGGCGACAGGTATCACGCCTGCAATCACTCTCACCGCCGAGTCGGAGACTGTTGGATACGAAGATGCAACTCTCAGTGCTCCTCTTCTCTGTACCTGTGCCAATCGTTTTCGGTATACCTCCTTACTGAGAGCGTCGCCCCATACCTCTGCTCCGTACAGTAGCACTGACCCTACAGCACTCATCAAGAGGCGTCTTCTTGATGGGCTGGGTCCCCCTACGTTGGCCATAAGTCGACTCAGGGCCGATATTCCCGAAGCAGCCTTCTCAGCCGTTGCCCTGATTTGCTCAGAGAAACTCATCTTCGAGTCGATCAGTAGCCCCAGGTACTTCACCGCTGGCTTCGATTCGATCTGTATATCTCCAATACTGATCATCCTTACTCTAGGGATTCTCTTTTTTGTCAAGATGACCACTTCGGTTTTCTCCAGTGCTAAACTGAGCCCGCGAGCAGTCATCCAGTCCCTCACTCGGCGCATTAGCATACCTAGCCTAAGTTGCGCTTGTTCAACGGTGCGTCCGGCGACCAGAGCCGCAACATCATCCGCATAGCCGACCAAGCGCGACTCATCTGGCATCTCAAGTCTCAGTAGCCCGTCGTAAGACACGTTCCACAGGTGCGGACCAAGGATAGATCCCTGGGCAACACCCGATGTAATTTCGATCCTTCGTTGGCCCTGTGTCCTGTCGTAGAGCAGGCTTCAGTCCTTTAGGTAGTTCCTCAAAAGCCGCATTAGATATTCTGGAACTTGAAAAGAGTTTTCCAGCGTGTCCAGAATATCCACCCATCTAGCGGAATTGAAGGCATTCCTGACGTCGAGTGTCACCAACAGGACGATCCGTTGCTTGGTGCGACTATATGCCTCTGCCTTTTGGACCGCGTTCACCACCTCTGCAATCGCATCAATGGTAGAACGTCCTGCTCTAAAGCCGTACTGCCGAGGAGATAGGTCCCCAGCAGCACGAATCGCGTCAGTGAGTCTTCTCTTGATGAGTTTCTCTAGCACTTTCCCAGCCGTGTCTAGCATGCATAACGGGCGGTATGCAGACGGCGAATCGGGATTTCCCTTCCCCTTGCTGACCAGCACGAGCCTCGCCACCTTCCATCGTACCGGGAAAACCCCGTCCCGTAGGCAAGCGTTGAATGTGCTGAGCAGCAAGTCAGGACAATGGTGATAGACGAGCTGCAAAACCTCAGCTGGAACACCATCTGGACCTGGAGCCTTCCTCGCTTTCAGGGAGAGGACTGCCTCCTCCAGTTCCAGCTGTGTGAAGAGTGGGCACTCGACTGCTGTTTCACCATGGACAGTGTCAACACGGACGGGATGGGCGGGGAAGAGTCCCCGCACTATCGCGTCCATCTTTTCCGCGTCATGTATACAAGGCTTCCGTAGAGCACCAAGTTTCCCCATGACCAGCTTGTAGCCAAGGCCCCACGTATCCCTATTCACATCGTCCACGAGGTCTTGCCAGCATCGGGAAGTTTGTGCATATGCACGCAGAGTGGCACTGTCGTGAATCTCAACCGCTATATACTGGTGATCACTAGCGGAGTAGTCCTCTAGTACTCGCCAGTTGTGTTCTCTAGGTACCAGGGACTCCGAAGCGAGTGTCACATCGGGTATGGTTCCTACGCAACCCCAGCGGCGGAAAGTAGGGGTGTTACCAGTATTTAGGACAAAAAGCGCTGTTCTGGCCGCCATGTCCAAGATTTGCTTTCCCCTTGGGTCGGATTGTGGCATACCCCATTCAATGGCTCTAGCGTTGAAGTCTCCCCCGACCAGCATGTGGCCCTCTGTGTTCGAGACAGCGTCCTCCAGGGCATCGAGTTTGGTTTGAAAAGATCGCATTGCCTCGTTAGGCGTCAGATAAACACTGAAATATGTTATCCCTGAACACCGCACCCACACAAAACCATCCCCGCGTCCATGGCCCTGCACCTGAAGGCGGGCGCTGTCTCGAACCCAGATGACCGAGGTACCAGATTCGTCAGGGTACCACGCTTGTGAGTCCTTGTTATGATGTTGCTCGCTCAGCAACAGGAGGTCAGCTTTCTTATCCCTCGCAAACTGCTCAAGTAGGTCCTGGGCGTTTGTGCTTCGGTGCAAATTGACCTGCAGGATACGGATCATTTGAGTATCGATTTGGCTTTAGTTAGGGCCTCCTTGAAAACCCAGCATCTCCCTGTCCCCGGCTCATGTTTGAGGTCGCCGGGTGCTAGCTTAGCATCCTTGCAAAGAATGCATTTTGCCTCGTTCGTGCACTCCT